>CAKOAT010120710.1:41957-124048 GCA_932364175.1 Eruca vesicaria subsp. sativa | reverse complement strand
ATATATATTTGTGAAGTTATTTTTCACCTCTGATCTCACACGTTAAATTAAATTTAATTCTATATTTTATATAATTAAACATTAAACATGAATTAATCATAATAAAATAAAAGATCATTCAAAAAGAAAGAAAATACATGTTTGAAATAATAATATTATTCTTTCTGTAAGATCAATTTTCGATTCTATATTTATCGATTCAATTTTTCAAATTGAAAGATAGATTTCTATATTTTTTATCAATTAAGAAGAAATGAAATAAACTCTAGACTTTTCAAAGATTTAAAAGAAAAAATAGATTTGTTTTTAATTTGTGAATAACTTTATTATGTAAAAAAGTTTAATGTTTTAGGTCAAATTTTTTTGACGCAAATAATCATTTATGTAGATGATTTTTAAATGGATTAAAGATAATTAAGCCCGCATATTAAAAAAGAATTTAATATTTATTTGATTAGATAAATGATTTAAATTAATAATAATGATAAGAATTATCCATAATCTAAATATATATTTAAAATAAAATAAAAATATAATTCCTAGATATATATTGTGCTGTTATCCTGAAAATATATTTTAATAAAAAAATTAAAAACAGAAAACACATAAATAAATATTCATAAAGTACAATTTTTAGTTGTATATAATTGAAAAGAAAAAAATTGAAAAATATGATACGTAATTATTTTCAAATTAAAAGAATATAATAATATAATATAATGATATATATTTGTAAAGTTATTTTTCACCTCTGAACTCACACGTTAAATTAAATTCAATTCTATATTTTATATAATTATACCTTAAACATGAATTAATCATAGAAAAATAAAAGATCATTCAAAAAGAAAGAAAATACATGTTTGAAATAATAATATTATTCTTTCTGTAAGATCAATTTTCGATTGTATATTTATAGATTTCTATATTTTTATCAATTAAGAAGAAATGGAATAGACTTTAGACTTTTCAAAGATTTAAAAGAAAAAATAGATTTTTTTTTTATTTGTGAATAACTTTATTATGTAAAAAAGTTTAATGTTTTAGGTCAAATTTTTTGGACGAAAATAATCATTTATGTAGATAAATTTTAAATGGATTAAAGATAATTAAGCCCGCATGTGCGGGCAAAACACCTAGTTNAAGAAATGGAATAGACTTTAGACTTTTCAAAGATTTAAAAGAAAAAATAGATTTTTTTTTTATTTGTGAATAACTTTATTATGTAAAAAAGTTTAATGTTTTAGGTCAAATTTTTTGGACGAAAATAATCATTTATGTAGATAAATTTTAAATGGATTAAAGATAATTAAGCCCGCATGTGCGGGCAAAACACCTAGTTCAATATAATTTGCATGAAAAATTATGTGATAAAACAGTAACTTTTTGAGGTAAATTTGCAGTAAAAATAAAAGTTATTATTTTTTAAAAAAAATTGATTGGTAACATTTTTTTATGTATATTACAGTATGGTTTTTAATAAAAAATAGAAATAGTGAAAGGTTATTAAAAATTAGGTTGTTATCCCTATTATAAAAATAAAATAAAATCTTTTTAAATAAATAAAGATTCATAAACATAATAAGGTACTCAATTATTTTTAAAACAATCTAAAACTAATGCAAGTAAATAATATTAAGATAGAAAATGCCAAAACTTGAGTTTATTGATTTTTTATAAGTACAAAAATGAAACATAGTTTGCAATTTGCAAGTAAGTAATAAGAAGATAGAAAAAGAGACGTTGGGTTTGGTTTTTCCAAATAAAAAATGTAAATAATTTTTGTAACTCAACTTCTAAACACATGGAATTTTGGTTGATGTTTGTTTAACTTTTAAGTTTACAAATTTACAAAAAGTGATAGTTAAAATTATAACTCAACTACACCACAGCTTAGATCATGTTTAAAATTAAAAAAAAAAAAAAATTTAAATGAACGGTTGGTAACATTTGTGAGTTAAGAATGATTTAGACATCTTACTCGAACTAAGTAAACATTCTTTCTGGGTTTACATGATTTGAGATAAAAGTAAAGAAACTTATGTTGGATTTGTACTATTTTGATTCAAACCAAATATATCTCTGATCCTTCTTCTAGTTTGACTAATCTCTGTTCTGTTTGGCTCTAGTTAAGCTTTATAATTACATGTTGATCTGAAGTTTTATCTTGATTAAATATTTGATTTGGTGCACTGAATTATTTGCTGCGATCAATTTAACTTTTTAAATAATAATTCCCCAAATTAGTAACGAAAACGCTTGCTTCGTTTGGAATGTGTCGTCTCGTCGGTAATGATGCCTAAAATACAAAAGTCGGTAACGTTACGGATTGCGTGTACAGAGAACGTCTCGATTTATTATGTGGCACGTCGATTTGAATCTTTCAGATGAACACGATTCATAATTTAATTAGTTTCTAGCAGATTCCAAATTATGGGTGTTTCAATGTCCACATCTAATCAATTTTATTAAAATAAAATGGTTAAAGCTTTCGGCCGTAATGGATATAACCAGAGAAGCCGAAAATGACACCGCAAACATTCAACTTCATATATCTAGATATTTCATTTAGGTTGGATTGCCAATTTATGAAATGAAATCATGGAAACAAAATAATGATTCCAGATCCACACACAAAAAGTTTTATTCTATTGTAAATTTGATAAGAAATGAATGGGATGAATTCATTCAATTTTCATATATATATTTGTTTCTCATATATTTGTTCATATTGTTCTATTAATTTTACAGGTTTAGATGTTTTTCTTTAAATCTATGTTAACTTTACTTTCAAACATTCGTCAAACAAAAAAATTATTTAGGGAAATTTGATCCTATACTAAAACACATATATTTCACCAACTAAGCGTATTACCTCCTCTCTCTACTTTCTTAATACAAATCTAATAATTTTTTTACAATATTTAGCAAATTAACCCTTTTATTTATGTTAAGAAACAGAAATACTTTTTTTCACGTCGGGCAGAAGCTGTTAGGTTTAAGTTTAACATGACACTACTCCAATAGTAAATCATTTTATCATAAGATTATACTGATTTACTATTGGAGTAGTGTCATGTTAAACTTAAACCTAACAGCTTCTGCCCGACGTGACCTAATATGTTCAGTGGCCCCACATTACCGACATCCATGCAACTAGCCTATCAAAACCGACCTTAAGTCCCAGATGTGGACCATTTTAACGCTCTTCTGACACGCGTCGACCATTCCTTGGCTTGAACCATGTGTTTCCTCATTATTTTATTTTACTTCTGTCCGTTCCCATTATTCTTCCATTCACTGACCCTCCCTGACCGTTAGTTTTTTCTCATCAATTACTTACTGCCACCAGTCGTGGTCAACTAGTCATGGCTAGCGATGTAATAGCTTGTTTATGCAAATTTGTAGACAAGAGTTCTAAAATACAATTACAAAGTACAACACATAGAAATGATGCTTTTAAAACAAAACGTAAGAGTTCTAATCAAACTCTTTAGTTATCTGATTAGTGTGTTGCAATAAAAATAAATTTAAAAGATGTACTTCGACCACGTAACCGTACATTGATACATCTCCCCGTAGATAAAAGTACATGACTATGCGATATTTAATGTTTTCTTCAACTCCTCATCAATATATTAAAAACATACTATCCTTTAATTAATAAAAATTAAAAAGAAATGGATGATCTCATCTCATGATTCTCTCATCTACCGACTTAGAGTTAGAGAAAAGAGGGGGGGGGGGGTTCATTTCAGCAATTTAGAAAATACTCAAAATAGTCACCATCCTTTTTGCTTTACTTAAAAAATCAATTAAATGTTTACAGCGTGACCTCCGCGTTGGCGTGGACCCTCAAGCTCACACTATAAAACCCCACTCTGACCTCTCATCACATTCACAATACTCATCACAGCTCTTACATCATCACCTTAAAAGCAAAGCTCTAGATCATTTCTCTTTTAACTGTTCAGGCGACAACTATGGCGGAAGAGTACAAGAACGCTTCGGAGGAGTTCAAGAACGAGACCCCAAAGGTTGCCACCACGGAGGAATCATCTGCGACGACGGCAGAGGTTAAGTCTCGTGGACTGTTCGACTTCTTGGGGAAAAAAGAGGAAGTGAAACCTCAAGAGACGCCGGCGACGGCGACGACGACGCTTGAGTCAGAATTCGAGCACAAGGCTCAGGTCTCGGAACCTCCTGCGTTTGTGGCGAAGCACGAAGAAGAGGAAGAGAAGGAGCATAAGCCTACTCTCCTCGAGAAGCTTCACCAGAAGCACGAGGAAGAAGAAGAGAACAAACCTAGTCTCTTACAAAAGCTTCACAGATCCAACAGCTCTTCTTCCTCTGTAAGTAACTTAATTCAGTCCGTACAGACCAGTGAGATGATATTCGTGGGGTTTGAAACAATTACTAAACATATATTTTAATTAATTTTTTGGTGATACATTCATATTAACCACTAATATTAATGGGACCATAGACTAATGTTTCATTTCACTATGTCTAGGGGGCATACAATTATTTATAAGACTTAGAAAAGCTTTATAATTATTAGTTAAATCTCTATTGACCCGAGTGTATTGATCTTTAACAGTCAAGCGACGAAGAAGGAGAAGATGGTGAGAAGAGGAAGAAGGAGAAGAAGAAGATCGCTGAAGAAGATGAGAAAACAAAAGAAGATAGAAAAGAGGTAATGGAGCAGATCAGAGAGAAGTTTCCACACGAAGCAAAGACAGAGGATGAGACTCCAATCATGTCCACCCTGCCGGTGACGAGAGAGGAAGCGGTAGAGCACCAGGAGGAGAAGAAAGGACTGATGGAGAAGATCAAAGAGAAGCTTCCAGGTCACAGCGAGAAACCAAAGGATTCTCAAGTGGTCGACACGGTGGCTGCAGTACCAGTGACGGAGGAAAAGGTGGAGCATCCAGAGGAGAAGAAGGGACTGATGGAGAAGATCAAAGAGAAGCTTCCAGGTTATCACGCCAAGGGTACTGAAGAGGAGGAAAAGAAGAAGACAGAAAAGGAGTCCGATGATTAAGAAAAATAAAGATGTTGGAGTGGGACATTTGCTGTGTTTCTTTGATGGTTTTCTCTTGTATCTTTATGATGTGTTCTGTAAGATTTTGTGTCTTTCGTTGATTTGCATTTGCGCCTCTGTATTGTAATTTCATTTTATCTTTTATAAAGTTTTTATTGTGTGTTCTAAGTAACGTTTACGTGTGAAGACATTATCTCCATAAAACTCTTTCATTTGGTTGTTACGGTAACCACATGATCACCTCGTATCGACAAGAGTTTCAAATGATGACATGTATAACAGGAAAAGAGACGTAAAACAAATACTAAATTCTAACACCATCCAGCAGAACAAAAAAAATTACTATAATGAATATTAAATTAGTTCAAATATGTCCCCATCTTGCTTCTTAAGATCTTGGACATGTAAACCCCACACACACAAAAACTCAATGCAATTATTTCTCAAGAAGTCAAGATGAATCATTGTCAAACTTGATTAGGAACAAAGAGTAACATGACACAAAAGTTGAAATAATATAGTTAAACATATACACGACAAAGAGTGCAGCGATCAAACTTAAAGTTCTCCATAATCAGTATTTCATAATATACCGTCAGTAATTAGTGTTGCCTTCAAGAAGAGTTAATATGTAAATTCTAATTGTGAAAACTATTAATGCCGCAAGCTTACTGTAAAAGCCTTTTCTCAAAGGGAAAATTGCATAACTACCACTTTCACACTACCACTTTTCAAATATACCACAATTTAATTACACTTTTCAAATATACCACTTACATTTAATGACAAATTACAAAACTAACCCTAGCTATTTTCTTTGTTTTTCTGATCGGAGAGTTCAGAACAACGATAGGGTGAAAGAGGAGAGCGCAGGTGGAGGAGGTGCGGCGGAAGAGGATATGGTCTGATCGGAGAGTTCGTCGGCGGTGTGGATGAGGGATTAGGGGGAGGAGGAGGGAGCCTGGATTAGGGGGCGGTGGGGATGACTCAGAGTCCTTTGATCCCGTCGAGGTCTCTGGAGAGATCTGTCTCCGGGGGAGAGTATGATAAGCTTGGGCTTGGTAAATTCGTATTGGGCTTAGTTGTGGTCATCGAGCCCATTAGTAGTACTCCTTATTAACCTTTCTCTGCATTTTGTAAAAGTTATCGATTACGATCATTATCAATACAGAGGATTGTTCCTCAAGCTTTCTTCCTCTCTATCTTCTTCTCTACCCTTACTCTTCGTCTAATCTCTCCCTCTNTGGTCATCGAGCCCATTAGTAGTACTCCTTATTAACCTTTCTCTGCATTTTGTAAAAGTTATCGATTACGATCATTATCAATACAGAGGATTGTTCCTCAAGCTTTCTTCCTCTCTATCTTCTTCTCTACCCTTACTCTTCGTCTAATCTCTCCCTCTCTTTCTGTAACAATCAGATAAACTCAATCTTGGGTTTATCAATGGTATCAGAGCACAGTCATCCTCTTGACGGTGCGTTTCCGGATTCAACATCGAACACAAACTCGATGGATGCGATGATAGCGCTGATGATGAAATGGAACGCTGAAGATGATCTCCGGCGTAAAGAAGAGTCTTCTGGACATGTGGATCGAAACCTGCGTTTGGATCTTCTATTGGACAGTCTGAAACTACGTGAGGACATTCGGTTGAACAAGCTAACCGATGGCTTTATTCCTAAAAGGTTTGAAGATCTAAAACTCAACAGAGGTATCAGGTTCAAAAGGATTCCAATCAAGAAAAACTACCACAGCTCTCGATTTAAGAACCTGAAAAGTAAGTCACTGAGAAGGGCAACTGATTTAAAGAGTTCGTTAGACCTTACGGGTCTTGAGACATCTCAGAGGAGGTGTGTGAGAGTGAAGACTATTGGAATGAAGAAACAATACAACCGAGAGAAGAAGGCAGTACTGCTTGCGCAAGCTTGTAAGAGTTTGGGAATGTTCTGTGAATCTTCAGGTTGTAGCGATACAAAAAATGATTTGCAGATCCGCGTGGGAACAAGACAGATCGTTGATACAGGAGTGAAGCTAGAGGCTCATCTCTTTGGGTACAGGTTTATCTCTTATCTTCCTACGGATATAGATTGTTTTGTTAATACGTTGATAGGGGATCAAAGTATCTTTGCTGAGGAGTTTAAGGTTTTAGAACATGATGATCCTGATGCTGGGATGGAGTCTTTGCAAGGTGAAATACCGATGGTATCTGAATCAGAGAGAACGAACAACTATAAGAGCCAAGTTGAACTCTCTCATGTTCAACAACAGAAGGAGCAACGAAGATTTCACAAGGTTCGTTTCAAAGGTAGACGACACCTAAGAAAAGCTCTTTACACAAGACTTGTTGTTCTCCAGAAAAAGCTGTTGGTCAAATGGTGTTATCACAAGACTAGAAAGAAGGAGTTGTTTGGTCTCTACATTCCCGATAAGGCACTGAGACAGATAGGGCCGAAAGAATCAGATGGCAGGATAACTATGACGCCTCCAAAAGCTAAATGGAGTCACGTTGATGGTAGCTTAAAGAAGACTAAAGTTACACGTTGTTCAGTGGCTCACTTCCTTAGAGGACTAATTCGTACGAATGGAGAGTGGGATCCAGGTGAATCATGCTTTGAGAAAAGTCAGAAAGATTGGTTCCGGGAGAAGATTCAGGAGATAGTTAAGTTGCTTACGAAACAACTTCTTGAGTTTTATTTGACAAATCAAGTATGGGAACCTGGTATAATATGTTACGGAATTAAGAACAAGAAGCTGAAGTCAGATGGTAAGTTTCTGGGATTGAGAGTACATATAGTTAAACACAAGCTTCTTCATCTGCTCAGAAATACTTCAGTTAGATGGGTGAGCAAATGTGCAGTGATGGTTAAACTGGTTCAGTGTGATTGTACGGTGATCATATGTGATTGGGTTCATGAACTGGAGCTTCAAGAAATGATAAGAAATGATGGGATAAACCTATTGGATGTTGGCTGTAAGGTTCCTCAATCTTTGCTGGGTATTAGTAAGAAGAGTCAAGCTGAGAGTGACGTTCTCAAGACGCCACAGAAGCACTATGATGACAAGTCATATTTCAGATTGGAGGTGATCAAATGGATCGACACAATCAAGCTCAGAAAACGATCTCCACGTATATGCAATAATGATCATTCATATCACAATGAGGGAAGACCGGTACTCCATGACTACAACATGAACCTTTGGGTTGAAGACTTTCGTAGAGAAGCTAGACGTTCCTCCGTTTCTGAAGAATTTGGTATGGCTGAGGGAGAGCTTAAAACCTTTAGAGTCGTTGGGCTTTCTAGGACACTAGCCTTAAGTATCAACTACTTGATGAAGATATTTCTTACTGTTCAGGCTACATTCTACCACGTTTTGGAGTTATTATCCTTGATGTCCACAACTTGTGAAGCTGGTTTAGTGGGTTTGATAAATTCCGGAGAAGGAAGAAGTAGAGAACCTTACAACGTTGCCATGGGTTATGTAAAAAGTCTGCCCTTATTGATGTTGCAGGTGTTTTATAGTCGAGAAAAAGGAGGTGCAACAGCATTGAGAAATTACAGATGGGCTCTCTACTCTAGCAGTGGCTTGTTCCATTCATCCCGACCACCCCATATGTTCCTCTGCTTCAGCACAGTTGCTATACCAGGCAAAGGGCGTTCACTGTTCTTCCACCTTGAGGACAAGGTGGCTTCTTACAGAGGGAGTATGGATAAGTGCGGAAGTTTGGTTTGGAGTATTGTGTTGCCAGTTCTCATGGGCCTCGTCATTATCTCATTTAACTCAGTTGAAGCTGTAGTGAGCAGCCATGTTATGGTTATCAAGAAAGAGATAGGTGATGAGCTCAACAAGAAAAGGATTATATTGTGTATTATTGAAAAGGATTATATTGTGCTAGTTCAGATTGTGTTTGGACACAACAAAGAAGGGAGCAAGGGAGATACTACAAGTGGCTGGAATCGTTATGTGTTTGGAGGTGAAGTTGTAGTGAGCGCTTTGAGACAAACTTTCCACTTCACTCAAGAAAGGTTCCATTTGCCAAGGCCACCCGAGTTGTATACAAAAGGACAAACGTGGTGCTCAATGACAAGGTTTTGGTTCAAGATGACAGCCTGCTACTATATGTTCAACCTTGAGGACAAGGTTGTCATCAACCGGGGAGTATTGATAAGCTTGGGCTTGGTAAATTCGTATTGGGCTTAGTTGTGGTCATCGAGCCCATTAGTAGTACTCCTTATTAACCTTTCTCTGCATTTTGTAAAAGTTATCGATTACGATCATTATCAATACAGAGGATTGTTCCTCAAGCTTTCTTCCTCTCTATCTTCTTCTCTACCCTTACTCTTCGTCTAATCTCTCCCTCTNTGGTCATCGAGCCCATTAGTAGTACTCCTTATTAACCTTTCTCTGCATTTTGTAAAAGTTATCGATTACGATCATTATCAATACAGAGGATTGTTCCTCAAGCTTTCTTCCTCTCTATCTTCTTCTCTACCCTTACTCTTCGTCTAATCTCTCCCTCTCTTTCTGTAACAATCAGATAAACTCAATCTTGGGTTTATCAGAGTAGTGGGACTAGGAAGACCAATGGTGGTGGAACCAGTAGTGACTCGGAGGGAGAGAGCAGTGACAATGTGAAGGTGGTTTCTTCAGGGGTGAAGAGGAGAGCTGGTGGTGACATTGTTCCCACTGGTATTAGACACTACAGGAGTGTTTCCATGGATAGTGGTTTCATGGGGAAATTGGACTTTGGTGGTGATGATTCATCATCGCTTAAGCTTCAGGTAAAAGCTTCCCCAACTAGTTCTGGTGAAGGGAACTCGAGTGTGGAATTTGGAAACAGTGAGTTTACTGCGGCTGAGATGAAGAAGATCTCAGCAGATGAGAAACTTGCTGAGATTGTAATGACTGACCCTAAACGTGTTAAAAGGTAAGTATAATATACATGTGAAGCTGTCTCGAGGGTATTACTTCAGTTTAAAGGTTAGAGATTGTTTGCTTGTAGTAAGGACAACTACAAAGCAATTCTGAGTTGTTTAAGAGCATCAGTACTAAGAAGACTTGGAGTAATCTTCTCAGTAAAGGCACTTGAGGTAAATCAAGTGAAGGTATAAAGATCAGAAGCATGGTAAAATGAAGCTGATGGACAGAGAGAGGTTGCAGTAAAGTCAGGAAGAATCAGTGATGCAAGTACAGAGGTTTTCTGGTGAAGATTGCAGGCGGGTAAAAGGCATTGCAGGTCACAGGACACTGTAACAGAAGAAGTGTCTCAGGGTATTGCATGGGTTTGTGAGTTTGAGACATGGTAAAGAGGTCAGCGAGTGGTAAGTTTGTTGGTTGAAGATTTATTGATGCAGATCAGTTTGAGCAGAAGTTGAGCAGAGATTATCTACATCGAAAGTCTTCTTATCCTGGTTGAGTTAGGCGGCGTGTCCTGCTATCATCAGCAGCAGTGTAGGGTGATGTTCAAGTCAAATATATTCAGACAAGCAGAGGTGACTCAGTTCTTCAGGAAGTTTCAAACATCATTGGATTCAAGTTTTTTGGCAGTATATTTGGTGATTTCAGTTGCAGCAACAGTTAAAGGTGGAGCTTATGGTTTTGTCTCGGTGGTGTTGTTGAGTGGACATCTAAGTTTTCAGGTTATGGAGAATGCCAAAGGAGAATCAGTGAAGACGTTGTATGCAACACAAGGTTGTATAATTCTTGTTTTGAAACCTAAGAAGACTTGAGAATTTTTAATAGCTCGAGATGGTGGTGTGGTTCACGTCACAGCTAGAGTTCAGTGAGTATATCAAGTCTGGTTTTGGTAGTAATCAAGGATTTGAAGGCTGAAGTTTCTGAAGCACATGGGATCGGTTTAAAGATTCTAAGAGGAAGCATCAAGGAAGTTTTCAGGTTGTATCAAGACTGATACTTATGAACGCTTGGAGAAATTTTTCAAAGAAGCATTGGTGTTGAGTGGTGAAGCTCAGGTGGAGCAAGTTTGCTCAGAAGATAAGAAGCTGAATGAGTGTTATTCAGGGAGTTATGAAGCTGGATGGGTTTCGTTCAGGAAAATATGAAGCTGAGAAGGTAATCTCAGGACACAATCCTTCAATACATAGTGGTGACATTTCAGCCTTGTTGTTGTTATTGAGTGTTTGTTTTTAAACAATTTTGTAAAGGATATTGGCAAACCGTGTCTCTGCTGCACGTTCGAAGGAGCGGAAGACGCAATACATGGCGGAGTTAGAACACAAGGTGCAGACCCTTCAGACTGAGGCCACTACATTATCTGCTCAGCTCACGCATTTGCAGGTGAGAATACTTGGAGAAGGGGAACTTCTGTCTTTCTACCTACAGCTACGTATCCCATGTTTCCAGAAAAACTTGCCATGGAAGGAATGAGTTTGAGACAAGAAGAAATATGCAATGCTGTCTCTGTGTCTGTTGTCCTGCGTTCTTCTGATCCGTCCATTGAGTTATTTAGTAACGAGAAGAAAGCTAAAGATTACTACAGAATACTCACAGAGTTAGAGGATCCCCTGTTATACACAGAAAGGTCTAATCAAGAGACTGATTATTGTAGACCAAATTCCATCGTCACCAGCTTTATACGGATGTAGCTCGAGGCATTATCCACTATTTTCCTGATACAGCAGAGGACGAGGCCAAAGAGGAGCATTTGTAGCAATGTAGCATTGAACTCTAAGGTCTTGAGTCACATTGTTTGCTATTGCTAAGCTTGGATTTAAGGCTTTAAAAGTGATTTATAAACCATTATAAAATCATCTATAAGGATTTATAAAGTCATTTATAAGGGTTTATAAATTAACTCATAAAGGTTAAAGTAATTTATAAGGGTTTATACATTAACTAATAAGGGTTTCTAAATTAATTTATAAGAGTTTACAAAAAACATATAAGGGTTTATAAATCAATTCATAAGAGTTTATAAATCATTTTGTAAGAGTTTATATAATCATTTTAAGAGTTGTAAGAGTTTATACAATCATTTTAAGAGTTGTAAGAGTTTATACAAAAATATAAAGGTTTATAAAACCATGTACAAGAACTTATCACCCATTTATAAGAGTTTATAAATTTATTTAGAAGGTTAATAAATCTATTTATAAGGATTTATACAAAATACAATATTAAAAGAGTTTAATAATCTTCATAAAACAATTTATAAGAGTTTTCAATTAGAAGAGTTTATAAATCATTTATAATTAGATTTACTCAATGCACTTCTAATGTTTTTCGACTCGTATACAGTTCCAACGCATCCTATTCACACACAGTTTTAGAATATCAAAAAGCATGCTCTTCTTAGAATATCAGAAAATTAATAGAATCTTATATAATGTTGATAAGTTTTATATAATAGATAACACAGAAAAATTCAAACTATAAACTTTTATAAATCATTTTATAACACAGAAAAAATTCAGTTTATTCTATTTCAGTTTATAAATGTTTATAAATTAGTTTATAGAACTTGTAAATCCATTTATAAACCATTATAAATGCATTTATAAATCCTTATAAATCAATTTATAAATTCTAATAAATAAATTTATAAACCCTTATAAATTAATTAATACAATTTTATAAATGTGCAAAAACTTGGTATTTCATTTTTAAGAATTTAAAAGGGTTTGTATCATTTATAAACCCTTCTAAATCTTTTTTATAAACAGATTATAAGAATATATAAAATTATTTATAAGGGTTTATAAAATTATTTATAAGAATTTGTAGAAATTCTGAAGATAATTCAATTATAAAGTCTTAAAACATTTTATAAAGGCTTATAAATCATTTATAAGAGTTTATAAATCATTTATAAGGGTTTATAAATTATTTATAATGGTTTCTAAATCATTTATAATGGTTTATAGATCATTTATAAATATTTATAAAATCATTTGTAAATTATTATTAGTTTTTTATAAGGCTTTATAAACTATAAACATTATTTTAAAAGTTTAAAAATTATATATAAGGGGATGTTTAAAACCGCAGAATATTAGTTCTTAAGTGTACATTCCAATTTTTTAGTAGAGGAAGTTGAAGCTATGTCCCTCCCAAAATAAAAAGTGTGAAAATTCCATTTGAAAACGATATGAATCATATATGTAAATATGTAATTGCTTATAACCTACATATTGATGAAGAATAATCAAGTTGCTTCTTATTTAACTCATACATTTCTACTAGGTGCTTAATACAAACGAGTTACTCTAATTTTTTAATATTCAAGATGTGATTCTCATCCCCTTGTGCTCTTCGCATCTCTTCCGCCCTTTTACTGGAGGTTTCTCGCATACTGATCCATTATTGTACAGCTTCACACCGCAGACTACTTAAGTTACGTTTGCTGATGTCTGAACATTTTCAGATGATTTGTTGTCCAGAGTTCCATCTTTGTGCTGCCAACATCTTCTGCTTCCCTTAGGAGCACTTCTTGTACAAGGCAAACCATTCTTCGTTGTAGCTTCACATAAAAGACTTTGACCTGGTTCCTCTTGGTTCATTGAGCTTGAACGTGTCACCGGTTTGGACTTATCACGTTCTGTTGGGTTGAGCAGAAAGAAGAAGGCGTTGACTCGCATTCCCTTGTGATCTTCGCAACGTTTCCTCCGTGAAACAGGTTTGCTTTTGCAACGTATCATGTCAGGTAAAATCACTCCACATATCTCCTCGGTCTCTCCACATTCTTCTCTCGCAGTAGGAACTTCACACGGTAGGTTTTAGCAGGAGGAAGACATGAGATTCTCTGTCCTTTATGCTCTGTGCATCTCTTTCTTCCTATGACTGGAGCTGTCGTGCAAGTAGTACCATCTTCTTGTAAGACTCCACAAACAGTAGCAGAATCAGACCCATCAACAACGTCATCACCATCAACGTCAACAACAGGAACATTATTATTATTATTCTCCTTAGCCTTTGTATCTACCTACAACATCTTTTCCCACTCTCAAATCTTCCTTATCCTGGGCTCCTATTAGAATCTGTGTTCATTATTTAGATTAACATCAAAAAGATTATGTTTTGCCAACTTAATAACGTAAGAGAAAGAGCTTAGCTTGAGACTAAGGCACCTAGTTAACTGATAACCAACATAAGCTGCACTTAAGCTGCACTTAAAAGAAAAAAAATGGTGAGACTTGAGAATCGGTTTCTTGTAAATTTGACTGAGTTCAAAGATCTGCAACCATCTGTAATCTCTTTTAGTGAAGCATCCGTCAAATTATCCAACTCTGAGAGGTCACGAGCTTCCAGGTTAGGACAATATCTCCCAACGTCCAAATTGGAGTCTTTTAAGTTTATAAATTATATTTCAAAAGACAAAAGGGTATATGGAAGTTAAAACCTTTGTAGCAGCAGATGCTGAAGCTTCAGGCTGGCAATTTCCATCTTCCAATGTCTTCTGCAATTTACAGATCTCCCTTTCCATGTTCTTAGCTTTTGTCTCTGCTTCCAAGAGAGAAAAAAACAAAACAAAAGGACCAAATCATTTACAAACAAATAAACACAAAATTGACCCCACAAAGACACAATCCAAAA
This sequence comes from Eruca vesicaria subsp. sativa, assembly GCA_932364175.1. Taxonomy (NCBI): domain Eukaryota; kingdom Viridiplantae; phylum Streptophyta; class Magnoliopsida; order Brassicales; family Brassicaceae; genus Eruca; species Eruca vesicaria. Next base: position 109,452 of record CAKOAT010120710.1, on the reverse strand, counting down.
GAAAGAACAATCAGAGAATAATCAAAGGGGCTTACTAGGCCTGGGCATTCGGATACCGGTTCGGATCCGGGTCGGATATTTCGGATTTCGGATATTTTGGATATAGGAAAAATGGTACCGTTCGGATATTTTAAAAAATCGGATCGGATACGGTTCGGTACCTCTCGGATCCGGTTCGGATCGGTTACATCCGAAATAACCGAAATTATTTCGGTTTCGTTTTGGTTCGGTTTGGTTCCTTATTTATGAACTTAAAATTTATCCAAAGGAACCGAACTTACCCAAAAAATCCGATTCTTAGAACCAAAAAAATACAATTACAACTTCTCAATTCTTAACAATCTTAAACTTAGATGAAATTAAATAAAACCATAATCAAATTAGCATAACAAACGCCATAGCTTACCAGCATCCAAAACAAACATGAAATCCGACAATCCGTAATTGAAAATTTCAAACAAACAAAACAAGTAAAAAGAAAAACCAACATTCAAACTTCAAACTGAAAAGTTCAAAACGAGAAAAAAAAAACAGAAACAACATAACAAAGCTTCGGACCATATTCTTCATTCCCTTCTTCTCCATGTTCTTAATACATCCAAGCTGCTTTAGAGACGTCTAGTTCATATTGAACCGGGGTTCAAACTCTGGAACACAAGCAAATTGTATTACTACTATGAAACATAATCTTAAAACTATAATTTACAAGGCAAGTAAGAGATGTGTACCTTTTTCCAGCTTATCATGTAACTCAAAATCAGCAAGCATTTGAGCATTAGTCACAATACGCCTTTCACTTAGCTTAATATCAGCCTTCATCCACTGCTCTGTGCACATCAAGACCTCGATCATATAATGTGTTAAGCAACTCCGATATGGATCTACAATCCGACCACTTGTGCTAAAAGCACTTTCAGATGCAACAGAAGAAACTTGCATTGCAAGTACATCTTTTGCCATTTCTGCTAGGATAGGATACTTGGAACTGTTGAGCCTCCACCAAGACAAGACATCAAACTCTGCTCCAAGAATGTTCTTTGGATTCTCTACCTTCTCATTCAAGTACAACTCCAACTCGTCCCTTGCTTCTTCAACTCCAATCTCAGCAACCATCTCAGTGTACGCAAAGTCCATACGTTCATAACCACAATCATCATCAGCCAAATCCATTCCTTCAGCAGAATCTCCTAAACCTTGATCTGGTACAGTAGATGATGACGCTTGAGTAGACTGAGATGATGGCTCTGCTCGCTGACTCCTATAACGTGCTGTGTACTCTTTAAACATATCAATCAAAACATCATGAACTGACGTACCCATAGCCTTAGCTTCAGGTGTTTCTTTTCCATAGATTCTCTCAAAGCACATCTTAGCAAATTGCATTTTCTTACTCGGATCAAAGACAGAAGCAATAATCAGAAACTTGTTGATATTCTTCATTCCCTCCCAATACTTTTCAAACTTAGCTCTCATGTCATCAGCTTTACTCTTCAACTCTTTGTCTAAACTCTGGCTTAATCTAACCAAATTCCTCTCTATGGTGACTATCTCACCGTAACACTTATGAGAGCAGACAGAGGTGGAACCAGACACAACCAATGTTGAATTGTAGAAAATTATCAGAAACTTCATTAACCTCTCCACAGCCTTCCAATCAGTGGTAGTAGGAGGCCCTATCCTTTTGCTCCCATTATCAACTTCGTTGAAGTAATCATTGTAGAGCCGGTCTTCTTGTTCCATTTTATCAAATGCCACCTTAAACTTGATAGCCCTTTGCAGCAAGAGATAAGTTGAGTTCCACCTTGTTTTAGTGTCCAAAGGCAGACTGCCTCTTGTCATCTTCCCTGAGTCAACCCTAAGCTCAAACGATTGCTGTCTTGGAGTTGATGACCTTACATACTGCACTGCATTTCTGATTGCTTCGACATTATCACTTATCTCAAGCATGCCATCTTTTACTATCAGATTGATGATGTGAGCTGCACATCTCATGTGCATATAGAGTCCATCCAACACCAATGCGTCATTGCCAAGCAAACTGAACTCACCTTGAAACCGCCTCAGAGCAGATGTGTTGGCAGTAGCATTGTCAACTGTGATGGTGAATACCTTCTGTATTCCCCATTCGGCCAAACAGTCAAGCAGCACAGTAGCAATCGTCTGCCCTTTGTGGTCACATACATGCCTAAACCCAATTATCAGCTTCCTTAACTGCCAATTCCCATCAACAAAATGCACTGTAACCACCATATAGCTCGCCCTTGTTGGTTGTGCCACCCAAATGTCTGTTGTAACTGAAACCCTCTGCTTAGTAGTCTTGAACCACTCCTTCAAAGCTGCCTTCTTTCTCACATACATTTGGACAATGTCTCTGGTAGCAGTTCTTCTTGAATGAGGTTTGTAGAGGTTAACACGGTTACAAAAGTGTTTCCACCCAACACTTTCAGTGAATGAAAGTGGCAGCTCCGCCAACACTAACAGCTCATTCGTTGCATCTCTAAACACACCTTCTGAAACTTTTGCTTTCATCAGACCTCCTTCGTTGTCAATGGATTTTGCACCAGGAGCTTGAGTCAGATTCCACGCCAAGTAGGACTTGCATGACTGTAGATGCTTGTTTAAGTTTGACGTTCCTGCTGAAGATGCACAACCAAACTCACGCTGACAATGGTTGCATCTGCACTTGTCGCGATTGTCTTCTGATCTTGTGTAGTGTTCCCATACAAGAGATCTTGTAGTTGTCTTCTTGGCTTTAGGTGGCTTAGAACTGCTTGCATTCGTGCCTGAACCTTCTTTCCTTTTGCCTCGGTTATCAGTACACACAACCTCGTCTTCAGTTCCATGAGTTGCATCCTCTGTCTCTATCTCAATGTTATCTGGCAACGGCGACGAATCCATCTACAAATACAAATAACAAAAGAGGTAAGACAATGACATAGTAAACAACACGATCAATAAGATATAACCAGTGAGAGACTCGATTCTAGTATCATGAAGAACAAGACGAGAAAAATCGAAATATAATTGAGACAAGAAGAACATAAGTCGACATAACAATTATATATCAAGACATAATCGAGACAAGAATAACATAACAAGTCGACATAACAAGTGAAAGAAATGTTTCCAACATCAAGAAGAAAAACACGACAAGAAGAATCAAGATCAAAATCAGTTATCACAACGAAACTGGAAATCGATTACTTACTTCAGAACAATTTTTCGAAGATACTGAAGGTGGAGATGTTATGTTTTCCATCAGGCATGCGCAAGAATTTATACACCAAGAGAGGATTTTCAACTTCCAATTGAGAATCGCAACAGACGGGAGTGTCGGAGGAGTGATATCGCCTTTGTGATAATCAAGGTGAAAAATTATCGGAACTAACAAAATGCAATTAGGGTTATGGATGGTTAGTGGTTACTATTAATTGAAGGCTTATACGGGAATCGGATATTTTCGGGTACTTGCTTGGATAACGGATATTATCCGACCCGACCCGGTATCCGAAATAATTTGAAAGTCATATCCAATCGGGTATTCGCGCCTATCCGAATCCGATCCAATACCCGATTTTTCGGATCGGTCCCGGGTCGGATCCTCGGATCCGGATTATATGCCCAGGCCTAGGGCTTACTTTCACTTGCTTCAGCTCAGCCGCCATAGACACCACGTTCCGCCTGAACCTGTTTAAAGCATCCGATCAAATCTCAGAAACTATGTCATGAAGAAGAAGAGAAGGAATAAAACTATATTCAATGCATGTGAACAAATCTAGAATTATTTACATACAAGAATACAAAGAATGGATCATTAAAGTATGAACTTTTAATGAAATCGAAGTTTAAATTATATTTCTTCAGACAGTGAGAAGCAAAGAAAACACCAAAGGAGTTTAGCAGGACCTTTTGTTCTCTCGGGAAAAAAAATTGAAATCATCATATTTCGTAGCTTATAAGATGTGAAGAAAGGCTCAAGAGCTTCAACGATGCAAACCCATTCCTTTTCTTCGTAAGTTCCAAATCCTAGTTGCTCATCTTCTCCAGCGCCCCTGTACAAAACACAATCAAAAGGAAAAAGAGCAATAAGTAAGAAGAAACATCAATGGAGAAGAGGAGATCTCTCTGTCGAGGCTGATTTTGGCTGAATTTGGTCTGAGAAGAAGAGATTCTTGTGAGAAAAGGAGAGAGAGAGGAAGAGGTTTGGCAAGAGTCACCTCTTCCGTAAGGTTTCCAAATTTGATACCTTTTTCTTCTAATGGCCGAAGCAACAATTAGCAGAACGAATCTGTTCATCGGAAGAGCTTGTGTGAATCACCACAAGAAAGTAAATGATTTCTCTATATTACCGGTGAGCTTTGGATTGAAAAAGAGTTTCTCTTCTCTCAAGCTGAAGCCTCTGAAACAAATAGAGACGTTCACAAGAAGCTCCGCGGCTCGACGGACCTTGCCGTAGCTTCGTCGCATCTCGCCGTAGCTTCATCGACCCTCACCGTAGTTTCGTCGTATCTGGCCGTACGCCGGAGAATACATCAACGAGATAAGAGTTAATTTTAGGTTAAGGGTATATAAGTACTTTGCCAAATAAAACTTTAATGGTAAAGTTGGTTAATGTATAAATGAAATGTGGTATCATGAAAGTGCTATATTTGGCAATTTCCCTTTCTCAAATCAAGACACAAAAAGCAAAGAACTCGTTGGGCCTTTAAAGCCCAAATGTTAAGAAAACCCTTTTCTGTCTCTGACTAGTCCTCTCCTTCCTCAGGTGTTCTGTTCACTCGACACTCAAAATGGCTTCCTCTGCGCCACAACAAGGATCTGTTAATCCACTCACAGGGAAAGATCCAGCGAAGGCGTTAACAGCTGTAGCGTCTGGATTCTTCGACAATGTGAAGAAAAACAAGCAAAGCTTCTTCCAGTTCTTCGCCATGACAGGGATTTTGCTTCTTAGCTTCCGTTCCGTGAGTCAGAAGTTCGAATCCACGACCTGGAGGAAGACACTTCTGTTCTCAAGAAGGAGAGTGATAGTTTGACGGACCGTATGAGTAAAATCAAAAGCGAACTTCTGAATCAAGCGTCGATTGACTCTACCGGCGTCTTTGCTTCTCGACTCCGTCTAGTTTTCGGCGACGAATAAAAAGTGACAGGAGATTGATTGGTTTAAAGTCAACGAGGTTATTATTAGTTTTAGTTCTATACAGATGTATCTGTTCGTGACAAAAAGAAAAATACAGATGTATCTGTGTGTAATGTACATAAGGCTCTGTTCTTTTGTGGGAATCTTTTGTGATTGAAAGGTTTTTTATGGTGATGTGATTCAGACAAAAATGGTTTAATCGAAACTCTGCTTCATGTTCATGTTTTTGAACGATTAGGAATCGCAGGTTCGTTTGAGGGATTTCATCAAAATCAATCATTCATGCATGCTCTTAGCATAACAATAAAATTAGAAATGGGGCGTACCGAGAATCGAACTCGGGACCTCTCGCACCCAAAGCGAGAATCATACCACTAGACCAAACGCCCAGATGAGTATGAAATCGAATAGATAGTATATAACAAAACTGATCGTAACCCTTCTGTCACATTGCAAACTGATGGAGGGAGAGAGTGCGATGCGCACGAGGGGCTGCGTAAGCATTTACAGGTCAAAATGTTTAAAAGAAAAAAAACTTAGGCGGAGAAAAAAATATAAGAGTGTCTCCAGATTCTTTTGGTGACAGTCTATTCAATATTGTTGTTGTTGTTTCACACGTGGCCTCTCTTTCTTTCTCTCTACATCTCTATCTTCCTCATTAGATCCATCGATGGCTTCCCTCGTCTAATCCGGTTGGCAGGTACTCTCTCTCGTCTATATCGATACTTTTGTTTCTCCGTGGTCACATGGTGATACATGCGCGTTTTATTCAACTCTTAGCTGCTATTTGATTGTTTTATTCCATCGGATTAAATGTGGCGATTTGAAGTTATGTGTTAGATCTGAATTTGAGGTGCCAAATCACGTGTAGAACAAGTTTGAGTTTGTCTTTTTTCTTTTCGAGGGTTTAGGGTATGGAATCTGGATCTAGACGCATGAATGATTGGTAACTAATTACGGACGTTTAGATTGCATGGCCGGGGGTGGTTACATTTTTAATTTGATCCTTTTTCTAGCAGAAGAAATTGACCAGGCACGCACTCTTCTTCTTCTACATATTTTGTGTACCTAACAGTGGATCACGTGCTGATATTTTAGTGATAGGAGCAAAATAGTGCATTTGCTTTTACTTAAAATGATAATACTGTTGTGAGCAATAGAGAGAGAGAGACTTTTAGATGATGATGATGATAATATCAGTACTTTCTATTATTAACATCACAAGTCTTTTGTGGCAAGCAATCAAGATCTGTCGCTGATCCTTTTTGTTTTTTGTTTTGCAGTACCTTGTGACACATTTTAGCGACTTTCAACTGGCCTGCATTGGGAGTTTCCTCCTCCATAAAAGTGTGTTTTTCTTATCTGGCCTCCCTTTCATTTTTCTTGAAAGACATGGCTTTCTCACCAACTACAAAATTCAGGTAACTCTCTCTCATTACCTTTGCAGTAGCATCTTTGTATAGGTTGATCACCTAGGAGCCACTCAGTCACTTCTAAAACCATCCGTGACTGATAGCAATTGTTGTTTCACTGATAAAGGTAACTCACTATTATCAACAAAAGCCCTTATTTTGGTCTATATGCAGGCAAAAAACAACACACCTGCAGCCCAAGAAAAATGTATAACACGCTTGTTGCTTTATCATTTCTGCGTTAACTTGCCCCTCATGATCGCCTCCTATCCTGTCTTCACAGCCATGAGAATGCGAAGTACTTTTCCTCTGCACTCCTGGTATTATCAGGTTCTTTAGTCCTGAATGCCTTTTTTATCCTTTGGGTTCTCATGTTGTCAGTATTGAGCATCATGAAAGAACCTGAGCGTACATTTGATCAGAGGTATATAAGATCCATTCTCTTTGGTGGTGATGGTTTTGCAGGAAAGAAGAGTCTGCCCAGATATTATTCTACTTCATCATTGAGGATTTTGTTTTCTATTGGGGTCATCGGATCTTGCATACAAAATGGCTCTACAAGACTGTCCACAGTGTTCATCATGAGTAAGTTTCAGTTCTTCACCATCTTTTTTTACATGTTTTGAATCTTGCAAATGTTTACTACTTGGATAAGTTATTCTGAAAGTGCAACCATTTTATGATGCCCTAGATATGCCACACCATTTGGTTTGACTTCAGAGTATGCTCATCCAGCTGAAATTCTATTCCTTGGATTTGCTACTATTGTCGGCCCAGCTCTCACCGGCCCCCACCTAATTACTCTCTGGTTATGGATGGTCTTGAGAGTGCTTGAGACTGTTGAGGCACATTGTGGTTATCATTTCCCATGGAGCCTCTCGAATTTTCTTCCTCTCTATGGAGGGTAAGATCACACATCTACCCAGCTCCCTTGAATCTAAAAGCTATTGTAGATTTGTAATAAGGGAAAATTCAATTATTTGGTTACAGTGCCGACTTCCATGACTACCATCACCAACTGCTCTACACCAAGTCTGGAAACTACTCTTCAACTTTTGTGTATATGGACTGGTAAACCCCTGATCTCTTTCTCTTTTTTTTTTTGGGAAAAAATGAGATGTTAACAATTTGTGTTCGTGTTTTATCAGGATCTTTGGTACCGATAAGGGCTACAGAAGAGTGAAGTCTCTGAAAGAAAACAGTGACTTGAAACAAAAGTGAAATCACTCACCAGGTTGGATTGTAGAGAACACTTGTCGCTAGAAATGTGGATTTACGAGTGTGTCCATATGCATCTCTGTGGAGGTCTTATTCTGCAACCTCCTTTTCTCTTCCATTTTGCTTCCATGTTGCTGCAGCTGTTCGGCGTCTTAGTTTATTTGTGTGTGCCTAGAATTGCTACAAATGTGGCATTCTTCATAACTACAACAGCATGTTTGGATTGGGCTTAGGCATGGGCATTCGGGATTTCAATCCGCTTTCGGTTTTGTCCAATCGACTTTTGATTTTTCGGATTTGTCAAAATCAACTCCATTCGGATTATATGAAAATTTGGTTTAGGTTCTGGTCGGGGTTAGTAAATCTTTAAAAAACCGGTACAACTTGATATACTTTCGGGTTTGGATCCCAATCAGTTTTTCAGTTTGAAATACCTAATTTTTATCTAATTTGTAACCAAAAAATAAGTAGAATTGGATCTTCGGTTTTAAAATACCTTGACATTACATATTTTGTAACCAAAACATAAGTATAATCAATTCAAAAATAAGAAAGAAGCATCAAACATGATCATTTAAAATCAAAGGAAAGGTATCAAAAGAAAACCAAATAAATGAAAGCATAAAACAAAAATCAAGTTTTCATGAAATGAAAAACTTGTTCAATGAAAACAAAACCAAAATCTAAAAATTTCTATTCTTAGCCGTTATTTTTGATCATCAACTTTCATGTAATAAATAATTATTTTATATGATCAATAATATCTTAATGTATTTTGAAGATATATTAGAAATTAGGGTTTTTAGTAATAAAACCCTTCAACTAAAGATAGATCGTAAAAAAAATCTTCAACTAAAGATTTAGTGAAATAAATCCTCAACTTTAGTTTCGTTAATGTTTGTCACCCTCCGTCACGGAATTTTAGACGGAGGGTGACATATGTTAACAGAACTAAAGTTGAGGGTTTATTTCACTAAATCTTTAGTTGAAGGTTTTTGTTACGATCAATCTTTAGTTGAGGGGTTTTATTAAGAATGTGGTTAAATATTTTAAAATCTTTGTTATCATTAATTTATTATTTAATAATCTTACAATTGATTTATAAACATTGAAAATAATTTATAATTTTTTATATATTTAGTTTATCAAAATTTTAACCTATTTATAAAGCTTAGTAAATATTTTTATATTTTTATAAACTATTAATAAGGTTTAACGGTGATTTTATAAGCTTTTGACTGCTATTTCTTAGGATGGAATAATACATGTTTTTCTTGATATTACGAAGTAAAGCGATAAAGCTTTATAAAGGAGGAAACACATACAATTTTCTTATATTAATACTGGTAAATATCAAATAATTAAGATTGGTAAGTTATATAAAGTTGTAGGTATTGTTTGAAGATATTTAATTAGTTTAGAAATTCAACATCTAAACTATTCAAACAGAAGTACATTTAGTACTTAACCCTAAGTTTTCCACAAAAATTACAATGGAATGCCACTGGGTTAAGAAATAAAACTAAATTCAAATTATCATTATTCTCTAATTATGCGTAGAATTAGCAGGATAGTTTTTTTAACCTAACTGAAATCCTTCGTCTTCTTCTTCTTGCTCTCATCACACTGGTAACGTCGAAGCTAAAGATCCTGATGGCTAATATCATGATTCTATACCCAAGCTCTCTTCTCCTTTGTCTTCTTCTTCCTCTCGTAAGCTGGTAAGAGGTTATCACTTATTTCCCTAAATCGCAGAAAAAAACTACATATTACGGGCTTGTGGGAAAAAAAATTCACAAGTAGGTTTGTTTACATTAGTGTTGAGTCTATTCGTAGCTATTCAATTCTGGGTTGGGGTGAAGCTTAAGCTTGATCTGATCAAGATTTGAAAAAAACAAGATCTTTGCTTGAAGATGTATGAAATTAGGAGAGATTGCTTTGTTTAGTTTTCTTACATTTATAGTTTCTTCCTGGATGATTTAGTTATTACCAGTGGACACAAGAATCTGGTTTTTATTATCTGCTATTCAATTTTGATGGCTCAGAATTTTGATTATCTTTAGACATTTCACAAGTTTATCAGAAGCTTAGCATCAAAGAAGTTCAAGGCTGAATGGTAGAGAGCATCTTTTCTTTCTTTGCTTAATGTTATTGAGTATTGAGTTTGCCATTGATCCTAAAACCAAGTGTTTTTCTTGCTTCTTTTTATTCACAAGTGTGTGTCTTGCTTCCAACGGCGATTACTGCATCACCAGCTACGGTTTGGAAACACAAAAGACTTATTAACACAAAGAAGAGGAGTAATGGAGAGGCTTTGACTATGTGTTAATTATCAACACCTTTGTTCTAACTCTTTTATTTTACTTTCCGTTTCAAGAGTAATACAAGAATATGTTGATATGTAATAGAATAAAAAGAGCTTTTGTGAAGCTTTAGTATTAGAGGTTAGCTTATTTACACATTGGTAGAGAAATTATTGATGTCTTAAATGGATCATTCGTTGATTATAGGAGAAAAAGAAAAGTTTTTTATTATTTCAATAAAAAATCTAAGAGTTAGAAAACTAATTATTTAATTAGAAAAAAATTATGCTCGAATTTGTATCTCAAGGTTCCTTAATTCTAGAGCACCATCTACATCGGAGGATGTTAACATTTTTCTCTTTTAGCCACACATGCATTTAATAGTGACCTGCAAAGACATCCAAAAGGATGAGACAACATCGGTTTTCACAACCTGATTCATTGTCCCAAATTTCTCAATTAGCATTCTTATCAATTGCTAATGATAATCTAAAATACAGCTGAAAAACAAGACACATAAAACTGAATAAAAAATAATCTCATAGCTTATAAGGGAAGACTAATCACATTGAACAAAACTAGAGATGTCTAATCAAGATATCGTTTCGCTTTGGTATTTTTGATTTTTTGGTATTTCAGTTTATAAAAAATAGATATCATATTAAATCTATATCTACTTTGGTTTGGTTCGGTTTATATACCGTCGATTTTTGATTTCTTCGGTTATATACCAAAAAATCACAAAATATATTTAGATTTTAGAATATGTTGTGAATTTTACTTTATAAAATTAGATATTGGCTTTAATATAACACGAAAAATATTTCAATTTTTGAATAAATTGTTCTTATTTTTTTACTATTTAAATAATTAGTAAACATATTAAGTTAATAATAGTTATANGATATTGGCTTTAATATAACACGAAAAATATTTCAATTTTTGAATAAATTGTTCTTATTTTTTTACTATTTAAATAATTAGTAAACATATTAAGTTAATAATAGTTATAGTTTTATAGAATAAAAATTAGAAATATCAGTAATCTATAATACTATTAAATAATTAATATATTAGCACACATATTTGTCAGCAAAAAAAAAGTATTTCTTTGTAAATTTTGATAAAAATAAAATGTAATTTTTAACTTTAAATAAAATATTAAATTATTAAAATCAACATTTTAAGTATGGATATCATATCAATTAAATAAATTATTTTATATATTATGAATTATATTGTATAATTTACATATAATTATATCACTATATTTTAATTGATCGCTTTATTCGGTTTACTCGGTTTATATACCAAACCATATCCATATACCGCGGTTTCTTAAAAAGACATCAATTTGGTATATTCGGTACTACCAAATTCAAACCATTTTTCTATTTCGATTCGGTTCGGTTTTCATTGTTTCGGTTTTACCGGATTAAATACCCCTAAACAAGACATATCAATGTCAATCCTAAATAACATATGAATCTATAACATAAAAAGCATAAACAATTAAATTTATTGTATTTTCAAAAGCTTAAAACATATGATTATGAGAAATAAACACCCGCGCGGGCGCGCGGGTCAAAAGCTAGTTGTTACTTAAAATATGTCAATGGTTTTTTTCTCCTCTTTAAACAATTTCAACTTGATTTGTATTTTTTTTCTGTTTCAGAAGAAATAGTGTAGGATTATTTTTCTTCTTTTTAATTTCTGAACCATTATGATATACTCCTACCATATTATCAATAAGTTTTTCTTGTTTTATTTATTTACTTCATGTTTTTGTAGTATGACGAATAATCACATCTTAATCTTATAAAATCATCATTAAAATTTGATAATCATTTATAAAAAGTATTAAATGAGAAAATTTTATAAATAGATTATAAAAATGATAAAGTAATATATAAAAAATAGAAATTATTTTCAAGGTTTATAAATCAATTTTAAGATTCTTAAATAATGAGTAAATGATAAAAAAAATTTATAATATTTAACCGCATTTAGTAATAAAACCCCTCAACTAAAGATGGATCGTAAAAAATGCCCTCAACTAAAAATTTAGTGAAATAAACTCTCAACTTTAGTTATGTTAACGTATGTCACCCTCCGTCTAAAATTCTGTGACGGAGGGTGACAAACATTAACAGAAATAAAGTTGAGGGTTTATTTCATTAAATCTTTAGTTGAGGGTTTTTTTTACGATACATCTTTAGTTGAAGGGTTTTATTACTAAAAACCCTAGAAATTAAGATCATGTTTGATACAAGTTTTTTAATGGGATTTTGAATGTTTTGTGTTTTATCGGATATCCATTTAACTTTGGGTTCGGTTCGGATAATACATATAACCTGAAATACCATTCATAAAACAAGATCCATTCGATATTTATATCGGATTCGAATTAATTTGGATTCGTTTTTTTATTTGATCGGGTTCAGTGCGGGTTTTCGATTCGGTTTATTTTCTCAGTTCTAATTGGGCTTTTGAAGCATTGGATATGTGTCTTTCTATTTTATTTGGTTTTTGAAGCATTGGATATGTGTCGTTCTATCTTATTTGTTGACAACTAAAAGCCTCTACTGATTCTGTGAACTAGGTTGGGATTCAGTTGCAAATTCAATTAGCCCATAAATTTTGTCTGATATGTCTTGGGTTTGTGTTCAGCCTGGTCCATTTCACAACCATATAGATTCTCTAGATAAAAGAAGTAATTTTCATTTGGTATAATCAGTATTCTAAAAATTGGTTTAGCTGACACCCGCTTAATAGACAAATCGGATATGAACAAAATGATTTTGTTCAAAAAATCACTCTAAACATTCAAAAAAATTGGTCTAGATATCTTTCTAAACAATAATCTTCTATAAAGCGATTGTAAGACGGGTAAGTAGGTAACTTAAACACTTTTAATTAGTCTTAGATATAGATCAATCAATTATCAATCAACACCGACAAGTATAAAATGTGTGCATATGATATATGTATTGGTCCTTTGTGGGTCACGTCTTTTCTTGTGGTGTAGGGTATCTAAGTTTTACCATTGTGACACGTCCTAACTCTCTACCCCCAATTATTCTTCTTTCTCTATTCCTTTCCGTGAGATTTTGAATATCTTCTAAACAAGAAGCCCCACCAGATGCAAAGACCCAAACAGAAGTCTCTATCAACAAAAGAAAATTCCCGTTGCTGTCTGAAAGGATACCACGCGTTACCGAATGAATGGTTTTATGACTTAAAAGCAAGCAAAAACAAATATGCACATGCTTTTTATTTATTGAATTCTGAACTCGTTGCCATCCAGACGGTGACACATACACGTCTTCCTTTCTTGTTTGTCGATTACACAACTAAAAAGGCTAAAACAATAGTCCAGAACAAAAAAAAAAAAACCCAACCATCATACCCCGGTTTAACCGATTTCGATAAACCGAGAATTTCTTTTCAACTAATGTTTTTTTTTCCTTTAGGGTTGGAAGATGATCTGAGATGCCTTCGTCCCAGTGAAACCTCCACCACTTAACCCAATGAAAGAAAAAAACAAAAGAATCATATTTAAAGAAAAAAAGACGGTGGAGTGATATGAGATTAGTGTCAAGCAACGTGTCTATTTCTTCTTCTTCTTCTGAGATCAATGACGACGACGCTTACGTTGTCGCTACTATGCTTAGCCAACGCCAGCTTCGTCAACAACACTGACGCCTCCGTACATGCTTTGTCCGAGATCTCTCCTTTCTTCCCGCTCTTCTTCGACCCCACCACCTCCTCCTCTTTCCCTTCACCACACTCTTTACTTTCTCGCCGCCTTCCTCCACCTCTTTTGCTAAGATACATCCGCACCATCGCACACGCGGCCTCGTTGGTCACTACGTCCCATAGTCCGTCACTAGCTAGAATCAGAAACTCATCTTCTTCTGTCCTTTCCGTCACCGTAACTTCCGGCTCCGAACTGACGTACGGTTTCAAGTAGTTATCTCCTATGGCACGTGACATGGCTAACACGCCCAAGACTCTTGGACCATCCCAATATATCACTCTCCCTCCGGCTTCCTCGATCCGATCCAACTCATCTGGACGATCCGGCTGTTTATTTCCAAGGCATAAGAAAAAAAGTTAAAACCTAAAAAAAATGAAACAAATAGAGAAAAAAAATACTTTTTTGTTTCTCTCTCGAGTGTGAGGCTGACCTTGTGATCTGTGGATAGAGGAACTGGTTTCCCATTCCGACAGAGAACTGCTCTAGAATCTCCGCAATTCGCTACAACGATCTTATCCGGTGTAATGACGGAGACAACAGCTGTGGATCCGACAGCATCGCAATCTGGTGTTTGAAGCTCGCACCTACAGTTAGCGCTCACCACGGTTTCTCCCCAACGAACAACCTCATTGTCCATGCGCGTGAAGCTACGCTCCATCATCTTCTCCCATTCTTCTTTCTTATCCGAGAGAGCAGCTTCCTCTTGCATAATCTCATGTAGCCTCTCTTTACACCTAGTGGCAACCTAAAATTAAAACGACAACGTATTTCAGGCTAACCGATAACAAAAAATTTGAATTCAAAAAATATACTATTAAAGTGCTAAAAACGGCGTCGTACGTGAGAGCAGCCGTGACCGTCGTAAACTCCAAAATAATGCCACCTTGAACGCGAAAACTCGGTTTGCTTACGAACAAAAGAAGGATGAATCGCAACCGCATCCTCCATATCTCTTCTTCTACCGCACACTGATGCGGCGCCGTATCTAGGCCTCGTATCCGTCGCCTCTCTAGCCGGTTTCTTAACTGCTATAACCGATGAATCCTCCACGTCAGCTTCTGAATCAGGTGAGCTCCGTGAAGGTGATGATACACAGCTCATAAAATCGTTCTCCTCTTGTTTATTACGCTTATAAATCCCCTCTGAATCTTCCACCGCCGTCTGATGCATCTCTGACGGAGATATTCTGCACCGGTGAACTCCGATCCTCCGCCTTCGGCTAGACCATGACGGCTCGTCCTCGTAACAAATATCCGCCATCACAAATAATATCCTTCGCACTAGATTGTTTGATCGTCAATATTAATCTCGAAGAAAATTTTAGAAGAAAAATCTCTGTCCGATATTTTTCTTTTTATTACAGAAGTCGAATGGTTGTGTTGTGTAAATTGTGTTGAGATAGCATGCAATTGATTGAATAAATATCATCGTTACACGTTACAAGGTAGGGGTTATTTATAACCCACGCGCCTACCGCTTCATAAACATTTTAAATTGTTTTTCTTTTTCAATTTCACTTTTAACTTTGATTTTTCTCCCTTTCTCTCTTAAAAAATCTTTTACTCGGAGCGACGTGACGTATCGGTCTTGTGTCGTAGATTAGATTAATCTTGACCGTTGATCTGGTCACTACGCTGCTTAATAGTACACCACGTAAGCATCACTATCAGGTATGAGATATACGTGGTCCAATGAGAGTTGAACAGAGCGGAAAGAGGAAGTTCCTTTCGCGACACGATTGTGGTCCACTATTTCTCTCTGGAAGACCTTTTTTCTTCCTTCTTCTTGTCTGAATTGTCTCTCTGTCTCCCTAAAGATGAAAGATCTAATCAACAAAACACTATTTTATTTTAAAAGAATTTCATTACGTTAAATTTCATTGTAGTTAACCTTGGTTTGAGCTAAATTAGGTCATCTTTTTCAAGCCTAACTAACTAATATGCATCCAGAAATGTTAGTTTTGTGACCTTCCATTCCAGTTAAATAATTTACATACTGAGAACTAATTAACATTGAGTTACATGGGACACGTTAAGAAAATTACTCCAAACCATTTTAAAAAATAAAAGGCATGGGTGATATGCATTCTTGGCTATTTGTTTTTGTTGAAATGCGCTCTTTTTTATTTGAATAAAAGGCTTTCAATTAAAATAAACGTTTACAAGATAAGGTTTGAGAACCTTATAGAGAGAAAAAGATTGCATGAATAACTTCATGAGTAAAGACTATTTATACTTATGAAACATAAAGCTTAAATGAGATGACCCAAAGTGAAATGCATTATTCTTGGATATTGAAATGTATGGAAGGCTTGCTAAATAATTAATGATGCATGATATATGTGCATCTTCAAACTATTCCTCAGTATCTTGCATATCACAAATGAACAATTTTATGGAACCAAGTAGACATGTTAATTTAAGCATTCTTGTAGGCTGATTTGCGAGCTTTTCAGACAATACTATTACTGTCATCTGAAGTACGGATATTGTATTTGTAGTCTTTCATGTTGCTAACGATGCAGTCTAGTTATTTTGAACGTAGATGATAACAAACCTGAATACCACACTGTGCTGTGGAAGATCCCAGTCGAAATCAAAACAGGTTAATCCTAACAAATGATTTTGCATGCGTACCAGATTTTAATCGTGCTACATAAGATCTTGTGCATGCATACCAGTTTTAAATCGTATATCTACAGATGCTTTCTATTTAGCCAAAATTGTTACTTGTAATAACGAACATCAGATGATATGCCATTGTATATTATTGGATAAATTACACGTACGACACATTTGCTAAGATATATTATTTGTTTAAAACATACTGGAAACTCTCTACATTTTGAGAAAAATTAAATTGTAATCTCATACCAATATCATTTGCATCAAAAAGTAAAATCGTTTACCTAATTAATGTAAAGAGCTAGAGTTAATTAATAAAAGAATTTCTTGCATACGTTCAGATTTGAATTCGTATACTAAAGAGACCAGTTAGAACTAGACAGCAGAGATTCTCGGCATTGCAGAAAATCTTTTGTTCAGCATTTTGTAGTAATGAATCTAATGATATCATACTGGATTTAATACCAAATCTGTCTCCATTAAGTGGATTTGATTATACGCACGAGATCAAATTAGATTTCACGTTGTAAAGCTGTAACTAAATTCATGATGTCTCACTAGTCACTATGAAGTTGAAATTTAGAAAGAGAAACCGTACAGAGGACACGTAAGTGTTTTGGAGTTAGGAGTTTTTTAAAACCGTTAAAAGGCAGAGGCAAAACAAAAGAAGAGAGTAAAGGCTCTTGGGTGAAGCAGTGGCCCAACCATTTACCTATACGTTTCCGCTTTGGTTCTATTCCGGCGAGTGGTCCCTTCTTTCAAGAGAGAATCTAAAGACCCCTTTTCACCACCGTACGCGTGTTGTAATCGTAGTTACTATTGAAACAAATCTAGATTGAAGTTAGGTCAGGTTGCCTCTCACTTTCACCACTCTTTAAGTCAACCATGTCAAAGAACCAACTGGTCTCAGTTGTAAAATGGGAACTGGTGCTTGCTTATAAATAAATAACGCAATTTTTTATTTATTTTGGTAAATCATTAGTGTATTCTTATTTACCGAATCTTATTTCTTGGTCACCGAGTCTCCGTCTTACTCAAAAGGAGAAGTGTGCGGCTGTAGTTCCGCGGCTCAGATTCGCAGCCGAAAAAAACATCTATAGCATTTTGAAACACAAATTAAGTTATTTTAAAAATAATTACAGAAATAAATACAGCCAGTAGTGGAACATCCATGCATTGGAATAATTAAAATTTTAGAATCAGACATTAAGTTAGGGTTTTGGTGGTTCAACGGTATTCTGATAAGTTATTCTACTTAAAGATCAGAAGTTCATATCATCCGCACCCATTTAAAGCAAGCATTAATTTACCACCTACTAGTTTTTGTCTTTCGAATGCTATATGAGACGAGGGAAAAATTAATACAGAACTGTGAAATCAGAAAATAACTAAAGAAAATGAATTAATTTCGAGTGTAGTGAAATTTCAACTCATAAGATACGTAACAAATTGGGAGGATGATAGAATGGGGCCTTGTTCGTGAATCCACCGACCCAACCAAAACCACTGAAATTGAATTGACTCCCAAGGCTGAAGCTCCTAGAATCATTGGTAAGTGACAAAATCATTCAGTTTCTGTTTTTGGAATATAGCGTATGAATTATCATGATCCCATATCATTACAATCTGATTTTCTAAAAGCTGGTATTATTTTACTAGAAAATATCTAAAGTTCAGTGTGCATGGTGGCATGCACCTCGACCTATGCCTACGATACATCCATGTTCTTCTTCTTTACTTTTCAGCTTTAATTATGAAATTTAGCTTCGTATATGTTTGCTCGTTTAATTTCAAATACATTCAACTTTTCAGCTTCAATTATAAAATATGCAATAAAGTAGAAAAGTTAAGAAAACAACAAATAACTAATCTACATTTATTATCGTGACTAGTAGTGTTGGAAGGTCGAGAAAGTTGTTTACTCTTTCGGATATACATTATATTTTTTTTTTTGTTAAAGGGCAAATATACATTATATTACACCTTTTGAATAACACACAAGGTATTTTGTTTGGATACATACCTTTATATCATAGTTTTGGGTCCTGAAAATATATCTATAGGTGTATTATGTTACCTAATCGGAAGAAAAACTGTATCATAGTTTTTTCTGGAAGTTTATGAAGTTTGAAGTCTCTTATATATGGGTGACTGAGCCCAAGATGATAACGAAAAACATAGTGAACTCACAAAAGTCTGTCTCTAGATATGAAACTTTTTTAACAAAAATTAAAAAGTTGAAAGTTCCAATTTATTTTGGGATTAAGATTTTAAACATGTGGCTGATACGAGAAGCCATTGACAGAGAGACCTCCATCGATACAAATGGTCTGACCAGTTATATAAGAAGCTGCAGGCATACATAGAAAAGCCACGACTGAGGCAACCTCTTCAGGCTCCCCAAAACGTCCCAACGGTTTTCTAGATATCACAGCCTTCTTAAAGTCATCATCATACACCTGATAATCACCAACAAAGTCAAGAGATCAGCAAGAGCAAGAAAGAAAGATGATTCTTGGAGGAACTCTAGCATAGTGATTCTCACAGCTTTAGCCAGAGGAGTTGCAATAACAGCAGGAGCCACAGCATTAGCCCTAATGCCGTCACTAGCCCACTCGCAAGCCAAATTCCTTGCTAGCTGATTCATCGCCCCTATGTAGACACTCACACACATTTCAACATTTTTAAAATTTTCTTCATTAATTTGAAATGATTAAAGAAAGTGTTCTTAAATACCACCAGCTAAACCAAGATAATCTTAAATAAATACTGAACCGTATTATTAATTTTAATAATGTAAAGGTAATATGTTTCTCATATATTCACAAGCATCATTACAAGAGTTTATATATCGTACAAGAGATGAGAACTAGGTTAAGCTACATAGGAAAGATTCCTAAAGTATTAGAAGGAAATATTCAGGCATTGAATGAGTGTATATTGAGTATCCTTAACATGCCCCCTCAAGATGGAGGTGCTGAGGCAACTCCAATCTTGCTTCTCATGTGCTGGAATGTAGCGCGAGTTAGAGGTTTGGTGAGAGCGTCCGCTAACTGATCCTTGGTGTTTATGTGAGCAACACGTAACATACCTCTCTGTATTTGTCCTCTGATGAAGTGATAGTCCAGAGCTACGTGTTTCATCCGAGTATGGAAAACTGGATTTGCACATAAGAAGGTGGCACCAAGGTTATCACAGTACACCACTGGTGGAGTTGGTAGAGTGATTCCGAGCTCAGATAGAAGGTTGCAGATCCACCGTATTTCTGCTGAGGCATTTGCAACTGATCGGTACTCAGCTTCTGTCGACGAACGCGCCACACCATTTTGTTTCTTTGCAGACCACGAAACAGGGGTTGTGCCTAGATAGATGATGTAAGCATTAGTGGAAACATAGTCATCCGAATCTCCTGCCCAATCTGCGTCAGAGTAAGCGTGTAATGTGAGCGGGTTTGTTGCTGAGAAGAATATACCATGAGTAGGCGTTCCAGCAAGATAACGGAGAACACGTTTCGCAGCTTGCCAATGCGGTTCTGTGGGTTGATGCATATATTGTGACAAGCGATTTATTGCGTATGCAACGTCCGGCCTTGTGAAGGCAAGGTATTGGAGGCTTCCTACAAGCTGGCGATATGGCTTTGGGTCAGAAAGAGCCGGACCAGATAAGAGGGTAAGCTTCGGGGATGACGCCATTGGTGTAGAAACAGGTTTGGCATCTGCCATTCCATTGCGATGAAGAAGATCGGTTATGTATTTCTGCTGCGAGAGGTGAAGGCCGCGGGAAGTACGATGAGCTTCAATACCAAGGAAGTAGTTTAAATCTTCCGGATCTTTGACAGAGAATCTGTCTGCCAGAAGACGCAAAACCGTATTGATCTTGGTTCGACTGTTCCCTGTGACTAAGATATCGTCTACATAGACGAGTAGATAGAGAATTTCTGAGCCGTGCTGAAGGACAAACATGGAGGTATCAGCAAGCGAATTTTTAAACCCGAGGCTGATGAGAAACGTCTTAAGTTCCAAGTACCACGCTCGTGGAGCTTGCTTCAAGCCATATATCGCTTTACGAAGACGACACACGTGATGAGGATGATCTCGATCTATGAAACCCGGAGGTTGCTCCATGTAAACTTCTTCTTCTAATGTGCCTTGCAAGAAAGCGTTATTGACATCAAGTTGTTGAATAGACCAGTTTCTGGATACTGCGATGTCGAGGATTAGGCGGATTGTAGTTGATTTAATCACCGGGCTGAACGTGTCTGTGTAATCTCTTCCAAGTTGTTGAGTGTAGCCTTTGGCAACTAGTCTCGATTTGCGGCAGCGAGGAGTACCATCAGGGTAGTATTTGTTCTTGTAAAGCCACCTGCATCCAACAACATTTTTATTAGGGGGACGTGGCACAAGATCAAAAGTTTGATTCCTTGCAAAGGCATCGAGCTCAAGAGACATTGAGCCTCTCCAGTATTTGTCTTTTAAAGCCTGATTCACTGTCTGTGGTTCAGGAGGGAGGGATTTCGAGGTGACAACAGACAGGTTGAATTTTTGTTTGGGTTTGGTGATATTGTTTTTACGTCGTGTGGTCATGGGATGATGATTTTGCGGTGGTTGAGATTGTTCAACAGGTTGTAAGGAGGGAGACGATATAGGGTGATGATTAACCGGTTGGGTTTGTGTGTTTGTGGGCTGAATATGTGGTTGAGGTTCAGTTTGGGCTTCTGGTTGGGCTTCTGGTTGGGCCATATTTTCTGTATTTGGTAAAATAACAGATTGGGCTGGGCCTGGAGAGGAGATGTGATTGTTTGGTTGAGAGTCTTGAGACGGATCTGGAGAGTTGCCTTCGTTGTTGTCGTTGTTTTCTTCCTGCGTTACCATCGGTGGCGAATCTTGAGACGGGAATCCAGGTGCTGCAGCAGGCGATCTGATGAGTGGAACAAGGGTCACGGGTTGATGGGTTGGAGGAGGTGGTGGTTTAGTGGTTGTAGGTTTTTGTTGAGTCTGACTGAAAGGAAAAGACGTCTCGTCAAACTGGACATGCCTCGAGACATAGATACGGCCAGAGGCGGGTTGCAGACATAGATAAGCGCTCTGTGTGAGCGAGTATCCGATGAATACACATGGTGTGGAGCGATTCTCGAGCTTGTGTGGTGTAGGGCTTGAGCCAGGGGAAGCAAAGACATCCAAAAACTCGTAATTTAGAGTAGTTGGGTGACTTTTTGAAGAGCGTCTGGTATGGAGACTTCATGGCTGTTACGGGTGATGGCATCCGATTGATAAGATAAACAGCGGTGCTGAGAGCGTAGGTCCAGTAACCTTTCGGGATTGAGGCGTGAGTCATCAGGGTAAGACCAGTCTCGACGATGTGGCGGTGCTTTCTCTCGGAGATTCCGTTGTGTTCAGGGGTGTGCGGCGGTGATGTAAGGTGTTGGATTCCAGACTGAGACAAGAATGATCGAAGAGCTATAAACTCCCCACCGTTATCGGAGAACAAGGTACCAACCCGAGTTTGGAAGTGATTTTCCACCAATTCTTTGAATGCAATGAAGGTTTCTCGAACCTGAGATTTCGTTTTCAGTGGGTACATCCAGGTGTATCGGCTATAGTGATCAACAAGGACAAGGTAATATTTGAAGTTATCGATAGAGGTGATGGGAGAGGTCCAGACATCAGAAAAAATATATTGGAGTGGGCGAATAGAGGTGATGGTTTGTTTGGAAAAAGGTAACTTGTGACTCTTATTAATAGAACAGTCGGAACACAAAGATGATTGAGATAGAGTTCTTGAATAAGGAATAGAGAAAGTAGAAACAACAGATTTTAAAATTTCAAAAGAAGGATGGCCAAGTCTATTGTGCCACTGGTCTAGGGTAGGTTTGAATTTAGAGGTAGTGAAGAAGGACTTGATAGTTGATTGGGATAGAGGCCACTCATACAGATCACCCTTGGTCTTGCCTTGCAGCAACGGGATTCCCGAGTAAAGATCCTTCACCTGAAAGTGTGCAGGAAAAAATTCAACAGACACTTTGTTAGTATTACAAAGGCGGTAAACTGATACTAGGTTCTTATGGATATGAGGAACGCAAAGGACATTATGTAAGGCAAGGTTACGATGGGAGGTAGGTAAAGACAGTGAACCAGAGTGAGTAATAGACAAACCGGAGCCATCCCCAATGAGGACAGTGTCATCGCCATGATATGGCTGGTGAAGCGCAAGGTTGCTTAAGTCGCTAGTCATATGATGAGTGGCACCACTATCCATTAGCCAAGCACTTTCTGTTTGTGGCGATCCTACTGCAAGATTAGCTTTTGGTTGCCAAGGAGGATAGGAGGAAGTTTTCGCAGTGCTGATGTTGGAGCGGCCTTGAAGTTGTGGACATCGCTTTGCACTGTGTCCTTGAGTCCCACACAACTGACAGCGTCCTTGATACCCCCCTTGATATCCAGGTTGGTAGCCACTTTGATAATCACCTTGATATCCTCTTGACTGACGATTGTCTCTGTTGTTGTACCTTAGGTTGTTGTGATTTTTGCTCCAAGTTTGTGGTGGACGTTGGGTGCTCTGTTGTCGTCCTTGCGGCTGGTGAGTTGCTGCGTTGGCTGAGGTAGGAAGTGTAGTGACTGCAGCAGTGGTGGTTAAGAGCTTTGCCTCTCTGTTTAATAGCTTCTCGTGGACCTCTATAAGTGAGGGAGTCATATCTCTGCCTTCTAGTTGATCAGCAATAGTCTTGTATTCTTCAGGAAGCCCTCCAAGTATGAATTCAAGTTGGTCTTCTCTGTCTATTGGTTTCCCCAATAGAGCTAACTGATCAAACCTGGTAATGAAACCTTGTACATACTCATCGATTGTCTTTGTGCCTTTTTTCCATTGTTTGAGTTGCAGCTTGATTTGTTGGATGTGGCCTCGACTTGGCTTGTTGTAGGTAGCCGCTAGAGTGTTCCAGATGTCCACAGAAGTTTTCGCAGTGGAGACAAGCGGCTGAACTGACTCGGTGAGAGCACCAATGAGGCCACTAAAGATCAATCGATCTTGTCTTTTCCACTTGGTGTATGCTGGATTGTTTGAGGTCGCGCCATTGGCCGTGATGGTAGGTGATGGTGGTGGTGTGGTGCCGTCTATGAAGCCGGCGAGATCATAACCATCTAGGAGAGCTCTGACTTGAATGCTCCACATCAAGTAGTTGCTTGAAGAGAGTTTTGTGACGTTTGTCATATTTATGTTGAGAATAGATGTGGCTGTGATGTCAACAATCTCTGCTAAAGGTATAGACATGACGGAAGGGTGGCTGATTTAGCGAAGAGAAGGTGAGAATTGAGAGAAAGGGAGAATAGAGATGAGGAAAAAGAAGGTCTAGGGTGTCGATGGCAGCTCTGATACCATGTAAAGGTAATATGTTTCTCATATATTCACAAGCATCATTACAAGAGTTTCACTACAAGAAAACATGAATGTTGCGACTACAAAATCAGTCTTTAATCAGTCGCTAAACTATAGAAAACGACTGAGTTGCGACTGATCATCTTGGTAGCGAATTACAGCGTCGCTAAAACTAACAGTCGTTAATTAGTCGCTAATTGGCGACTAATTAACGACTAACTTGTGACAGACAACGTATGGTCACAATTTAGTCGCTATTCGGTGGTTATATATTCCGACTAACTTGCGACTAGTCTACGACTACAGACGACCATATTAATGGTCGTTTATTAAGTCACAAAATAGTCAGTCGCTAAATCAGTCGCTACTTTATAGTCGTTAATCGGTCGCAAAATTGTCAGTCGCTAAATTAGTCGCTACTTTGTAGTCGTTAATCGGTCGCAAAATAGTCAGTCGCTAAATTAGTCGCCAAAATGTTGTCGTATATTAAGTGGCTAAATCAGTCGCCTAATGTGGTCGTTGTTCAGTCATAAATCAGTCGCGAATCTACTTTCAATTTAGCGACTAATATCCTTCTGAGTTGGCGACTGATTAGCTCAAAAACTTTTTTAAATTAGGAACCGATTTTTTTAATTTTTAAAATAAAAAACCAAATCAAATTTCCGAATTTAAAATATTTAGAGATAATATTTGATACAACAAAGTTCCAAAAAATTCCTATCAGAGGAGGAAACCAAAATATCATGTTTCTTATAAAAAAGACAAGTGCAAGCTACAAAAGGAACCTAATCTTCATCATCTTCATCATCCTCATCATCTCCTTCATCTTCTTCATCTCCTTCATTTTCATCATCTTCATCATCTTGATTAGAAGCTTTAAATATCAGATAACTAGAACTAGTTGCAGCCATAAACTTTTCCATTATAGAAAATTCTTTGAGTTGCTTTTTTTGCTTGGCATTGTAAGCTGCCTGCTTCTCCACCTGTTTTTTTAGCTTGGCATTGTAAGCTGCCTGCTTCTCAATCTTACGGTGAGCTTCGGCCAGCTGTTCTTGGAGGTTAAATAACGCTGAAGATGAGCATTCAACATACTTTCGCTTTCCATTCACAAGAGTACGCTCTAGGCTGCCTAATCCATAGGGTTGGCCTCTTTCACTTGTGAAAGTAGACTACAAAAACAATTAAAATTTCAGAGTTAATCATTAATTAAAAAAACATAATAAGAACATAATAGAAAACATTATAATTATTTAAGACAAATAACCAGAGAAAAAAACAAACAACTTACCTTAAGAAAGAGCTCATTATCCTCATCTATGGAGAGTTGTAGAGGTTGAGAAGTACCATCTGAAGTCTTTGAGGCTTCAGCCTCAAGCTCAGTCAACTTAGCCTGCTTGTTTTTCTGATAAGCATCTGCAACTTTCTGAGCTTTCCTATCGACAAAGCTGCCATCTTTTTTTGTATGAGTCTTGATGAAAACTTCACCAAGAGTCACAGGTCTACCCAATTCCTCAACCTGAAATGGTATAATAAGGAAAGGTTAATGAGACAAAATAAAATCTAACTTTTACATATAGACATAACTTACCATTTCTTGTTCAATCTGCTGGAAAGATTTCTGCCCAGAATTGTGTGTATGAGGACCTAATCCTCCACGTTCAGACATCCTAGCTGATGAAGCCTTCTTACTCTTAGCTATGGCTTCCTCAGTGTCCCAATATGCTGTCATTCGTAACCACAGTCTACTATTAATCCAAATTGGTCGACTTCGAGTTCTCCTGCACTTGCTGACCATGTCCTTCATACGCAGTTGGCATATTGCCTGAAAGTGTTTATGAACCAAACCGGTTTGAGACGGATGCCAGGTGAGCTTGGTGCTCAGCATGCCATCTCATTGCCGCTGCTGTCTTCTTGCTCTGATACATTCTCTTCAGTCTATCAGCTATAGGTAGATACCACATACGACTATATGGTACTTTGGTTCGACGTTTTTTGTCCCTTGGCTTCCATCTGTCTGCACCACAAAATTGGCAATTTTCCCATCTTTCATCTTCTCTCCAGAAGATCATACAATTGTTAACGCAAACATCAATTGTATAATATGGGAGTCCTAAATTACGCATCAACTTCTCGGTCTCGTAATGTGATTCGGTTGCCGTGTTTCCTTCTGGTAAATAGTCTGTCAACATTTGACATACCGAATCCACACACTTTTCACTCAGATTATAATCTGCCTTATTTTGCAAGACCCGAGCAGCTAGGGATAACTGCGACTGCCCTTCACGACAACCATCATACAAACGAGTTTGTGCTCCTTCTAACAAATCGTAGAACTTCTTCGAATGGTTGCGTTGTGGGTCAACTACATTTTGATAACTATCATCCTGTTGATAGTTATCAAAACTGACACTATCACGAAATGCATCATTCACCATATCCACATAATTATCTTCATTACCAACTTCTTCACTACCACCTAAATGCGTCGGGTCAACATAACTCGTTCCTAAAGCCATATCGATTTCTTCTCCATGTCTATACCAAACATAATAGTCTGGAACAAATCCTCTACTATATATATGTTTCCAAATTTTTGATCCCGGGAGAAATTTATCGTTCCGGCAAACAGTACAGGGACAGAAAAACTTACCGCCATTGCTTTGTGTTAAAAGCTGACTATTTGCAAATGTCATAAATTGTTCCACCCCTGCTATGAACTCTTCTGAGAAATTTCCCGTCTCTTCATCGATCCTCTTGTACATCCACTCTCGAAAATTTGAATTGTTATAATTTTTAGACATTATACAACATAAAACTTTTGTAAATTTTAAAATTTCATTTTTTAAAAAAAAAAAATTTATAATTTTTCTATAGTTTTTGTTCGAGTGAAGAGAAGAAGAAGGCTTGAAGCATATATATAGAAAAAATGGCCGACTACTTGGCGACTACAAACCGACTGCCGGGAAAAAAATTAGGTGCACTTAAAAAATGTATAACACGTTTTATAACGGTTTTTAGCGACTGATTCGCGACTGCATGAAAAGAGTGGTCGCAAAATAGTCGTTAACTTGATGACTAATCGGAAACCGAATGAAGTGGTCCCTAAAAAAATTAGGTGCACTTTAAAAAAAATGTATAACACGTTTTATACCGGTTTTTAGCGACTAATTAGCGACTGGATAGGAATAGTGGTCGCAAATTAGTCGTTAGTTTGGCGACTATTTGGCGACTGAATTATGGGGTCCCTAAGAAGCGACCGAGTTACGACTGCAGTCAGGTAGACGCAGAGTAGTCGCATATCGGTCACATTTTTGTGACTGATATGCGACTAATATATACCGACTTCTATATAGTCGCAGTGTAGTCGCTAAATGGCGACTATTCGGCGACTCCGCGATTTAGTCGCTAATAAGCGACCGATTAACGATTTATTTTTTGTAGTCGCAGAGTAGTCGCCAACTAGTCGGAATTGAGTCGCTAAATTCGGCGACTACACTATTAGTCGCAACTTGCAGTCGCTAAACACATGTTTTCTTGTAGTGTTTATATATCGTACAAGAGATGAGAACTAGGTTAAGCTACATAGGAAAGATTCCTAAAGTATTAGAAGGAAATATTCAGGCATTGAATGAGTGTATATTGAGTATCCTTAACAAATAACACATTAATTTCCTCAATATTTCAAAAATGAACCTGTTGAACAGAGACTATATATTAAGGGTTTCTGTATTCAATAACTGGTATGTTACCTACCTTTTGTTGCACAGTAGATAGAACTGACGCTAAGCGAAACAACTCCAGCAATAGAGGACATGAGCACGATGCTACCACATCCTGAAGCCTTAAGCAGAGGATGTGAAAGCTGACTCAGATGAAAAGCAGATTCTAAGTTGGTCGAAATATGAAACGAGAAATCATCTGCTGTATGTTCCACTGTTGGCTTTGACCGAATGGCTCCCACATTGTTTATCTAATAACCAAGAATATTATATAAGCCTACTATATATCATTATGGTTTAATTTTGTGGTTAATGATAAGATGCAAACTTACAAGGATATCAAGCTTCCCGCCAAACATCGAGGAAACAGTCTGCATAAGCTTCTCTCTGTCTGTTCTAGAAGTGACGTCACAGACTGAACCCGTGACTTGAAACCCTTTCTTTTGCCATTGGCTTATACACTCGTTAAGCTGAGTTTCGTCTCTGGCACAAGTATGTATTATGGCTCCAAATCCTGCAAGTTCCTCTACCACAGCATGCCTAGAAATAAATTGATTATATTAAAGTTTATAGTGAAGTAAATATATATGAATATATATGTAACTTAAATGGTGTTATTATATGCGAACCCAATGCCTTTTGTTCCACCGGTTACAAGCGCAGTCTTGGCTTTAAGGCTCCATCTTTGATGTTGTTCTGCTCCAGCCATTGGTCTTCAACGGCTAAAGATCTCAGATTGTAAGTGAATGTTGTGAAGAGAATACGTGGAGTAAAGATAAAGTTGATCGATCATCAATCAATGGAGATAAGAGGGTAAAGAATGATGGGCCAGGTTCATCAATAACATCTTAGATTCAGAGGTTCCATACCAAAGAATCAAAAGGCCAACACCTTTACAACCACAAAAGTCAAAATGGATAACAAATAAAAATGCTATTGGTCGAGAAAAAAAAATTCTTTGATATATTTAGCCAATTTAATTCCTTCAATTTTTACTAAGGGTTGTTTTTTCATTACTTGGGGGTTTTGGCTTCTACAATCTTTGATAGACTTGGATCGGGTCCATATACTTAATATGGATAGTTCGCTGTTTTCATCCAACGGATTTGGATTCATATTTGGATTTTTCTTGTTTTTTTTCAAAAATAAAAATTTGAAGAAAAAAATCAACGGTAGCAATGACGACACATTTCCTTATTATTATACCAAGTTTGGTTGAGGACAACCGGATATATATAAAACACGATAGACCACAGAAATAGATGATATGGTTGCAAGAAATTTGCAAAATAATTAAAACATATACCATAAGTAAACCTGGGCGTTACAAATATATGAATATGTTCTGCTGAAATCCCTCTATTTAGATATCCACTCTTGTTGCTGTGCAAAACGATTTCATTGAAGATGATGAAGAACTGTTTGAATGAAGATGATGATGATGGTGACGAGTTAGATGTCTTAGAAACTGGTGAGGGTATGAACATACAACATCTGGTTTTGGCTCAATTTGACAAGGTAACAGGGAGGTCATAAGATTTATGGGACCCTAGACGATTTATAAAAAAATTGAACTAATTTTTTTTTCTTTTTATCTAAAGTTGAGGGTTTAAAAAAAAAATTAGGAGTCTTTGTCTCATATAATTCCCATCAAAATTTTTGAGGACCTGACACGAATGTTTTGTTAAATTTGACTCAGAACCGACCCTGAAGGTAATGAATCGTGTTTACTCAGGTTGCGGGTGTGAGTTTGTGTGCACTTAACTCTAATCACGGTTAGACTTGTTTGATGTTGTGTGTAAATTAGGTGACTCGCACAAAGAGCAGATGGAAGTGCATGCTGAAAGTGGGATCATGCATATAAACGATAAGCACATTCTCCTCAACAAAGTAATATTTGCCTCCACATTTTATTATTATGGGAGTCTACTCTGATCGTTCAACTTGGTTTTATCAACAACAAAAAAGTCTAACTCTGATGGTTTGTAAGAAGAAACAGATTTTTGTGGACGTATCATAAATTTATTGTCTTTTGGAAAATTAACATTGTCAAAAGCTAGATCTTGTTTATATAATAATATATCCAAGTTATCTCTTATTACAGCATATAAAACATCCTAAATACTAAAAAAGAAAAGATCATTGTGAAGGATTTACAAGAGCGAATTTGGTTTGGAACATATTAACGAGAGACATTTGGTTGCTATGGTCGGCCTCAGCTGAATGTTGCCAGCCTTCCTTGTGGTCTATTGAGGGTTGAGAACCGGTCTTCTCAGTAACACCAACCGGAAACATGAAATCTTCTTCCCCTTGTCTAGGGAGAGAAGAAGAAGAAGAAGAAGAGTGCTGGTTTGGAGAGACATAGAGAGGTGAAAGCAGAGGGATCGCTGAGGTTGCAACCGCATCACAAGATGGTTGCAAAACGGGATTTGCTGGAACACAGTCAAGATTCAGAGCAGTGGGTGCTTGCCTTTGCAGCCTAGTTGGTGGTGATCTCGGGGACTCGCTCTTGGTAAACATGTTCACACTGTTCTCCATCCCGTTTCAGAATCAAGATTGAGCCAATGAGAATATAAGCACACAAAAAAGAGAAGAGAGAGAGAGAGGAAGATAGGAATGAAAGTGATGTGGAGAGAAAAGAAGAATAAAAAGGGAGAGAGGTTTTCAGCTTTGTGGATGAATAGCGCAAAAGGAGGGGCTTGGTTATGTTGGTGGAACATGTGAAGGAAAAATAGGAAAATTCTGTTATTTTGAAACGGTCATTTAGCTATAAGAACACCTCCAACGCAGCAGAGATACGATGAAATATCAAGAATTTAAAAATTAAAAAAAATGTAAAAAATGCATGATATAGAAGAGAAGAAGAATCTCACTGGAGAACCCTTGGCACATTTTTAAAAACTTTTTGGTGCCACTTGTCAATCTTGAATTAGTGTCATATAAAAAAACTATTATCAAATAAAAACATACCAAAACAAGAATATATTGGGGGTTGACATACCCGATTTGAATATGAAACCGAAAAACTTGCCTGTTTTTCTTCTATTTTGGTTTTACTTTCTCTACTCTGTTTGTTTCTGTTACCTCTTCTAGCCTTTGGTCATCTTTCAGTTTTGGACAAAAGGCCCAAAAATGTTACCCTCTGATGTTGGTTTGCGTCAGTACAACCGGCTCATTTCTTAGTTTGTTGATAACGTTTCAAGTCCAGTATCTACAACTATCATATAAACAGAGACAGTCCCATCGGTTTGGATTTGATTCGAGCACTTGTAACACACTTGTTTTGACGGGCCTAACACAAAAGACCATTAGGGGCTAGATAATTTTATTAGGGATGTTAATATGGGATACCCTAGCCCGTCTAATGTCAATCCCATTTAGACCCGTTTAATGTTAGTCCGTTTAATGTTAGCCCATGTCCGTTTAGCCGTTTAAGTTTTTCTTTATGAATTATATTTTTTTTGTTAACAATCTTTTGTCATATCTTAATATAATTTTTAACAATTTTTATTAGATTTTATAACTTTATAATAAATAGAAAATAAAACTAAAGCAAAATTTCAAAAAATAACATGGAAATTGCTAAAACTAACACATTCATGACACACTATTTCACTTTTACATTAATCATCTTTACCCTTAAAATTTTGATAGTCAAAAGACCATAGTACCCTTAATTAATTTTGTAAAAATATATAGTTTAGAATTTAGGGTTAAGGGCTGATAATTTAGGATTTAGGATTAACAATTTAGGGTTTAGAGTTTAGGGTTTAGAATTTAGGGTTTAGGGTTTAGAATTTAGGGTTTATGGTATAGAATTTAGGGTTTAGAGTTTATAATTTAGGGTTTAGGGTAGGGTTTAGAATTTAGGGTTTAGGGTTTAGAATTGATATTTTAGCATTTAGGGTTGATTTTTAGGGTTTAGGATTTAGGGTTTAGGATTTAGGGTTTGAATTTCGAAATAGTATAAGTAGAAAAAATAAAAATAAAAATATTTTTTGTTTTTTGTGTGTTTTTATTTATTTAAATATTTATTTTATATATATAAAGAACAAAGGTACAAGAGCCTTTTATCCTTTAATAACAAATGTATTTTTGAAAATGTCTCTCTTCTTAAGGTAAATAAGAATTAGTGTACCTAACAATGTGTATTTATGCAATTCTCCCAAATAAAAATCTATTTTACTTTTGTTAAATATCAATTAGTTCATAATATCATAAAATAGCAACAAATTCTAGTAGGTTTTATACACAATTATAACCTAAATATTTTTCTAAAAAAATACAAACTATATATAATATAACTATTTTGTTTCAAAAACACAAATTAAAAAAAATTGTTTTTAATATTTTTAAAAATTTATTTTAAATATATATATATATATATATATAAATCATAAACGGATTTAAACGGGTACTTATTTATTTAACGCGTATGCTCATTAACGAGACATGTTTAAACGGGCGGACCCGTATAAACCCATATATTTTTTATATTATAAGGGCATCTCCAATGATACATTGTTTTTTCTTCTATAGTTTACATTAAAATAAGATAACTCTATTATAGTGTAAATTTTGCTCCAATGGTTCACTCTGTAATAGAGTTACTCTATTATGTAGTGAAATATAGAGAAATGTCACTTTTCCACTCTGTATTTGGAGTGAATTAATGGTATTATTCTATATTTCACTCTATAATAGAGTAACTTTATTATAGAGTAAACTATTGGAACAAAATTTACATTATACTAAAGTTATTCTATTTTAGTGTAAATTATAAAGAGAAAAAATTGTCTGTCATTAGAGATGGTCTAAGAAATGGTTAATGGGTCCGCCCGTTTATTCTAAGTGTGTTATACATAGAGTTATCAACAGTACCAGGAAGCGGAAGGGGAGTCTGCAATGGTGTCTGCTCAAAAATAAAAACCAAGCTCAAGTCAGTAAGAGCATGTTTATTGGGCTAGCTTAGGAGGGTTGCTTGGAGATTTTTTAAATATTGATCCCAAAAAATAGTTAAGCAACCTATTTTGGCTGTTGCTTGCACTGTTCGCGGACCTCACTGATACGTGAAGCCTGCGATTTGTTCATTATTAATTTTTTTTTTAGAAACAAAAAATTTAAGCAACTCATTCTAAGGTCATGCTTTAAGGCTTTACAACAACAACAACATCTCAAAATGTAAAGGATGTCAAATCTGTGTGTTTCATTTCTCAATCATAGATCCAAGGGTAGTGAGAGTATACTCACCGGAGGGAAGAGCATTTCAGCAGTGGGAGTCTCGTACTCCTCTGTACCGTCATAAGGAACACTGAGATCATAGGTCAGTGGAACTCCTCCAGGTGTTGGTCTCTGAACCAATGGCCTGTCGATTGGTCCAGACAAGACTCCAACTTGCATCATCTTCGTCTCCCAAATCTACTTTGGAAAAAAAAGACACAGTAGCAAGCATCCGTCGAATTAAGCCAATTGATAGCGATGAACCCTATGCTACACAAAACCTCGATTCCACTAAAAGGTCATCAAATTTCTATCTTTCTGCAGCAAATTATGACAAAAATAATTGAAAAACTTACTCCTTGAAGCTCAGAGAGAACACTCTCACCAGAGCCTCCGTTGTTAACGAACTCCTCACGGAATTTGCTGACGTTTTTATCTTTGTATTGTAACCATCTTATCAGTCTATCAAACAACTGATCCAGCGAAAAACAGAATTGGCCCTCCTTGAATTTGAAAGTATCAATTTAGGGAAACGTATAACAAAAGAAATGCCCAAAAAACACAATCCAAGCTCACTTAGGGTTTCGAGGAGGTGTAAGACGGAGCCTGGTAGGGATCGCCGAGGAAGAGAAGAGAGAACAGAAGATTCAGGAACCAGAGAGATCGAGAGAGGGAGCGGTCAAATACAAAACAAACAAACAAAGAATGAATATAAATAGGTTTGGATCAGTTCACATTGCAAGATGGACACGTGTCATCATCTGCGCCATCTACATTTTTCAGATTTTTTTGTATTGGTCAAAAAAGAAAAACGTTTTTCTTTCGTGATTTTTCAACCGAATTGAACATATCGAACCCGAGCCCAATCAGACCAAACTAGTGTCTACACTCTACAAACGACATGTTTAGTTCGGTTCTTCTTCTACCCAAACAGTTCTCGGTTTGGTTATGATTGAAAATCCAAACTTAACCGCAAAATAAACCAAAATGTTGATGTAATTTATTGAACTGAACTAAATTTTTAAGTAGCAGTTGATTAAATAAATGTTGATGCATTCTCCTCAGGAAATTAGCAACTCAGACTGTGATTTATCATCTCTGGAAACAGCGGAACAACATAGTCCATAACCAGACCTCAATACCAGCAGCTTTGGTGTTTAGAGAGATTGATAAAGAGATGAAGAATATTATTTCTGCAAGAAGATTGCGGAAAAAGTTCTGTTCCCTTATGTCTCTGTGGATCAGATAGGGAGTTAATGTTTTGTAAACCTCATGGTCCATCTTGTTTTTTCCTTCTTTTTTGCCAAGATGGCTCAAACATTAAGATCTTACCTTGTAAAATCTAGTTTTCAATATATGATATTTACAGTTTAGCAAAAAATAAAAGGGGTTTTAGTAATAAAACTCCTCAACTAAAGATGAATCGTAAAAAAAAATCCTCAACTAAAGATTTAGTGAAATAAACCCTCAACTTTAGTTCCGTTAATGTTTGTAACCCTCCGTCACAGAATTTTAAACGGAGGGTGACATATGTTAACAGAACTAAAGTTGAGGGTTTATTTCACTAAATCTTTAGTTGAGGGTTTTTGTTACGATCCATCTTTAGTTAAGGGGTTTTATTACTAAATGCGGTTAAATATTTTAAAATCTTTATTATCATTTATTTGTTATTTAAGAATCTTAAAATTGATTTATAAACATTGAAAATAATTTATATTTTGTATATACTACTTTATCAATTTTATAACCTATTTATAAAATTCTCATTTTATACTTTTTATAAATTACTATTAAAATTTAATGATGATTTTATAAGATTAAATATGTGATTATTCGTCATACTACAAAAACATGAAGTAAATAAATAAAACAAGAAAAGCTTATTGATTAATATGGTAGGAGTATAACATGAAGTATAACATACTGGTTCAGAAATTAAAAAGAAGAAAAATAATCCTACATTATTTCTTCTGAAACAGAAAAAAGTATGAATCAAACTGAAATTGTTTAAAGAGAAGAAAAAGCCCTTACCATATTTTAAGTAACAATGTTGAATTTCTAAACTAATTAAATATCCTCAACACTACCTACAACTTTATATAACTTAGAAACCTTAATTATTTGATATTTAACAATATTAATATAAGAAAATTGTATGTGTTTCCTCCTTTATAAAGCTTTGTCGCTTTACTTCATAATATCAAAAAAAAATCATGTATTATTCCATCCTAAGAAATAGCAGACAAAAGCTTATAAAATAATCGTTAAACCTTATTAATAGTTTATAAAATATTAAAATATTTACTAAGCTTTATAAATAGGTTAAAATTTTGATAAAGTAATATATAAAAATTATAAATTATTTTCAATGTTTATAAGTCAATTGTAAGATTCTTAAAGAATAAATAAATGATAACAAAGATTTTAAAATATTTAACCGCATTTAGTAATAAAACTCCTCAACTAAAGATAGATCGAAACAAAAACTCTCAACTAAAGATTTAGTGAAATAAACCCTCAACTTTAGTTCTGTTAACATATGTCACCCTCCGTCTACAATTCCGTGACAGATGGTGACAAACATTAACGGAACTAAAGTTGAGGGTTTATTTCTTTAAATCTTTAGTTGAGGGTTTTGTTTACGATCCATCTTTAGTTGAAGGGTTTTATTACTAAAAACCCAAAAATAAATAAATGTTGAAAATTGTTTGGCTTTTCAACTCCAGCCCATATCCGCATGTAATATAAAAAATTTCTGGTCAACTGCACTTACTAGTGAACCACTATACTGCACGTAGAACGTTAAGTAGTTTTCCCACGGGTGTTAAGTAGAACGTTAGTGTTATACAATCCAAATTAGCATGGAATCATTATATTTATCAACTCATAACTAGGTTAATATCTGCGCATTTACGCGAGATGAAAATTATATATATATATATATATATTATTTTATGTCTTATTTTTTATTTTATGTCTTTTTATATATTATAAAATAATAAATATATATTGAATAATTAAAAATCTGTAACTATTATATATACAATTAATTTAACGAACACTTAAATAAAATAACCATATTTTTTTATTTACAATCACTTTATATAAGTAAATCTAATTAATAAATGATATTAACATATATATATATATATATATATATATATATATAATACTTTTAATTTGGAAATCTAATAAATGACGCTTCACACTTACAAGGTTTTATGATCATCTGTATATTTTTATAATAAAAAATTTAAAATATTGATAACATCATTTTTAATATGAGAGTTTAATATTTACAGTAATTTATCATCGTTTAAAAAAAAATTAAAAGTTTGTCATTAAAATATTAAATTCTCAATACTTGTTCAATGCCATTTTGGAATTAAATATTTATGTATATTTAGATGGTATTTAGTTTAATTTAAACATCACTAATATATATATACATCTAATTTAAATATATCAAATGATATTTCTTACTCGTTAATTATATAATTTTTTGTATCGTGCTATAAAAAAACTATTAATCAAAAATATTATATGTGGAATTTTTTAAAAATTTACTAATTTAATGTCGTTTTTATAAATTCAAAAAAAGAGCATATATAAAAAATACATTTTTTGTTATATTGTTAATGTTATTGTTTAATTTATTTTCTCAATATAAATTTAATAAAAAGAGCAGAGGCTATACAATTTTTTTTATCAAATCTTTCATATTCAAATCATTAATTGTCATAGATATATATATATTATAACCATATTAGGTAATTCCGTAAATTTTATTTAAGCAAATTATGATTAGCATTAATAATAGTTTTATGCTTAGTTTAATAAAAAGTATATTATATGTTTGTATGGATCAATATTTTCTCTAGTAAATTTGAGAAGCATTCTCATGATGACACGTGA
This sequence comes from Eruca vesicaria subsp. sativa, assembly GCA_932364175.1. Lineage (NCBI taxonomy): Eukaryota > Viridiplantae > Streptophyta > Magnoliopsida > Brassicales > Brassicaceae > Eruca > Eruca vesicaria. The sequence continues at coordinate 72,773 of CAKOAT010120710.1, read as the reverse complement.
CTACCAAAAATATTATAATGCTTTTCAATTAATATATATACTAGATGACAAACCGCACACATGCACGGGGTGAACTTTTTATAGTAATATTTGTTCATTAAATGGTTTAACATTTTGCAACACTATAACATTTATCGATTTTAAAAAGATGAATACAAATTTTGGTATGAAATAATTACACTCCAAGGCAGTTTTGAGTTATTTATATCAAAATAAGGCAGTTTCTTCTCCTAAGACAGTTTATCTTAACAGCTTACTTTTATCTAAACTAACTAGTTCTATTTTCTAACTATTCGTTAACTAACTATGTAATAATTTTTTCCAACAAACAAGAAAAATCAAATGGGTCCCTCACATATCTTTCTTCTTCTTCTTTTTCTCTTCTTCGGTTCTTTGCTTTTTTTTTTTTTTAAATGAATTATGTTTTTCCAGAATTGTTTTTTAACAGAACATGTATTTAATCAATATCTTCATTACTAAATCTATCTTTTGAGATATATCAAGCTAAATCTATGTTGTTGGTATAATTGTGGTGTATACGAAGAATTTAACAACGTGATTGATTAAAGCTTCAACCATGGCGTTTACAATTTCTCTCATCTCTGTACTCTGTTCTTGCTTCAAAACCGTAGGCGGCCCTCAATCAAGCTCGATCTCCAGACTGCCGTGTTCATTTTTCTTGTGGTGTGATGCGACGATTGAATCTGGTCCGTCACGCCTCGTCGAAACTCAAAAATAAGGAAAAAACTTGCTTTTTTCGTGTGATTTTTGGATTGGCTAATTACTACATTTTTTTTTTTAAGTTCTAGAGATAAAAAAGCAAAAAATGAAGATTGCATAAAGAAAATCAAAGGCGGCTCTGAGATTTAGTTGCAGAAATGCAAGATACCCTAATAGAAAAAGATGATTTAATTACCAAATTGCCACTCATTTTTTTTTTAAAATGTGTACAATTATATGTGTACATGTGTACATCTTCATATGTGTACCTTCTCCGTATTAAAACAATGTACACACGTCATATGTGTATACTATTTATTATTAAAACAATGTACACTCGTCATATGTGTACACTGTTTATTATTAAAACAATGTACACACGTCACATGTACATCTTCATATGTGTATCCTCTTTATTAGATGTCTATATGTGTACATCTTCATATGGTTTTTTTTATGTGTTGTTTGTTAGACACACTGCTTTAACAAAGAGACTCTTGATCAACATTGCCAATAAGAATTATAGTTTAACATTTGTACTTTTACTAATAAAGTGTAGTTTTACTAATAAAATGTGCATGTTGATGTTTGAAAATAGGTGTACAATATGTATTGTGTAACTTATTGTACATGTGGATAGTAAAATCTATGTGTACACATCGATTTTATTGGATGTACAAATCTTAAAATTTGCAAATTATACTATAGATATGTATGTGTGGATAGTAAAATTTTCAAACATAGATAGTTTGATACGTTGTACACTTGATTTGGGAATGAATCCCTTCGTGGTTTGTCAGTGTACATTGTTTACATATGTGACGAGTGTACATTGTTTTAATAATAAATATTGTACACATGTGTTTTAAGCAAAAACAAGTTTTTTCAATAATTTTTGAGTTTTGACAGATTTTAACCAAAACGCCATAGCTCTTGTTCATCAATGCACTCAATCTGAAAAATAGCAGAAGTTAACACGTATTTAGTCGAATGAGTGACTAATCTTTTCAAATAAACGCTATAAACAACAAAGACCACATACTTTTTCTCTGGTTTTGTCTCAGACATTTTAAGTTTGATAATTCAGTCAATTCATACACACTTTTTTATTTTGTTTTATGTACAACCATATGATTTCCATGTGTACACACAAATGGTACTATCATGTACAATAAATTCACCTGTATAATATTGTCCACGTGCATACCGATGCATAGATACCACATATAAGAACAATTTTTGTTTTTGAGCAAGAATAACAAACGTTATATGTGTATGATGTGTACACTTATAGAAACTTGAAAAAATTAGAAGTTTAAGACAAATGGACATGTTATTTAGTGTACACTTTTAAAACGTGTACACGTGTACGTCGAAAGTGAACCAATATATGTAAATAAATTGTACACATATAGGTAGATTGGTGCATTTGTGAATTTGGATTTCTCTTCGAACGTATGTTGAATAACACAAAACTCATTTCACATGTATATTATTGATTCTTAGCATTTTACATGATTTTGTGTTTTATTCATATCTAATGATTTTTAGGTTTGGTTTTAGTTCAATTAATTTATTTTCAATTCATTTAAGAATTAAAACGTGATTTTAAGATTTTAATGAGAATACACAATTTTATGAATATTGCCTTAGTAATATACAATGTACACATGTAAAAGATATACACATGTTCTGTTTGTACATATGTAAACATGTATATATATATATAATTCATGTAAACCACGTTACCTTTTCTTTATATCTACAAAGACTAATCTATCTGTTTAATATGTACATGCGTACACTAATATTATGTACACATCTACGTGGTCATTCAATGTATCCGTGTACACAAACATGTGTACACTAACATTATGTACACATCCTCGTAGTCATCCAATTTTTTTTTTTTTAAAGAGTGGCAATTTGGTAATAATTCATATTCTTGTTATTAGGGATTTGCATTTCCTGCAAATATAGCTCACAGCCGCCATTGATTTTTTATTATGCAATCTTCATTTTTTTGCGTTTTGCCTCTACAACCGACAAGTATTATATAGATTAACATATTAGACCCCAAAACCAAAATTAAAACCCTAATGTAAGCAATTATTCTCTGAGGATTCAAAATTCTCCCAACAAAAACTGGAATATTCACCCCCTTTATTTTCGGCCAAACGCAAGCTACGTCTCCGCAACATCCTTCATAGAAGCCCTTACCGTAATTCTTTTTCACCGGGAATCACCGTCCTAACACTTCTTTCTCTGTATCTTCTATCCTAAAAAACCAAAAAGTAAAAAATAAAAAATAATATAAAAAGGTAACTAAAGTTAAGAAAACAAAAACCAAGACAAATGAGAAAAGTTGGAAAGATAGTGACTTAGTTAGAAATAAGTACCTTAGGAGCATAAAGTGTCCTAGGATGATATTAAAAACTTAAAAGTCACCTTTGGTGAAAATAACTCTTTTGGTATCTTAAATTATCATAGGCCTGGACGTTTGGGGCCTCGTCGATTTTGGTTTGATTGAGACGTATTTTTAGCTTTTGATATTATGCTCATAAGTCCCATTCGGTTTTTACTAATTATCGGTTTGGGTTTGGTTTGGTTCCTTCCATATTCAGTTTGGATTGGATTGTAACCAATATCTGAAATCATCGCAAAATATATCTTTTTAAACCACAAAATTTGACAAAAAATTCAAAATATTTAAATTATTCATAAATTTAATTTACAATTATTTAAACTATCTAAACTAACTAAAAGATATTAAATAAAAAATAAAACAAACTACAAAAATCAATCGAATACTATAAAATATATTAATTACCTTAACATATATAAAAACATTAACATATTATACATATCATAGTTCAAATTTTGGTTCGTTCAGATTATAACCGAAACCCAAAGTACTAAGCTCATAAGTCCACCTTGGATATTTTTGTATAACGTCTCGGTTTTTTCCGTTTTAGGTTTAGGTATGTACTTTGGCTTAGAGTAAAAGCTCCAGACCTAATGTATAACTCATTTTAATTATTTTAAGGCTTCATATGCACAAAAAGAAATTAATTTTTGCAATAAAATGATAAAAGGGGATTATGTTTTGTACTCTCGATTTGTTTACTATTAACTCTTCATAAGTGATTTATTTTTTACCTTTATAAAATTGTGCTTTCGTTCGCGTCTCCATTTCATTGATATGAGTTTTTTTTTCTTTTTAAATTCTTCTTAAATTTGGTAAATTTCATAAATGTCAAGTTAAAAATATGGACATGTATAAAAATTAGCTCCACTCTAGATACATATCTAAGAATAATTTTTTTGAAGAAAATCGTAGGCACTCTATTTACAGGTTAGTGTTCAAGTCTAATATTTAAGCTGTTATAGAATTTAAGTGCAGACTCAAAATATAAATGTGTGTCTAATATATATTTGCCAGCTCAGTCTAAGAATCATATAATTTTAAAACAACAAAAAAATTACTTCTTTTATTAACCTAAGCTTTTAAGATTTAGTTTCTTAAGAATATACGGATAATATATATATATATATATATATATATATATATATAATACTTTACCATTCTAGTATATATAGAAAACATGTATAAACTAAAAACTGTTTGATTAACACTTATAATAAATAGGTCAAATTCTCACTGTTACAATTATAATAGCTAGATATGCTATTAGGGAAACAAATATTAGACAAATGATCAAATCTATCATTCTTCGAACAAACTCAAAAGGAGGTGATTGCAATCATGACATGATTTTTCTTTAAAAGCCTTTTAAGAATAAATATAAAGACTAAAATATTTAATCTGAAGGAAATAATATATATATATATTTATAATGTTTCAAATATTAAAAATATGTCCATTTAAATAATTGTATTTTTGGAACTGTCAAGATCAAATAACATATGAGAAACCACTTAATTAAAAATTAATTTGTATACATAAAGTATATATATTAGAGTACATTTTGTTAATTTTTATAGTCATTTTTTTGGTAAATAAATCAAAACATCATTTTATTTGCTTTATATGTATATAACTAAAAGTTAGTGATATTGACATATATATGTATATATATATATGTAGTACATTTTAAAATAAATATTCATTATTGACATTTTTACTCATAAAATTTTATTAATATTTGAATATTTTTGTAACAAATATTAAAACCGCTAATCATAAAACTTTTAATGTGGGATTTTTCCGTTACAAATTTCAAAATTAAAATATTAAGATCTTAAAAATTTTCATTGAAATTTTTTAAATTAACATATTTATATACTATATAATTTTATTTAAGTGATAGTAATATATATATATATATATATATATATATATAATATGAATCTCTACTGATGAGACTTCATATTCGTACAATTTATGATAATTTGTATCTTGCTTGGAGAAAAACAAAATTTAACCATTGATCATAAACTTCAATGTGGGGCTTTTACTATTTTAGTAATTTATGGTCGTTTTAAAAAATTCAAAATATAACATGTAAGAATTTTTTTCATTATATATATAATGTGATTATTTAATTTATTTTAATAATATAAAATTAAACAAAAAAAAAGAGAGAGGCCACAAAAATATATATTATTCATAATCATTAATTGCATATATATGTTAATCATATTAGGTAATTCCGTATTTTTTTTGTAGAAATTTTAAAAAACGTTTTGGTGATGATACGTGGATACGAAAACATGTGGTAATGCTCGAGGATTAATATATAGGGGATGGAATAATGAAGCAATATAATACACTTGTTGTTACACATGTATACATTACTTTCTCAGTTGTTGCTCTTCTCCAGTCGTCACCATAATATAACCATAATATTCATTAGGCTATGATATTTATGTATTATTTTCTATATTTCTCTTTTTCACTTTCACTTCTTGTTTTCAATAAAATTTATGTTTAAAAAATATTTATTTGAATTGTTTAGATATCTATAAAAAACATATATTTTTTTGTATATAATTTTTTTTGCATTTTGTAAAACTAACATATATTGATAAATTGAATATGTACAGTTATATAAGATTGTGTTTTTCTATTTACGAAATATAATAGATTTGTTATTATACAATCTTTCTATCTTTCATTTTTTCATCTATCTTTCTTAGCAATCTTTATATTTATCTCCCTTCATCATTTCATCTCTATTAGTATCTTTTATTCTTTATTTTTCTTTTTCTTTCTCTTTCGCTCTCTAATATGTAATGTTCAAATAATAATATCTCTATAATATTATTTAAGAAGTTAGTTTCCTATGTATCTTTCTCATGTTCACTCTCACGATAGTTGATTACACTGATACATGAATTAAAAATAGTTAAAAAAGTATTATTAATTCTTTTATTTAGTTTCTGTTTCAAAAATTTCCAAAAGTATATGTAATAAAAAGGAAATTTTTTATAAAGTCATAAAAAATAAATTGAAAACAAAAAATATATGTATATATAATATGATTTCATAAAAAAAAGTTCACAAAATAGTAATAATACATTTAAAATATTTTTAAATAACATAAAATATACGTTTTGAAGTTAGGAGTTTTCAAGGCTCCTAAGACAAATGTTGTAGTATAAATGATTGTCGAACCAATTCTAACGGGTTTTAAAGCACTGAGAATGCAAGTACTCACTTAATCTAAGTGCAATCGGATAAATGATGGTTTTAAACGATAACTAAGAATAAGAAAAACGATAATTAAAATAACTTTCTTGATTAAGAGAAATGAGAACTCATGGGAGTAGGGATTAGACCTTGGGTAATCAAACTTCGAACTAAAGATGGCAAATGATCAATTAAACTATCAACCTTAATCCTAGACACATCTCTAAGCCAGCTCTATGCCTAGATGAATGCTCATTTATTAACATACTCAAACATCAAACATCTTCGGTTGAATGTTATAAAAGTAATCTTTAAGAGAAAGTCTATTAGAAATCTTAACACCTTTAACAACAAATGTCTTTGGTAAAGTATGTTAAAAGCTTAGGAGAGTTGGCTCAGGCGTTTCATCGAACACCTTGTGAGGTGGGAAATGCCTAAAGCTCAACCTTTGAGAGGCTAACTCAAAAGATTCATTAAGAATACTCTACTACCAAGGAATAAGAGAAACTTACACTAAATATCCTAGTTCTAGCCTAATCACCCTTAATCTCCCTATCCCATGAATTCAAAGGTGGATTACTCACTAATCTTCATGATTCCTCTTAAACCCATACTGGATTCAAGCTTAATCATATAAGATGAGTAGAATATGCAATGAAACCGAACATGATCACAAGAACAATAAGAATGATTCAAAAATATGAACTTTTCAAGAGGTTTTTTGTGTTTTTCTCCTCAAAATCAAGATAAGATATGCCTCCTAGGCTTACAGCATACTTCACTTAGGTTTAGCAAATGTCAAAACATGAAACAAATGACCAAAAGTTCCCAGAAATAACACAAGTTTTCGTCCAAACAAAACACGCAGCGACCTGGCCACGTCGCTCTGGGAAGTTGCTCTGGAGCTGGAGCGACGTGGCCAGGTCGCTCTGGGACCTCGTTCCAAGGGCCATCTCGGCTTCCAGATTTTATGAAAAGTCGAGCGACCTAAGTGCCTTGCTCCACACGTGGCTCCGGATTGGGAGCGACCTCGACAGGTCGCTGTGGCTGCTTCTCGTTGAAGGACTGGATCGACTTCAATGAGCGACTCTTGGACGTCGCTTTGGAGTGGAGCGATTTCAAGGACCCGCTCTGGCACCTCACTCCCAACTCTTCTCGTCCAATGATCACTTCTAACTCCTCTTTTGAGCCTCAAATGCATCCAAACACCTCCAAGAACTCCAAGAATACTCCAACACATGATAAGAACTCATGTATGCAAAATGCAACCTAGAAATGACTAAATCCTACTCTATATGATCAAAATGCATATGGATGAATGGGTAAAACAATCAAAATATGCAAGACATCACTTTTCGAGTAACAAAAATAGTTTATAATTAGTATTATTGAATTTTTTTATTTGTTTTTCATATGTTTACTTGACTACAATATCTTTCAATTGCAGAAAATTATCTATAAATTATATTTTACTTATATAATATTATTTTCAAATACAATCACAGTTTTGTGTTGTGCTTCTTTTTAATAGATATTAAAAACTAAAAATAAATTTAACAATAAACAATGCTTGATCAAATAATTAACAATTAGTTTAATGAGCTAGATATATGATATTTTATCATTATTAAAATTATTTTTTTCTTAAAGCATAAAGTTATATAGAATTTATAAATATTTTAATTATTTTAAATATTGATATGTGTTCATGAGCTTCCAAAAATGTATCAACTACTTATGCAAGTAACCTTCTATTGATCATAGGATAACTCAAAACATATTAACAAATGAAAATAAATATTAACCAACTCTTACAATTTTAGTTCTTTTGTAAAATTTATATATATGCATGAGAGTTTAGAATATTATCATTATATTAGTTTATGTATTTTGGAATCAAACAATTTAGTTAAATTTTAATTCATTCTAAGCACAATATATCTTAAGTTATACATAATTTTCCTAAAATATATTTACATATCTAAGACAACACCCACGATATGCAAATAAGTAATTAATTAAAAATTAATATATTTCAAAGTATTACAGTTGATTTGAGAGATGCAATCCAATTTATCCAAATGATAACTAAATCAACCGTAAAAACAACAAAATCAACTAGACATAACATATATAAAATTACAGTATAACTAAAGTAATATAATATTATTAATATATATAATGCATACAAATTAAATTAATTTAAAATTAAAACTAAATAGTAATCAATTATTATCAAATATTTAATTTAAAATATTTATATCCGTGCATGAACACGAGAAAATCATCTAGTTGTATTATATTATATTTACGACTGTAAAATAGAAATGTAATTATACATTCACTTGCTCTCTCCTCCTCTCTCCATCCCTCTGCCTCCCCTTCCCCGCCCTCTCTCTCTCTCTCATCATTTTCTTCCTCTGTTTTTAACCATGAAATGAGAAACTTCAATTGTAATACCAAACTAGGATAAGACCTGCGCCTTGCGCAGGGTGATTGTATGTAATTAAAGTATAAAATTTTAGTATTGACAAATTTAAAATATATATATGATTATTTTATATGTATTTCAAATTTTAGAATTTTGGAATTTTTATATAATTATCTATACGTAGGATCAGAAACAATTGTAATTAGAACTGTTCATTAAAGCTTAGAATTTAATGGACTCGATTTCATATATTTTTTCACTTTTTAGTGTTCGAGTGATAGAAAATAAACGGAGTGTCACTGGGTTTGATTGGTAGAGTATTAGCAAGTTCCCTAATACTTTTTTAAGAAGGAGTTGGTAAAATATTTTCTTTTAAAATATATAAAGTTTCAAAACTAATTTAATATAATTTATTTATTTGTCTAATAATATTAGAAAATTATTTTTTTACAAATTATATTTTTTTAAAAATAGTTTTATAAAAACATTAAGTTAAATTTTAAATTATTGTTAAAAACAATATTTTAAGTTTTTCAAATACAAATAAACAATTTAAATTAATTATGGTCATGATTTAACATAACCATTACGATTTAAAAATTAAAAAATAAAAATTAAAAAATTAAAAAAAATTAAACAATTAAAAATTAAAGAATTAAAAAAAAGAAAAAAATTAACAAATTCAAAATTAACTCAGTTTTATATCATGATTTAACAATTTAAAAATTAATTATGGTTATGAGAAGTTTACATTCACGTGTCAATCCTATTTATCTTCAATTTTTTCTCTTGTTGTGTTTTTTTTTTTGGTTATTACTCGATATAAATATTTATTTTGAAGTTTATTCTCATTTCGTTTGTTTTTTACATGTAATTTAGAAAATACTTAAGATTTAAAACAATTAAAGAGATACATAGTTAGGTTAAGATCTGCACTTTATGCACAATAAATATTTTATATTTATTATTTATTTGATATTTTCTACATATTATAAAATAATAAATATATATATTAAATAACTAATAAATCAGTTACTATTATGTAATGAATTGGCGTATGAATATAAATTTAACTATCACTCTTGTTTATTCGCAATTAGGGTAAATAAATCAAAATAATCAATCTGATATATTGTATATGATATATAATTAAACTTAAATGATATAAACATAGTAATCTGTCACACTTTTAATATGGATATTTATTAAATGAGTTTTTTACTTATATGATTTTATGATTATTTGCATATTTGTGTAACAAAACTTTACACCAATGAATTTTCTTAATGTGAGATGTTTAGTAGTTTTAATAATTTATAATCATTTTTAAAAAACAAGGTCATATTTCAAAATTGAAATATTAACTTTTCAATGTATGTGCAATACAAATATCAAAATATAAGTATGTATTTTCATACGATGTATAGTTTAATTTAAACGATATGAAATGTATATAAACTAAAATTATTTCTTCATATGGTCTTATAATCATTATAATTTAATATAGAAAAAAATAAAACCTTGATCCTAAAATTTTCTGTGAGACTTTTACAGTTTTACTAATTTATACTCATTTTGAAAAATTCGAAATACAACATACACAAAAAATCAAGATTTTTATTATATGATTAATATAATTGTGTAATTTTTTTAATAATAAAGAAATAAACAAAATGAGAAAAAGTATACATATTGTTATGAAATCTTTATTGTTTAAAATCATTAATTATCATATATATTTTAATCACATTAGGTATTTCCGTAGATTTTATTTAAGGAAAGCATGCGAAACAATAAATATTTGATATATGCGACTAACTATAGTCTAGAAAATATTATATTTCTAGAGAGTATAATTTTTAGACTATACATTATATTACATGCTCTAGAATCCTTCTAAATTGAAATAGAAGACAAAGAGCTATGCCACATAGGATTGAGATTATTTTTAATTATTACAAACTTAAGGTTAGAACTTTTTAAATGATTCTCTTTTAATATATAGGGGATTTGAATTTCTCTGGAAATTTTGAATTCAATTTGATGAGTCATGCCTCTCTTCTTCTTATTAATCTCTCTCTCTCTCTCTCTCTCTCTCTCTCTCTCTCTCTCTCGCTAGCAACCTCCAAATGAACAGCGCATAACATTCTACATTCATTCCGGTTCGGTTTAATTGCTATTCTACATATTCCGGTTCGGTTTACTTTGACATTCTACATTCATTCCGGTTCAGTTTAATTCCCACTGAAGAATCTCGAATCCGTTCGTCTTCCTTTCTGGGCTCGTCTGAATGAAGCAGCACGCGCTTGCCCTCAAATTTCACTCCTTTTCTCCTCAGTACCTTTCCAATTTCACCCTCCAAAGCCCTAATCGTCTCCCCTTGCTGCTGGAGCAGTGCCGCTGATGTTAGATACACGGAGAAACCTATCGATGTCTCAACTCTGTGCGTTGACATTGTTCCCAGTGTTCACGAATTGTGTTACAGGAAAAGAGAGTGTTGAGAAGATTGTTGCATCAGTAGGGAGAGTTTCTTCTTCATGAAGAGGGAATAATAGGTACGGTCGCATTGGATGGAGAAGTGAATGCCAAGGAAGGACGACCAGCTCATTCTGTGAAACTCTTATTTTGGGGATCCTCTCCATAGGCATGGTTTTTGCCTCTCGAAAACTCTGAAAGTTCTCTGTAGTGATTTCTGTGGGAATAATAAGGAATATACCGTCTAATGGTATATAATGAATTCCAATCATATACTTTGATCATATATGGTCATGACTATCTAGAAATACAAGGTTTCAATTGCATTGGGTTATATACGCAACATGCCGCTTGTTAACACTTTGACAATTGCAAATGCGGTTGGAGCAGCAATTGCAAATGCGGTAGAAATGTTGCGAAAAGTAGTGGATCTCTCGAAACTCAACGATGAAGAAAACTTGTTAAAAGAACTACTTGCTGAAAACACAGAAACTCCTAAAGTGAATCTTCTTTCAAAAGGGATTTAGAAAAGAGGGAAGCAACAAGCAGCTCTATGGAAAAAGTGGTTTCTGAATTGCTTCCAGAGCTTGAACTTGGGAGGTGCGGCTTCATCTTGATGCAATTGAAACAGACTCAACGTTCCTGGAGAGATTTTGATCGCTCGCGGGGAAAATTGTAATCGATTTCAGGTGACTGAGTGGATAAAGAAATCTCGCGTAATTGACGGCATCTCATAACTATCTTCTGATTGACTGAAACAACAGCCACGCGGGGATAGCTACTCTTTTCCCAAGTTTGAATGGTAATCATCGTTCAATTATGAGGAAATTTGTGGATGTGGCGTAGATGGTTAGGTATAGTTGATGTGCTTTTAGCCTCTCTACTAGGTGGTTGTCCACGATTTTCCAGTGTAAACACCATATGAAAATTATGTTTATAAATTTTTTTATTTTGAATAATAATTTTAAATATTAAAACAAAAATTAAATTTTAACTTTAAACAGTTTGGAAATCCAAAATATTGATTTTATATAATAACTAGGTGTTTTGTCCGCACATATGGACATAATTTTCGTACAATTTATTATTAGTCTATATTTTATTAATTTAAACTAATATAATAAGTTATGATTTATGTTTTAAAATTAATTATAAATGATAACACTCACATAACAAAATATTTTTAAAAATATATCTTTATAAATGTGTTGCTTTAATTTATTTTAATTATAATTGTTTCTATCTTAATTTTTTATTTCTGTAATAAAAAATATATTTTCAAGATAACAATATAATACATAAGAAGTATCTTATTTTCTCAAAATATAATTTCTAATAGAAATTCGTTTTTATTTTATAATAAATTTTATATGAAATTATTAAACATATGAAAAATAATCAAAATTATTTAAATCATGGAGAAATTACAAATCAGATGATTCTCTTAAATTTTCTAATAGAAAATATATATTCAAGATAACAATCTAATACATAAGAATTATCTTATTTTTTTAAATCTAGTATTATTATATACATTCGTTTTATTATTTAATAAATTATATATGAAATTATTAAAATATGATAAATAAGCAAAGTATAAAACCATGGAGAAGTTGATAAATCAGCATTGCTTTCTTTATATTTAACTATTAATATTTTAACTTACTTTTTAATTTCTATGTTAAAAAATATATTTTAAAGATAACAATATATTACATAAGAATTATTTTATTTTCTAAACGTATAATATCAATAATAGAAATTCTTTTTTATTAAATAATAAATTGTATATGAAATTATTTAAATAAGATAAATAAATAAATTTACCTAAAATCAAGGAGAAGTTGACAACTAAGCAAAATTACTTCTTATATAATAGTATAGATCTCATAAGAGTTTTGAGATTAGTGATAACATTATAAACTTAAATTTAAGTTCACAAAGATCATTTTTATAATATAATTTATGATTAACACAAAGGTTAATGAATTATTTTTATTTACCATTTTATTACTTAGAGGCATAATAGTTGCAAAGTTTCTATAAATTTGTCAAATCATAAATCACTCTCTCTTACATAGTTTTGATTTAGCGTTTGATACAAAACAAAATTAAAATTCTTAACTGAATAAATTCATCCTGAAATATGTTGAGTAACCACGCTATTTTATCAAACACCGGTACATTTGACCAATATTTTTATTAAATAATTATTTGTTCTTTTAAAGCATTAGTTTTATTTATTTTAAATTACTTTAATACATATATACCTATTTTGATAAAATTTGATTGAATAAGTATATATCAAAAAAATATCTAAATTTTGTAATAATGTAATATTTGTTATTGTAGACATATATACTTACTATTATGTGCTATTCAATAATTTACTACAACAAAATAACATGTTTATTTTTTTGAAAAATTAATATGTTTCTATTTATATAGAATTTGTTAGATCTTTGTTAGCATACTCTATAAAAATCTGTTGCACAACAGAAAAAAACCATTATGTTCATTATTTAAAACTACTCTAATACAAACCTATTTTAACAAATTTGCCTAACTAATTCTCAGAAAATAATATTTAAATTTTGAAATATTGTGAGATTTAATAATTTTATTACATCAAAATAACACGTTTCTTGTTTTTTGAACACAAAATAACATGTTTCTTTTCGTACAAATTTGTTAGAACTTTGTTATCATACATTATATAAAGTTTGTATAGCATTAAAAATTCATATCATTTTCTGTAAATAATTTTGTTAAATAACTTTTTTCTTTCAGTTAACATTATTTTTTTCATTTTCAACCTCATTAATTTTATAAATGATCATACATACTAACATTTTTTTCCTCAATTTATCTTTTATGTTATAATAGCACATAAAACTATTAGTTGGAGTTATAGTAATACGCAAAACACATGTATATTATCAAAAAATAGAAATTAAGTATATTATTTTTAGCAACTTACCATATAAATTTTCTGTTTTCGCATATTCAAAATACTTTAGCTATTTCTGAAAGTGATAACTTAGCTATAATATTAGCATTTGTCATTCGACTGAGATATTTTTTTGAAAAATTATATAGTGAATCAGTATAAGAAATATTATGAGGTATGGGTTAATTAGTTTTTCTTTTTTTTTTCTCCTTGAAATTTTAAATTGATTATCAACAAAATAAAAAATTACAGGCCACTGAGGTTTATGCTTTCAGAAATTGAAACACAAATCATATTGAGGAAAAAAACATATTATGATTGCATCGGAGAGGCCCGAGTAAGCCATCACTGCATCATGTCACTGTAGAAGCTTGGCCTCCGCTTTCGCAGAGAGGATATCCTGTTACGATTGTCTTATCAATGTATCGAACCAGTTGACTCGTGGTGAGAGGAATTCCCTGATGACGCCTACTATTGCGCTCACGCCAAATGCAGTGGATGCAAGCTTGGAGGGCAAGCTTCAGGAGACATGTATCAACCTCCCTCCAGCGAGAAGATAAAAGAGATGTGACCGTGATAGTCCAGTCCGGATTCACACGAGGGCCCAAGAGGAAAGCTACTAAGTCGATCCATATTGTAAAAGAGTAAGGGCACGCAAAGAATAGATGGTCACGAGTTTCAACCGGTTCCCCGCAAAGGAGGCACGGTTGCACGCAACCCCAAGCTCTGCTTCTCGCCCTCGTCGAGAGCCTATCCTGAAAAGCCAGCCACACGATAAAAGCAAATCGTGGGATACCTTGTAATTTATTTTTTCGCAACATATGATTATTGTATTCATTATTAATAGAAACTAGATTTTTGACCTGCGCTTAAAAGCGCGGATACTATTTTTGTTGTTTTATCTACAGATGAATCGATAAGTCTTTTTCTTTGATGATATAAAATGTCACAGAATCAAAATCAAGTTATTATGCGGGTATAAGAAATTTTTATTTTAAAATTTCCCATACAATTTTTTTTTATGTTTCTAAATAAGTTAACAATAGTAGCTGAAATGTGTACTTGAGAAATATTGTATATTTAACAACTATATAGTCCAATTTTTTTTAGTTTTGTGATTAATTCGTAAATCCATTTAGTTACAAAATTTCAATCGCTCAGTCCGACCTGCCTCGTCCAACTCGCTATGTAGTGGGTTGACTCATTTTTTTGACTGAAAAATTTGACCCGTCTGACCCGCAAAGAAAATATTTTTTTGCAAGAATTGTTTTTTAAAATTTGAAAGAGAATCAGCCTATTAATGAAACCCATTAATATATAGTTTTTAGGCCCAAATAAAAAAAGACTAAAATGGCATTAATGGAAAATTAAATTTGTTCATAAGATCAAAGGTAATTTAGAAAAACATAAATCATTCATTAAAAGGAATGATCCTGTTTTAATGGTATTGATAGATTTAAATTTTTTTATATAGTTGTTTCTATAATATCATATGACTTTATATGTATATTCTAAAATCTCTAAAATATAATTAACTATATTAATTGTTTCTATAAATAAATTATGTTAATTCATTTGTATTTAACATGTTTAATTGTTTGTTTGGTAACATAGATTATATTATGTAATTCTAGGATTAGTTTCCTTTTTAAAATTTTAATTAAATAAATGAAAACTAAAAAACCACCAACCAGTCTAATTAAAAAAATTAATTCTAAACTTCATCTATGAATGATACATAAGCAAAATCTACTTAAGTGACTTCTCTTTTGATATATAGGAGGATTGATTCTAAACATCCATTAAAATCTTGAACTTTCAAATTAAAGCAAGAAAAACTTCTAACTCATGTTTGAACCAAACAAATCTCTATTTTCAAATATTGGCCGTTTTAACTCTCATATTTTGTTGACTTGGCCATTTAAGAAATTCAAATAGTCAACTGTTAAATTTAATTCTTTGAACAAAGTTGTTTCAAAAACTGATTAACTATTAATCAAACAATGTTGTTTTGCTTTTAAAAACATTTAAAATATATTTTTCGCAAGATCATAGCCCTAAATTGACTTCATCTTCCTCATTTTTGAGTGAAGAAGATAAAGTCGATTTGGGACCTTGATTTCTCGAAAAAGATGCTTTAATTACTTAAAGAAGCAAAACTATGTCGTTTGACTATTTTCTAAAAAAACATCGTTTAGTAAGTTAACAAACATCTATTTTTATAACTGAGTTTAACAGTTGACTATTCGGATTTCTTAAATGGTCGAATCAACAAAATATGAGAGTTAAAACGGTCAATATTTGAAAGTTGAAATTTTTTTGGCGTAAACATGAGTTGAATGTGTTTTTGGCTTTAATTTGAAAGTTTGGGATTTTAATAGCTCTTTCTCATTTTTTTTTATCATAAGTCGTGATACACTTAATGAAATTGGTTTTGTTTTTTTTGCAAATTCTGTGAGGTTTCTTTTGAGGGGTTTCTGCAAAATTGACTCAAAACTCAAAGTCAAACACAAAAATAACTTTTTTTGACTCATCTTGTTTTGGTCCTATTCACCCCACATCTTCATTTTATTTACGAAAATGCCATTAATTTTTTTTTGTAATTGTTTTTCGAAAATGGCCTTTTTACTCTCTCAACCTCATCATCTTCAAGTATTTACAACATTGCCATTGCCATGAATACTCCCAACAACCTTGTACAACCCAACAACCTTGTACAACCAAGGTTTGAAGCTTTTAATGCACTTAATATCGATACCCATACTCTCTTTCTCAATTGTTATGAACTATAAACAATATCTCCTTCACTTTGTCTTCATATTCATACCGAAAACCCAAGCTTTTGATAGCAAAATTTTTATGGTCGATAGAGCCATTTAAGCATACAATTCTTGGTGGGTTACTTTCGTTTGATGTTCTGGGTGGTTGGAAAAGACTCTGTGTGCAAAGAAAGTCATCTCACCTAGTTTAAGGTATGAAATTGAATTTTTCCAGATCTGTTCGCGTAGAAGACTTACCCGTAAGTCATCTGGATGTAGAAGACTTACGGATAAGTCTTCTGGTCAAACGGACGACTTACTTCTAAGTCGTCCAGCTTTGTTTGTTAAAAAAAAACATTAGACGACTTATAATTAAGTCGTCTAGATAAACCGGGCTACTTTTGCATTTGACCGAATTGTGTCAGATATTTGACTTTTTCTGGACGACTTACAGTTAAGTCGTCTCTGGGAAAGTTAAAATTTCAATATTTTATTTAATCTAGACGACTTACGGATAAGTCGTCTTAGGTTAGTTTTGCAATTCAAAAATAAAACATAATTTTTTAACTTCTCCCGGACGACTTAACTGAAAATTGTCCGACTAGACGACTTATGTTAAAGTCATCCATGATAAACAAAGCCGTCCAAAATATTTTCCGAGTTTTCTGGTCAAACCTTGCTTATCCTGGACGACTTTAACATAAGTCTTGTGATCGGACGACTTTCAATTAAGTCGTCTGGGAGAAGTTAAAAATTTATGTTTTATATTTGAATTGCAAAACTAACCTCAGACGAATTATCCGTAAGTCGCGAGATTTAATAAAATATTGATATTTTAACTTTCCCAGAGACGACTTAATTGTAAGTCGTCCAGAAAAAGTCAAATATCAGACACAATTCGGTCAAATGCAAAAGTAGCCCGGTTTATCTAGACGACTTAATTATAAGCCGTCTGGTGTTTTTTTTAACAAACAAAGCTGGACAACTTAGAATTAAGTCGTCCCATTTAAATTTCTATTGCAAAAATGACCTCATTGGATGACTTACAGGTAAGTCGTCCAGATGACTTACTGGTATGTCGTCTGCGTCAATGTTTAGTAAAATTTCATGAAATTCTCTATGTTTACTAATGTGTTTTATTTTGAATTTTTGCAGATGATTCGTCAGTTACATGCAGTGTATGGAGAATGGTTGTTGAAAGATTGCCGTTGGGATTTTGTGGTTGATGATTTCAAAGGAGCAAGATTGTTTTTATTGAATGAAGATTCAACACATGCTGAACTTGTTGCAATGGCACAAGAAGATTCAACACATGCTGAACTTGTTGCAATGGACATGAGCACAATCACTGTGGAGATTAGATATTCATTACCAGCAGAAATGATGATGGCTCCAGACACCCCTCCCATTCATGTTACAAGTGATAGACAAGTTCGTAACTTGCTCGAAATACTCAAAACTCATAGAGTATGTCTTTGTGTATCAAGCCGTAGCAAGGTGGAAACGGTTTTAGAGGAAAGGGAAGAAGCTGATGAATGGTTTGAAGATGATGAAGATGATGAATGTTTTGAAGATGAAGGTGATAATGAGTTGGTTGAAGATGAAAATCATGATGGGGAGGAGGATGATAAGGAGGAGGATGCTGAAATCTCCGTTTGCTCTAATGTTGCTGAAGCGGATGAGAATGGTGAGGATTATAGTGTTTATGGANCTTTTAGAGCTGCGGTTGACAGCAGTGAGGCGTAAGTTCTCCTTCAGAATATACAAGTCAACGAAAACTCTCCTTGTGGCAACATGTCGGGTTAGTGGTTGTGGATGGAAGATAAGAGCGAGTGTGAAACATGGGACAAACACGTTTTGGATAACAAAATATGTGGAAACACATACATGCTCAGTGGGAGACCGAATCGTTCAGCGGAGACACTGTACTTCGAAGTATGTTGGTAGGCTTTTCATTGATCATGTTGGAATCATTGATGGGTTGACTCCGCAGCATATCAAAGATGCAATGAAGAACATGTTTGGCATGGAGCTTGATTACACCACTTCATATAGGGCACTGTTATATGCACAAACATTGGTGAGAGGAACAGCAGAAGATGGGTATTCGCATATGGCATCATATCTCGAGCAAATCTCCTTAGCAAATTCCGATTCAGTCACGACTATAGAACTTGATTCTATGAAGAGATTTAAGTATCTATTTCTCTCTTTTGGAGCTTCTATCAAAGGTTTTAAGTATCAGAGAAGGGTCATTGTGGTGGATGGGACTCACCGAAGTGGGAAGTATGAGGGTACTATGTTGGTTGCAGCCGCACAAGATGGGAATTTTCAGATATTTCCATTTGCTTTTGGGATCGTAGATGCTGAAGATGACCCTTCTTGGGAATGTTTTTTCACAAAATTGGCTACTTGTATATCTGATGACCAGCCTCTGGTGATAGTCTCCGACCGGCATACGACCATTAAAGTGCGTGTGATAAGGTGTTTCCTTGGGCAGTGAGAGGAATATGTTATTATCACCTTCAAGATAACATTGTCAAAAAGTATAAAGGGAAACATCTCTTGTACTTGGTGAAAGGTGCTGCTTATGCTCATACGGTTTAAGATTTTAACCGGTACATGGCTGAGATAAATAGTGCAAACCCGGACCTTGCAACGTATTTGGTGAATGCCGACGTCAGCCTATGGACAAGGGTTTATTGTCAGGGGGACATGTACAAAATAAAAACAAGCAACATCGCTGAATCTATTAATTCTTTACTGAAGCGAGCTAGAGGATTTCCGATTAAGTTTCTTCTGGAGTTCATAAGGGAGAAACTAGGAAAGTGGTATTGGAAAAGGAGAGAAGATGCTTTGAGTCTCCCAACTCAACATAGTCGGGGTGTTGAATACTTGCTTGCTGTTCGAGAGGAGATATCGGATACGATGACGGCCCAACCAATTGATGGTTGGCGATTCTTTGTGAAAGGTGGCAAAATGGACTGTGTGGTTGATTTGGAACATGGAAAGTGTGATTGTGATGTCTACCAAGTAGAGAAAATACCTTGTTCTCATGCTATAGCTGCTGGTACATTTGCGCGTTTGCATATATCCACACTTGTACATCCAGTGTACTCAAAGGAGTATTTGTTTGAAGGATACTCAGAGAATATATTTCCTTGTGCTGGACAACAAGTTGAGGAACGCACATGCTTCCCTCCGGAGGTAAAGCGTGGTCCGGGGAGACAGAAGANTTTCCTTGTGCTGGACAACAAGTTGAGGAACGCACATGCTTCCCTCCGGAGGTAAAGCGTGGTCCGGGGAGACAGAAGAAATCAAGATGGCAATCTTGGTTGGAGCTATCCAGGATGAAAGGACGCAAACCCCGGAAGCAACACAGGGTTTATAGATGCTCAAACTGCAAGGAAACTGGCCATACGAAACCACAATGTACGAAACCGGTTGATTAGTTGTCCAGACGACCTAGAATTAAGTCGTCCACAGTTACCTAGTGGTCTGGATTACTTAAATTTAAGTCGTCTAGTGTTGGTTAGTCATCCAGACGACCTATAATTAAGTCGTCTAGTGTTGTTAAGTCGTCCACTGTTACCTAGTCGTCTGGATGACTTAAATTTAAGTCGTCTAGTGTTGGTTAGTCGTCCAGACGACCTTTAATTAAGTCTTCTAGTGTTGTTAAGTCGTCCACTGTTACCTAGTCTTTTGGACGACTTTAAGTTAAGTCGTCTAGTGTTGATTAGTCGTCTAGACGACATACACTTATGTCGTCTAGTGTTTAGGCTATGTATTAACTTCTTTGTCAAATTGCACAACCAAAAGATTATAAGACGACTTAATTTTAAAAGGTTAATATACAGAAAGATCAGTTGTCCATCATACAAACACATCATCAAGTTCAAATACAAGCATCAGCCTAATCTATACAAACACGAACATATCAGCATCCACGTTTTCTTTCAAATGCTGGTCAGGAAGCTCCGTAAATATATCGATTGCCATCTTATCCCTCATTTGCTTCGCGTTGGACCTAGCAAAATGATGTTTAGTAAAGGGGACCCCAAGAGCATGACATTCGATGTACTTTAGAGCGTACACGCCACAATCACCACTATTGGCCGTGGGTATTTCCTTAATTCTCTCAAATGTGTATGGGTCCAACCCGTATTTCATCGCTGGTAGCGCACTCGGTTAGCGTATAAGGGACCATCTCGCAAAAAGGCTTCATTATCTATTCGAGTCTTTCTTGGGACGTACTGGAAGGTATGCTGTCCCAGACGACTATGTGCTTGTTAGGGATCGATATCCAGATAGCAATCCAATGAACATTGTCCAAGTTCACTGGCGCGTAGATATCATCAATCTCCTCCCCCAAGTCTTGTTCGATTTGCAAAATGAAGGTATTGATTCGTCATAGTAATGCCACGCCCCACCAGGGAGTCTTCTTCCTAAATCCCTACAATCGCCCTCCGACTGGGCAAAATCATCGTATTGGGCTCTCAAAGTCTGAGAAAAGTTGTGATCAAGGAAGCACATTCTCTCGCTCCTGAAAGCTTGTGGATTAGCCTGGTACCTCTTCCTCAGAACATTAATCCAAGCATCTATATGCTGCATATAAAATAATACAAGTCAGAAGATACCATAATACAAGCAGAAGATACCAGACGACTTAAATTTAAGTCGTCTACAAAGTCGTCTGCGCAGACGACTTATCAGTAGGTCGTCTACAAAGTAGTCCACGTAGACGACTTATAATTAAATCTTCCAAGTTATTGCAGAAGACTTACTGCGTCTTCCAGCCATTCTAAGTTTTTCCGGAGGAGAGAATACCACCTAGTTGGTGATGTACGCGGTTTATCCTCGAGCTTTGTGAAATAATCCCTGCAAACACAAAAGCAATAAGTTTTGGTAGACTAAATCAAGTATTATGGGTAAAGCAATCACTTACGGATCAGTTTTCAACCAGTCAACAAGTTCCTTCAACTTAGGCTTGTCTAGTGGGGGAAATGGATTATAGGATGGACCTTTCTTTTTCTTTTGGATGATGGTCTTGGTCGTGCTGTTTGCCGTATAAGGAGATTTCTGTGTGGCAGCAAGTTTATTTTTTTCGTTCACTCTTTAAACGGTTAGTTGCAATAGAAGCCTCCAGCTTCTGTTTATATCGAGCATCTTGCAGCTGTATGTCCAAAGCAGTGGCAGCTGTTTTTTCCAATAGAACAAGGATCTGTTCTGAAGTTGGAACAACGCTCTGTTCTGAATGTGGAACAATGCTCGGTTCTGAAACTGGAGCCTCAGCCGGTTTTGCAACTGGAGTCTCAACCGGTTTTGCAACTTTTGCCTCAACCGGTTTCCAGCTTTTGCATCACTCGGTTTTGCAACTGGAGCCTCACTCGGTTTTGCAACTTTTCCCTCCCTCGGTTCTTTATCTCTCAGTTTTCCAGCTTTTGCATCACTCGGTTTTGCAACTTCTGCCACACATTCACTCTGCAATATACAAGATCCAAATCAGTAAATAGCACATTATAAACACTGGACGACTTAAATTAAGTCGTCTAGACGACTAGTTATCTCTGGACGACTTACTTTTAAGTAGTCTGGACGACTAGTTATCGCTGGACGACCTTGTTGGGAGAGGATTTGTTACTAACCCCATGTTCTTTGGGTTGAGTGTTATCCTTAGATGATGTCCCTGCTTTGGTGATACCAACCATCTTCTCCACAGCTTCCAGTCTCACGGACATCAGCTTCATCTCCTTGCTGATACCAGCCATCCCCTTGAGGATCGTCCCAAATCCTTGATTCATGTGGTCAAGCACGTCCTTGACTATACTTTGCAACTCCTCTTTGGTCACCCAACGACTACCCTCTCCACTAGCCTCTGCATGAACCTTTTTAGGAGCCTCTTTAGGATCCTCTTTAGGAGCCTCTTTATGAGCTTTCTTCTGAGGTCTTGGACTGTCTTCCTTCACCCCAACTATGTGTTTCTTCGAAGGACTCATAACCGCCGGTTTTTTAGTTTCCCTAGTACGGTGACTTCCCAGCAACCCAAGGTCCACTTCCACGGTCTCTTTTCAAACATGAGTTTAATGATGTTGTCCGCGGCCGGGTCCTCAATATCAGAGTCCCATTTTCGCCACATATCACCAAAGGCCTTCTCAACAAAGTTGATCACGTGGATCTGCAGTAAATAGAAGATACGACCTTAGATATTTGACGGATTAAGAAAGAGAGAAAAGACTTCTCGGACGACTTATAATTGACGACCTAAATATAAGTCGTACGGTGTGGGTGTCGAAATCCACCTACTGTCAAATAATCGTAAAAAAGGAAACTTCGGGAAAACCCTAAGTTTCCAGAGGAACCGGCTATCTGCAGAACCGCACAACGAAGATTAAGATAACAAGAAATTTAGAATTATTAAAAGAACAAACGAAAATCGAGAGCAAAGAGGTTCTTATTCCGAATCTGCGTTGAACTGGTACAAAGAGAGTAGCCGAAAACTTAAGAACGAAAAACCCTAATTGAGACGCAGCTCGCTAACAGAAAAACGGAAATATTCCTAAATGCTAATTTTGGTGGTGAGAGCTCTGAATTTTGTGTGTCTTGCTTCTTCCCTAGACCTCCTATTTATATACTCCTCGCCTTGGTCATTCGGTCTTTCCATTTCGTCCAGATTCGACTATATCGGGAATTTTCCATTTTTCTCGATCCTTCCTTTTCTTCCGCGGAAATCTTCTATTTTTCTTCAAACTTTCCTTTTATCTTTAAACTTGACTTTTATTTTCCTCCTGCGAGTAAACCGTCAAAACATTATCAAATCGGCGGGTTAGATTCCGCTGAAATCGCGAGATGGGTTTTTATCGTGTTTTAGGTCCTTCCGGGCCGTTTTGCGATAAATCCGTTTTCCGGCTTTTTACGGGATCGTCTCCTGATCTGACGTCGTTTTTAATAAATTACTCGAGTTAATCGCAAGGTTTTACGATTTACTCGACTTTTTATTAAAAACACGTTTTTACTACTTACTCGGCGTTTTTTATTAAAAACGCGTTTTTATGGTTTCAACGAGAAATCTCGAATAAACCGTATAGTTAGGCAATGTTCGGTGTTTCGTTTAACCGTTGCCGTTTTATACGATTTCCTCGAGTTCTTTCCGAGAAAGCGAAGTTTTACAGTTTTTATCGTAAAACTCGAACGGTAGGTCGGATCGAGACGGAACGGGAGATGTTTCGGCCGTGGTTTAGAACGCGACCTTGTCGAAAGACGTAAGTTTTGAATCGGGAATGCGGGAGATCGAGACGCGGAATATCCGGGAAGTCTCTAGTTCGCCGATGGGCGAACTAGTCGAGCACCTCCTAGTTCGCCCATCGGCGAACTAAGCCGGGCCGGCTTAGTTCGCCGATGGGCGAACTAGAGAGCATCTCTTAGTTCGCCCATCGGCGAAGTAGATGAATATCTCTTAGTTCGCCCATCGGCGAACTAAGCCGGGCCGGCTTAGTTCGCCGATGAGCGAACTAGTTGAGTGTCTCCTAGTTCGCCCATCGGCGAACTAAGCTGGCTTGGCTTAGTTCGCCCATGGGCGAACTAGTCGTGACTAGTTCGCGCTTTACGGCTGTTTCAGTTTTTTGCGGTTTTGTAAAACGATTCTCGAGTTTTATAAAACGATCTTCGGATTTTATAAAACGATCTTCGAGTTTTATAAAACAATATTCGAGTTTTATAAAACGATCTTCGAGTTTTATAAAACGGCTTTTCGAGTTTTATAAAACGATTATCGAGCTTTATAAAACGATCTTCGGGTTTTATAAAACGGCTTCTCGAGTTTCATAAAACGATCCTTGAGTTTTATAAAACGATCCTTGAGTTTTATAAAACGATCCTTGAGTTTTGTAAAACGATCTTCGGGTTTTATAAAACGGCCTTTCGAGTTTTATAAAACGGTCTGCGAGTTTTATAAATGACTTTGAGTTTTATAAAACTACTCCTCGGGTTTTATAAAACTGTTCCTTTTGTATTTTTGCGGGGAGTTTTGGTTATTAATTCCGTCGTACTGATTTTGACCCCAACAGTTAGCCCCCCAGCTCGTAAGAATCGTGAGATTCTTGCGAGTGGATTGAGCTCGTTTGGCGAGTTTGGTGGAATTAGGCGGAACTTTAATGGCCAAAAGTCCAAAGATGAATAGTAAAATTCTTCCCTATAAGTATATGGAGTAAAATTTTGAATTCTTTACTCCATCTTTTACAACTCATTCAAGAAAATTTTCTCTCCACTTTCTCTGAAGATCTTCAAACATGTTTTCAGGAAGAAAGACTCGTTCCTCAACTAGTTCCAATTTTCACAATTCTGAGGGAACGAGTTCGCAGCCTCCAGCCTTGGCTCTGAAAGAAGAGTATTCGTCCCTGTTAATCGATCCGGCGGACCTCGAGGCTTTTTGGGCGCTCGGAGACGAGTCGGGGTCCGCTAGGCCTGGAACTTGGGTTCCAGCTTTGTCGGACGTCGATCAAATTTCCGGACGTCCGAGCTTGACACTTTTTAACAGTATCGATTACATGCGTGAATTCTGCCGAGTTCCAGAGGCCGTCGAGTTTCGTTCCCCACTTGCTGGGGAACGCGACAGGGATGCGCCCGAGGGTTTTTTCACATGTTACAACATTTTCTTGCAACAGTGCCACTTATGGTTTCCGATCCCGGAAATCATTGTTCATTACCTTCACAGGCTGGGACTATNATCAGTCAATTGACTCCTCCAAGTTTAAAGCAACTCGTTGGTCTTTTGACGCTGAGTTACGAGCAGGGAATCACCCTTACCGTCGATCATCTCGAGGGTCTGTTAAAGCCCACAGGGCAATCGCGGAGGATCACTCTATGCCCTCGTGATGAAATTGTTACGGGCTGCTCAACGCTTTCTACTTCTTGGAAGAAAAATTCTTCTACGTTCGTATCGACGGTGCGTCGGTCGAGGAGGGTAGCATTCCGCTTTTTACGACCATGTGGGGTCGGAGAGGTATGCGACTCGAGTTCACACGAATCCTCTTCTTCTGATTATTATTATTATTATTTTTTTTAAAATGACTTTCTGTTTTTCCGCAGTGACCAACCCTTTGCCTCCGTATCCCGCGGATCTTTCGGACATCACCACTTCTCTCAAACGTGGTGAAGCTGGTTGGTGCAGTTTTTCTCCGCAACGTGTCCGTCAAGCGGTTGCCCTCTTCCGATCTCGACTTTTTGCGGATTCTCCGATATAAGAAGAGGATCCGTTTATCGGGGAGTTCATTGTGCATGTTCCCTCGAGGGGGAGTGGCAAATCACGCTTCCGAAGGGATAAAAATCCGGTAATTGAAGACGATGACTCTGAGTGCGTGTGGGTGTCGATTTCCACTCACTGTCAAATAAATCGTAAAAAAGGAAACTTCGGGAAACTCTAAGTTTCCAGAGGAACCGGCTATCTGCGAGAACCGCACAACGAAAAATAAGAAAACGATAACTTAGAATTTGAATGAAAATAAAAGAAATAGAGAGCAAAGAGGTTCTTATTCGGAATCTGCGTAGAACTAGTACAAAAGAGTAGCCGAAAAGCTTAAGAACGAAAACCCTAATTGAGACCGCACCTCGCTAACAGAAACACGGAAATATTCCTAAATGCTAGTTTTGGTGGTGAAAGCTCTGAATTTCGTGTGTATGCTTCTGCCCTAGACCTCCTCTTTATATACTCCTCGTCTTGGCTATCCGATCTTTCCATTTCGCCCAGATTTGACTAAATCGGGAATTTTCCATTCTTCTCGATCTTCCTTTTCTTCTGCAGAAATCTTCTATTTCTCTTCAAACCTTCCTTTTATCTTTAAACTTGACTTTATTTTCTTTCTGCGAGTAAACCGTCAAAACGTTATCAAATATGCGGGTTAGATTCCGTTGAAATCGCGAGATGGGTTTTTATCGCGTTTTAGGTCCTTCCGGGCCGTTTTGCGATAAAAACTGTTTTCCGACTTTTACGGGATCGTTTCCTGATCTGACGTCGTTTTTAATAAATTTCTCTAGTTAATCGCAGAGTTTTACGATTTACTCGACTTTTTATTAAAAACACGTTTTTTACGACTTACTCGGCGTTTTTTATTAAAAGCGCGTTTTTTATGATTTCAACGAGAAATCTCGAATAAATCGTATAGTTTAGGCAATGTTCAATGTTTCGTTTAACCGTTGCCGTTTTATATGATTTCCTCGAGTTCTTTCCGAGAAAACAAAGTTATACGGTTTTTATCGTAAAACTCGAACGGTAAGTCGGATCGAGATGGAACGGGAGATATTTCGACAGTGGTTTAGAACGCGACCTTGTCGAAAGACGTAAGTTTTCGAATCAAGAATGCGGGAAATCGAGACGTGGAGTGTCCGGGACGTCTCTAGTTCGCCCATCGGCGAACTAAGCCGGGCCCGGCTTAGTTCGCCGATGGGCGAACTAGAGGAGCACTTCTTAGTTCGCCCATCGGCGAACTAAGCCGGGTCCGGCTTAGTTCACCGATGGGCGAACTAGTTGCGACTAGTTCGCGTTTTATGGCTTTTTCGGTTTTTTGTGGTTTTTTTCGGTTTTGTAAAACGATTCTCGAGTTTTTATAAAACGGTTCCTCGAGTTTTATAAAACGATTTTCGAGTTTTATAAAACGATTTCTCGAGTTTTATAAAACGATATTCGAGTTTTATAAAATGATTCTCGAGTTTTATAAAACGATTCTCGAGTTTTATAAAACGATTTCTCGAGTTTTATAAAACGATTCTCGAGTTTTATAAAACGATTTCTCGAGTTTTATGAAATGATTTCTCGATTTTTATAAAACGATCTCTCGAGTTTTTATAAAACGATTTCTCGAGTTTTATAAAACGATCTTTCGAGTTTTATAAAACGATCTTCGAGTTTTATAAAACGATTTCCCGAGTCTTATAAAACGATTTCTCGAGTTTTATAAAACGATCTTCGAGTTTTATAAAACGATCTTTCGAGTTTTATAAAATGATTTCTTCGAGTTTTATAAAACGATCTTCGAGTTTTATAAAACGATTTCTCGAGTTTTATAAAACGATTCTCAAGTTTTACAAAACGATTTCTCGAGTTTTATAAAACAATCTTCGAGTTTTATAAAACGATTTCTCGAGTTTTATAAAATGATTCTCAAGTTTTACAAAACGATTTCTCGAGTTTTATAAAATGATTTCTCGAGTTCTATAAAACTATTCTTTGTGTATTTTCGCGGGGAGTTTCGGCTATTAATTCCGTCGTACCGATTTTGACCCCAACAGTTAGCCCCCCAGCTCGTAAGAATCGTGAGACTCTTGCGAGTGGATCGAGCTCGTTTGGCGAGTTTGGTGGAATTAGGCGGAACTTTAATGGCCAAAAGTCCAAAGGTGAATACTAAAATTCTTCCCTATAAGTATATGGAGTAAAATTTTGAATTCTTTACTCCATCTTTTACAGCTTATTCAAGAAATTTTTCTCTCCACTTTCTCTGAAGATCTTCAAACATGTTTTCAGGAAGAAAAACTCGTTCCTCAACTAGTTCAAATTTTCATAATTCTGAAGGAACGAGTTCGCAGCCTCCAGCCTTGGATCCAAAAGAAGAGTATTCGTCCCCGTTAGCCGATCCGGCGGATATCGAGGCTTTTGGGCCGATCGGAGACAAGTCGGGGTCCGCTAGGCTTGAAACTTGGGTTCCAGCTTTGTCGGACGTCGATCAGATTTCCGGACGTCCGAGTTGACGCTTTTTAATAGCGTTGATTACATGCGTGAATTATGCCGAGTCCCAGAGGCTGTTGAGTTTTGTTCCCCACTTGCCAGGGAGAGCGACGAGGATGCACCCGACGGCTTCTTCACGTGTTACAACATTTTTTTGCAACAATGCCACCTATGGTTCCCGATTCCGGAGGTCATTGTGCATTTCCTTCACATGCTGGGACTGTCGATTAGTCAATTGAATCCTTCAAGTTTAAAGCAACTCGTCGGTCTTTTGACGCTAAGTTACGAGCAGGGAATCACCCTTACCGTCGATCATCTCGAGGGTTTATTAAAGCCTACAGGGCAATCGCGGAGGATCACTCTAAGCCCTCGTGATGAAATTGTTACGGGCTGCGCAACGTCTTCTACTTCTTGGAAGAAAAATTTCTTCTATGTTCGTATCGACGGTGCGTCGGTCGAGGAGGGTGGCATTCCGTTCTTTACGACCGTGTGGGGTCGGAGAGGTATATGCCTTGGATTCGTATGAACCCTTATTATTATGAGCATTCGTATTTTTTAAATTTTTTTTTAAAATGGCTTCCTGTTTTTCCGCAGTGACCAATCCTCTGCCTCCGTATCCTGAGGATCTTCCGGAGATCACTACTTCTCTCCAACGTGGTGAAGTTGGTTGGTGTAGTTTTTCTCCGCAACGCGTCCGTCAGGCGGTTGCCTTCTTCCGATCTCGACGTTTCGCGAATTCTCCGATTTACGAGGAGGATCCATTTATCGGAGAGTTCATTCCGCATGTTCCCTCGATGGGGAGCAGAAAATCTTGCTTCCGAAGGGATAAGAATCCGGTAATTGAAGATGAAGAGTTTGAGCGTGCGACTTCTCCTGATAATATCCTCAAGGATTTTCTTGATAGTCAGGCGGAAGACGGCTTTTGGACGAGGGCAGGCGGATCATCGACCTCCCATTTGCCGGACGTTGATCATGATCAAGTTCCGGAGCTTACTAGGGGGTCTGAGATAGCAAAGGAGGTACGTGCGTTTATTGTTTTCGTTTTCGAGCGGCTTTTATGACATGGCTTGATTCTTCCTTTTGGTAGGGTTTCCATATCATGAGCCGTGCCCTGGACAACCGCACTGCTGAGGTTCGCCTTGCCGAGTTTCGAGCGGACATGGCCGAAAAGGAAGTTGCTCGTCTTCGGGCAGAGGTCGAGGCCAACCAGGCCGAAGAAATGGTCGCGAGGGAGGTTACTCGCGTGAGGGATGAGTGTGCGACCAGGTCTCGTCGTGCGAAGGAGCTTTCTGACCAAAAGATTCGTCGTGCTCGTCGTGCGGGCAAACATGAGGTTGCCGAGGAGATGAAGGTTCGTCGCGAACGGTTTGCAACCGGCTATTCGGATGCGGAAGCTGTTCAACGGGCGCATGGTGATTATCGCGAATGTCGCGGAGTCGTTCATGGGTTATCCCTGACTCAGAATGAAGGGTACTTGTTTGCTAAGGAATCCAAAATGCGATGGGAAGATTTGAATCGGGAAAAAGATATGCAGTCCGAGTTTTTCGACCTTAAGGCGCGTATGTGGGATCAATGGAATCCCGTCGTGGTGTCGCCGGATTCGGTTGAAGTTGGTCCTGGAATTTCGGACGTAGGTGGCGAAGTCGATCGACCTGGGTTTGATGACTTCGATGTTTGATGTTCTTAGTTTTTTGTTCGATTTTGTCGTTGTTTTTCCGGGACTGGCCGTTGGTGGCTTTGAATCCCTACCGCTGGGCGGTGTGTATTCGGATGTTTAATAAGAAAATATTTTCTAAGTATGAAACTCGTTTTTTTTTATGTTAGATGTAGAGGGAAGAATACGAGTTGTCATCTCGTACCTAACTCTTTGGTGTAAATCGTCCGATTCGTTAACTCGGGAGATTTTGATTTTCACAAGTGTTTAGATGTGGGCGAAGAGACATGCCTTTAGGATCTCGATTCTTGCCTTGAGACGTTAGCGACCAGTGTGCTGGGTTTAGGGCAAGACCTAGGTTTACTTTCGGATTGGGGCTGTGCGATGACTAATCGGCTTTCGTTTTGCCCGTTGCGATTTTAACCTGATTCCATACCGATTTAGAATCCGCGATAGGTTCT
>CAKOAT010120710.1:0-35149 GCA_932364175.1 Eruca vesicaria subsp. sativa | reverse complement strand
GCGAAGAGACATGCCTTTAGGATCTCGATTCATGCCTTGAGACGTTAGCGACCAGTGTGCTGGGTTTAGGGCAAGACCTAGGTTTACTTTCGGATTGGGGCTGTGCGATGACTAATCGGCTTTCGTTTTGCCCGTTGCGATTTTAACCTAATTCCATACCGATTTAGAATCCGCGATAGGTTCTCGGCTTATACGATTCATATGGTTGGAACCGAGCATCTCACCGGGAACAATTTCTAAGTTGCCCGGAAGTGCTGACCAAAAATTTGGATTTCTTTTATAGCGCGCTATTTTATCCTCGTCGGATGTATGCGGACCGATAGGTCGGTGCGTTTGTTTAGGACGGCTAGCGTGCTCGACGGGGCCAATCGCCGAACGTTCGTGTTTTTATAGTCGCGGACGGACTTTGGGGAAACGATTAAGTGTTTGTTACTGCAGAAGCGATTTTCCGGATTTGCATTTTTCGATGGTAGCAGAGATATTCTAACTTTGTCTTTATTAAAAATTTCAAAAAAAATTCGATTACAAAGCTAAAAGAAATTTTGTAAAAAATTTTGGGAGTATACGAATACTCGTATACTCACCCACTCCCCCCCTTTCGGAAATCAAGCCATCTCGTAGTTCTGATTGTTTGTGCGAGTGTGCTTACTCGGCTGTCGTAGACTTCTCAATCGCTTCAGTCGCGGGATCGATGTCTTTGTCCGGGATTGTCTCCTCCGGTTGGGTGGAAGCGATGGGTGCAGAAACTTCTGGTTTCTCGGCCGTTCCTTGCTTTGGTCGTCTTCTGTGGGCGGTGGCGTGACCTTTGCCCGTTTTGGTTTCACGATCGCGACCGCCAATTGCCTCAGCTTATGTTCGGCCAGGAAGCAAGATCGCGATTGTCTTTGGCATCCCCAAATTACTGTGACTCCCGTAGGCGTCGGGAATTTGATGCCTAAGTGATACGTGGACAGAACCGCCTTCATGGAATTTATCCAAGGCGTGCCCATAATCACGTTGTAGATAGCCGGGAAATCGATTACCGCGAAGTTAACGATTTTCGTCATTTCTTTCGCGGCGACCGGTAGTCGGATTGATCCCAGGGTCATTGACGTTTCGCCGGAGAAACTAGTCAGCGGTTTTGGAATCGGCTCAACTTCCGAGAGGTCGATTCCCATGCGTGCTAGCGTGTTGCGGAAGATGACGTTGACCGTGCTTCCGGTATCAACCAGGATTCGAGCAACCTCTAGATCGCTTATCACCAAANAGGTCGATTCCCATGCGTGCTAGCGTGTTGCGGAAGATGACGTTGACCGTGCTTCCGGTATCAACCAGGATTCGAGCAACCTCTAGATCGCTTATCACCAAATCGATGACAAGGGGATCGGCATGCGGTTGGTCAATTCCACCGGTTTCAGCATCGTCGAAAGAGATTACCCCTGTCGGAGAATCGTCCGTCGGCACCTAGATTACCCCTGTCGGAGAATCGTCCGTCGGCTTTACGTTGGTAGGATTTTATTGACGAGACGGTGTCGTTAAAGTATGGCGATTCGCCGATGATCATGTTGGATTTTTCGGCGGTTAGCATCGTTACCCTTCTCGTCTACTCTTCGTCCGCGTTTTTTGCCCGACTGATTTCCCTGAGGCGGAGTTTGCGTGTTTTTGTCATTCTTCGGGACGCGGTCCGAATCGCGGATGAGATCCTTGTCACTGGATATCTCGGAGAGCTCTCCCGCGACCAATTTTGCCGCAAGTCTGGAATTTCTCGTCCACGTGTTACTCGTAGTTCGCCCTTGTTCAGCTTCGGGGTTAATGGCGTAGTTATTCGCCCCTCGGAGATCCTATCCCTCGTGATAGACGAATTTGTTGTTACGAGAGCTTCTCTTTTTCTGCTTCTGCTCGGACGCGTTATCCTTCGCGGATGTTTTCTTCGGCTTATGCTTCTCGGACAGGATTTTAGTTCCTCTTCGATGGTTATGAAGTCGGTGGCCTTATGGAGCGCATCCTGGATCGTCCGCGGTTTCTCGAGAGTTATCCATTTGCGGAACTTCGATTTATACCAGAGCGATTTCCTTAACGCGTCGATGGCGGCTTTGTCGCTAATCCCGCTAACCCTAGCCATGACGAGTTTGAATCTACTCATAAAATCGCGGAGAGATTCGTCCTCCTTGTGCACCAAGCTCCAGAGATCGGCATCGGAGGTTTCCGGGTTAATGAACATCGAGTATTGCTTCAGGAATTCCGAAGCCAGTCGACGGAAACTTCCGATCGAATTTCGCCTAAGTTTGGCGAACCATTCGAGCGCAGCTCCTTCTAGGTTTTCGACGAAGAGGCGGCAGTAGCCTGCGTCTTTTTCGTGGTCCTTGAACTTGGCTCGTCCCATGGTGATCTGGAACGCTTGCAGGTGCGCTTTGGGATCGGACGTCCCGTCGTAAGTTGTCACCTTAAGCTTTCCGGGATCGGGCAGTTTGATCTCGGTGATGCGGGCCGTGAAGGGCGTTTCCGAGACTCGTACAATAGCCGATCGATCTCGGGTGCGGCGCTGGTGGCGTGGTGAATCTGAGATTTCACCGCTTTTACCGCTGCGGCCGTTTTGGTAATGTATTCGCGGAGATCGCGAATCTCGGTCAGATCTCCAGCAGTTTTCCGACCTTGTCGGCGTTTGCTGCGAGTGACCGGAGATCGCTCCTCGACGGTTTTTGCGTATCGCGCGAAGTCGAGTTCCCCTTCGTCTCCAGTAAAGGAACGTTCGGGAGACGACTCCGGTTGAGGACTGCGAGTTTTTCTTCTCCTAGGATGGACGTCGGCGTCTTCGTCTGTCGGGTCGGCCTGGTCGCTCGTTTCCAAGTTGACTCTTTCGATGTCGTCGCCTTCGGTCTCCTGTTCGCGCATAGGAGATTTTTCCGATTCGTCCATTGTCGTGCCAGGGTTTTCTTTTCCGGAATCTTTTTCCGGTAAGTTTCCATGCTCGATTCTGGGACGATCCGTAGGAGCGCCGAAGTCGAGTCTCCTTCCGCGGATCTTAGTAGTTCCGCGGGGGCGAATCGCTCTGGTTCTCGCGGTTAGGGTTTCGATCCATTTTGCGAGCGAACCAATGAGCTTTTCCTGCTCTTCCGATTTTTTATTAAACTCGGAAAGCATATTTTTGACGGTCTCAGCGTTAGCGTTGGCAGCAGACGCGTCTTTTGGTGGTGGTGTTTCAACGTTGTCGCGTTCGTTGCGAGTTTGGTTGTCACCAGTCATCGTTTCTTCGTTGGACATGTTGCGGCTACGGTGTAAGATAGATCCGACCCCCCCCCCTCCTTCTAGCGCCAAACTGTGGGTGTCGAAATCCACCTACTGTCAAATAATCGTAAAAAAGGAAACTTCGGGAAAAACCTAAGTTTCCAGAGGAACCGGCTATCTGCAGAACCGCACAACGAAGATTAAGATAACAAGAAATTTAGAATTATTAAGAGAACAAACGAAAATCGAGAGCAAAGAGGTTCTTATTCCGAATCTGCGTTGAACTGGTACAAAGAGAGTAGCCGAAAACTTAAGAACGAAAAACCCTAATTGAGACGCAGCTCGCTAACAGAAAAACGGAAATATTCCTAAATGCTAATTTTGGTGGTGAGAGCTCTGAATTTCGTGTGTCTTGCTTCTGCCCTAGACCTCCTATTTATATACTCCTCTCCTTGGTCATTCGGTGTTTCCATTTCGCCCAGATTCGACTATATCGGGAATTTTCCATTTTTCTCGATCCTTCCTTTTCTTCCGCGGAAATCTTCTATTTTTCTTCAAACCTTCATTTTATCTTTAAACTTGAGTTTTATTTTCCTCCTGCGAGTAAACCGTCAAAACGTTATCAAATCGGCGGGTTAGATTCCGCTGAAATCGCGAGATGGGTTTTTATCGCGTTTTAGGTCCTTCCGGGCCGTTTTGCGATAAATCCGTTTTCCGACTTTTTACGGGATCGTCTCCTGATCTGACGTCGTTTTTAATAAATTACTCGAGTTAATCGCAAGGTTTTACGATTTACTCGACTTTTTATTAAAAACACGTTTTTTACTACTTGGCGTTTTTTATTAAAAACGCGTTTTTATGGTTTCAACGAGAAATCTCGAATAAATCGTATAGTTTAGGCAATGTTCGGTGTTTCGTTTAACCGTTGCTGTTTTATAAGATTTCCTCGAGTTCTTTCCAAGAAAGCGATGTTTTACGGTTTTTATCGTAAAACTCGAACGGTAGGTCGGATCGAGACGGAACGGGAGATGTTTCGGCCGTGGTTTAGAACGCGACCTTGTCGAAAGACGTAAGTATCGAATCGGGAATGCGGGAGATCGAGACGCGGAATATCCGGGAAGTCTCTAGTTCGCCCATCGACGAACTAAGCCGGGCCGGCTTAGTTCGCCGATGGGCGAACTAGTCGAGCATCTCCTAGTTCTCCCATCGGCGAACTAAGCCGGGCCGGCTAAGTTCGCCGATGGGCGAACTAGTTGAGTACCTCCTAGTTTGCCCATCGGCAAGGCCGGCTTAGTTCGCCAATGGGCGAACTAGAGAGCATCTCTTAGTTCGCCGATGGGCGAACTAGATGAGTATCCCTTAGTTCGCCCATCGGCGAACTAAGCCGGGCCGGCTTAGTTCGCCGATGGGCGAACTAGTTGAGTGTCTCCTAGTTCGCCCATCGGCGAACTAAGCTGGCTTGGCTTAGTTCGCCCATGGGCGAACTAGTCGTGACTAGTTCGCGCTTTACGGCTGTTTCGGTTTTTTGTGGTTTCGTAAAACGATTCTCGAGTTTTATAAAACGATCTTCGGATTTTATAAAACGATCTTCGAGTTTTTATAAAACGATATTCTAGTTTTATAAAACGATCTTCGAGTTTTATAAAACGATCTTCGAGTTTTATAAAACGGCTTTTCGAGTTTTATAAAACGATTATCGAGCTTTATAAAACGATCTTCGGGTTTTATAAAACGGCTTCTCGAGTTTCATAAAACGATCCTTGAGTTTTATAAAACGATCCTTGAGTTTTATAAAACGATCTTCGGGTTTTATAAAACGGCCTTTCGAGTTTTATAAAATGGTCTACGAGTTTTATTAAATGGTCTACGAGTTTTATAAATGACTTTGAGTTTTATAAAACTACTCCTCGGGTTTTATAAAACTACTCCTCGGGTTTTATAAAACTGTTCCTTTTGTATTTTTGCGGGGAGTTTTGGTTATTAATTCCGTCGTACCGATTTTGACCCCAACATACGGTAAGTCGTCCACTTATAAGACTTCCCAGACAACTTAAATATAAGTCGTCCGGTAAGTCGTCCATCTAGACAACCTTCCAGACGACTTAATTATAAGTCGTCCGAGAAGTCTTTTCTTTTGGATTGAAGTACATACCTGTCTACAGATAGCTTCTTTAAATAATCTGCATCCTTTGCCACCCTCGTAAGCCAGTATCGGTGGAGACGGACTGTTTGGTCTGGGTGTCCCATAAGTAGCACCCAATTCCAGAGAGCTGTGTACACCCAGACCTGAAGAAATTGTATAAACCCATCCACAGTGTAACAACCAGTAATATCTTTGTTCCTCAAAGAGTCCATCAGCACCTTAAACGCGACTCTCCCCCATGGATAATTCTCAAACCGTTCCAAATCCATCACTAGCCTTGCCAGACTAGCTCGTGTAGCGGTTGAATACTTTCTCCCTTCAATAAATCCAGTGAAGATGGAAAGGTACGCGGGCCGCTTACGATCTTCCGGAGACCACTCGTTGCATATCTTCAATGCTGCTATTATCTGATCAGTCGTTGGACCAGCTTCTATATGAACTCCCAGCTTCCCCCAGAAAGAAACCAACTCTTTTGTAACTTCACATTTTGGTTTCTCAAGGTCTTCGATGTACTCGCAGTTAAGACCAGTGAGGTTTTCAAACTCTAACAGTGAAAACCTCAACGGTTGTGGACCAACGAGACACCACAGCTCATACTTCTTCTTTATGTCCAGCTGGTAACTGAGCATGTAGTGAACCAGCCTTGAAGCCCAACCAAATCCCAGCTCTTTGAACTTGATGAAAACACCCAACTTCGACTCCTTCAGCTCTGCATATTCCTCATCCGTAAGAGCATCCTTAAGAGCAGTTTGCAACTTGCTATTATCCGAATGATACGAAATGCTATTATGGGCTTATGGCTCTTCCCCTGATGTATATAACCTACGGGGGAGTTCTGGAAGATCCATATTTTTTGTCTGCAAAATAATCAAAGACAACAACAGAGATAAGCAAAATAATCAAAGACAACAACATAGACAGAACACAAGCTAAATCAATCACGCTTTAATTGTAACTCTGGACGACTTAAAAGAAGACTTATAATTAAGTGTTCCAGCTGGACGACTTAGTAGACGACTCATATTTAAGTCGTCTGTAAAGTCGTCCAGATGGAAGACTTATAATTAAGTCGTCTACTAAGTCGTCCAGTTGGAAGACTTTCCAGATGACTAAATTATAAGTCGTCCAGTATAACATTTTAAAGCGGACCTGTTTAGACGGAGAAGAAGTAGTCGCCGTCGACATAGCGGTTATAGATCTGAAAAAATAAACGTGAAAAAGAAGCTCGCTGAGAACGAGTATAAAAATGGTTAGAGACAACGTTTATGTTCATCTTTTCCTCAATCAATCCCTCGACAGTAAGAGATATGACTTACCGTCATTAGGGTTTAAGCGGCGGTGAGAGCGTTGGTGAGAGAAACGGCTTTTGGAATTCTGAATTTTGCGAAAAAATGACAACGAGTATAAAAATAGTTAGAGACAACGTTTATGTTCATCTTTTCCTCAATCAATCCCTCGACAGTAAGAGATATGACTTACCGGCGTTAGGGTTTACAGAGAAACGGCGCTAGGGTTTAAAGAAGCAGTGGTGAGAGCGTTGATGAGCACGGTGGTGAAAACGGTGAGAACGATGATGGGATAGATAACCGGTGGTGAGACGATGGTTTGCTCGGAAATAGTCGGAAATCACCTTTGAGAGAAACTTTTGGAATTCTGAATTTCGCGAAAAATGAACAAAAAAAAACACCTTATATATCGGGTAAATAAACCGTTGGGTAAATAAACCGGCTAGGTTAAAAAGTACATTGGTAAAATTAAAGGTTCGGTCCAGTTTGGATGACTTACTAGTAAGTCGTCTGTCGGATAATGTACATCGGACGACTTAATATTTAGTCTTTTGTATATAGACGACTTATAATTAAGTCGTCTGACAAATCTTCCGGCTTGATGACTTTCTTGACGACTTAAATATTAGTCGTCTACTAAGTCGTCCAGGCTTTATGAGTATGTTTTAAGAATTTGTGTTAGAATTTGTGTTAGACTTCTTAGATGACTAATAATTAAGTCGTCTGACAAATCTTCCAGCTGGATGACTTTCCAGACGCCTTAATTATAAGTCGTCTATATACAGACGACTAAATATTAAGTCGTCTGATGTACATTATCCGACATACGACTAATTATAATAGTTGATCATCCATTACAAGTCATAGGTTTAAAAACATTTTGAAACAAGGGAACAACAACATAGAAGTCATGCATTACAAGTCCACTAGAAGCAGATTACAATAAGACAATAGCAAGACAAACAACACCATTCGCAGCATCATCCCCTTGAGGAGGACCGAAAGGAGTCACATGAAATACCATGTCTCCTTTCTTTTTGAGCACGACAATGTCACCGATGCAAAGGGAGTGTGCTTGGGTGAAGGCTTTCCAACCATCGGTGAGTGTTCTTCCTTCTGGTATAACTTCCCAAATTTAGTGTGAAGCGTCCGATAGTAGTGTCCATTTTCCTTGGTTTGGCTTGCCTTCTATGTGTTTTGAGTAGAAGGCAAGTGGTATTGTCTACAAGTCAACAAAGGAGAAGTTAAGCAAAGGAAATAAACAGAGGAGAAATATAGAGCGTGTGTATACCACGCCACTGCAGAAACCAGGAAGCAGAGGCTTCAAGAAGTGAGGTTCATGCTGATTTGCCATCTGCAAACAAGAAACGAAATGGAAACATTTTAATTCTAAGTCTGGAAGACTTATATTAAGTCGTCTGAAAGACTTTCCAGACGACTTAATTATAAGTCTACCAAGACTTCCAGTAGAACATTTGAAGGCTGACCAGACGAATGAGAGGAGAACAACATCCAACCTAACTAGACAACAAATCGATTGAAATCCCCAATCTTTGAAACCCTAATTTGAAATGAAAATATCCACAAATTTCTTGAAATCACAAATCGTAACCGTGAAATGAGAGGAAACTACATCCAACCTAACTAAACAACAAATCGATTGAAATCCCCAATTTTTGAAACCCTAATTTGAAACCAAAATTTCCCGAAATCGTTGAAAACACAAAACCAAACGGTAAAAGTAAAGCAAAACAACATCCATCCTAATAAAAACCCATAAATCTGCAAGAGAAGCCTTCGATTTACCTTAGTCTTGTATCGGATCGAAATCGCCTCGAAATCACCTTTGAGAGAAACGGCGTTAGGGTCGCAAAAAAGTGAGTAAAAAAAACATCTTATATATGTCCGGTCAAAAATACGGTTAGGTTTAAAAGTAATTTGGTAAAATCCGGTTTGGACGATTTATAATTAAGTCGTCTGTTGATACTATAAGACGACTAAGTCGTCTGCCTTATGAAATATATTTACCAGACGACTTAATTATAAGTCGTCCAGACCCTAAACCCTAAACCCTAAACTAAATTGACTAAATTAACTAACTAACCACGTTTTAAAATCAAATTATACTTAAATATTGTTTACTATACACAGAAATAAACACACTTAGGTAAATTTTTAATTTTTCAAAAAAACATTTATGCTTTCGAAAATCTAAACCTTAAGAAACACATACAATACTACAAGATATGTTGGTGAAACCTAAACTAAAGAATATCATGACTCACTACTTTCACTTATCTATGCTGAAAACAAGTGACTTTTGTGATATCTTAATTTATATCTCTTAAGACATATGTTAATTACATAATTCCAATTTTTCATTTATCAAAATATTTATTACACAATTTTTAAATTATTTTTAAGAAAAACTGTCATAGACGACTTGCGAGGACTAGAAACGTAAAAAAAATACATTTTTTTGTTTGTTCTCAAGGGGTTGGTTGTAATTTCAATAGTCTTTTAAGTTAGTTTTGCATTAGATTCAAATTTGGGTTTACTTTTGCATTTCAAATTAAGTTTTGAGTCATATTTGACAATTTTTCATTCTTTTGATTATCTAATTGTGTCGAGAGATTATTCTGTAATGATAAAATGGGTTTTAAAGAGAGATGTGTCATGAATATTTTTTTTTCTTGGTTGTGTTACAGTACATTCGGTTTTCCGGATATTCCTAAAGAGAAGTTCATAGAAAAAGTATGGCAATGAATCCGGATATTCCAAGGAGTAAATCAAACAATGAATCCTGTTAACAATCGATGCAAAATCACATGACTGGTTACTACCCAAGATGACCATCTTCTAGAATATGCTGCACACCGCTTGTTGATATGTGTGTTGTACCGCTTTGTGATTTATTTCTTGACCACGTGATCGTTGGTTTACTATTGTATGCAGTACCTTGTGTATATAAACTATATCAGACATTGCTAAGTGTCAATTGGGCATCACACGGACGTCTATTATAGTATCTCGTAACATCATGGCAATCACATAGCATTCGATTTACACATATTAACGGAGCACCGAGATCGACCGACAACATAGCGGTCCACAATACACAGAAGATCGCACAAGTAGCATATCGTTGATATGGCTATTTAAACAAAACATGGGTTTTGCAGATACAGATGATCACAAAAACTTTGGCCATTGATATACCATGATTTTGACCCGTTTTTGATCATATTTTCTATATGTTTTAGTATAATTATCTATGTTTTGGAGTCTATTAGGTATGTTTTCAGGTTCAGAAGCATTTTGTGGTAAGGTGATGATTTAGGTGCCTTTTGGTACTTAAAAAAGAGTTTTCCAAGATAACTACGAAGATCCGATATAAGGGAAACATATCGATCGATACACACCCTGTGTAATCGATTGATGACGCTACCGTAGAAGTTGAAGTCGAGATCCTCCATCGATCGATGTACGCAATGTACCATTAATCGATACAGAACGTGATGAGCAAGATTTATTTGGCCAACTTGAAGCCCAAGTTCTCATCAAATTACAAGACTGTCCCTGACGAGTTTTTAACCTAATTGTACTCCCTATTTATACCTATGCCTATGAGCCTAAAAAGACATGAAATTTTGAACCAAGTTTTGTATTCTATTTTATACTTAGCAATAAAAGCATTTTCTTTTCTTCTTATTCTTTTGCTTTGAATCTCTTGGCTATGTCTGAGTAGATTCATATGTTAGATTTGGGGTTCAAATAGTTATAAGGGATTAGCCCCAACTATGGATTGTTGAGTTGTTATATTCATTATCCAAATGAACCCTAATGCTTATTCTAGACTTGCTACCTAGAGTATTGATTATGGAGTGACTCATCTAATAGTCATCTTCCTGAAATCATTTGGCTAAACCCAGACTCTATTAAGGCACGATGCGACAGCCGGTCTGATAGAAATTCTCACGTGAACAAAGTTCGATCCGATCTGATACTTAATCTCGATCGATGCTCTTCTACAGTTATCGATTGACGACAGCTTATATCGATCGACACTGCGATAGCAACATTGATCGATGCAGTCGGCAATCAGATCAATAGACGAGTCTAACTAGCGACAGCTATAGATTTGTCTAAGGATTGAAGTTCTCATATATTTGCAAGCAATTCGTTAAGACATCCATAGATTTATAATCCTGATTTTTTTAATAGTAACCTTGAATCTAACTATTTCTCTTCATTGTTTTCAAAACCCAAAACCTATTTTCCTTAGCAACTTACCATTGCTACCCATTTTAATGACTGTTTTAAACATTTTTCAACCTAGCTTAATCAGTTAGGATTATATCTTTTGTGTCTCTAGTTCCTTGTGGATTCGATCCCTAAGTACTACGACTGAACCTCTTATTTGAGAGAGTAAAATCACTCCTTAGGGTAATTTGAGTGACATCAAATTTGGCGCCGTTGCCGGCGAACTAAGATCACTATTAGATTAAATATGATTCAGTCTAGGTTTTTTGTTATTTTATTTTTCCATCTTTTGACACAAAATCTTTTTCTTTTTCTTTTTGTCTCTTTCAGGTACATTCCTAGCAGTACTAGAAGCAACAAGAACATGCAGCTTTTGTACTCAGAAGATCACAACAACCTAGAGCGTAGCATCCGCAAGGACATACGCTCCGCATCAATCGATACCAATACCATCGTATCGACCGATACGCCCTTTCCACCTACGATCAACAACCGTTTGTCAACCGATACCTTCACCACCTCACCGATCGACATCAGCAACCGTTCGTCGACCGATACCCTTCACTTGACATCGATCGATACACCACATCTGACATCGATCGATACTAACCGGCGAGACATGGTAGCACCTATGATTCTCATACCCGATGAGAATGGAGACCTGCGTGATCAAGATGGTCACCTGCGAAATGCAGCAGGTCAGAAGCTGAATGATCAGAAGGAGATCATTACTGAAGAAGAGACTGCACCTACAGGCATCATTCAACCTGTAGAAGAGACCAGAACTTTGGCATACTTCAACCGCCCCGATTAGTTCTATTCAAACCGATCAGCCATCCTACCTCCTGCTATTCAGAGAGGAGATTTTGAGCTCAAGCCGCAGTACTACACACTTGTGGGTCAAATCCCTTTTTGTGGTTTGCCCCATGAGCATCCTATGGACCATTTGGAGAGGTTCGAGGATCTTGTCACCCTAGTCAAAGCAAAAGGAGTCCCTCAAGACTATCTTTTCTGCAAGTTTTTCAAGTACTCTCTATCTGGAGAAGCTTTGTAGTGGCTAAGACAACTACCACCAGGTTCCCTTACCACCTGGAATGATATCAAGCACGCCTTCCTGCGTAATTTTTTTGATGATTCACGCGCTGAAGACTGGAGGAAGAAGATTGCTACATTCACCCAAGCCCCTGAAGAATCATTCAAGGATACTTGGAACAAATTCAAGTCATACCAGCGAGACTGCTCACAC
The DNA here is from genome assembly GCA_932364175.1 of Eruca vesicaria subsp. sativa. NCBI lineage: Eukaryota > Viridiplantae > Streptophyta > Magnoliopsida > Brassicales > Brassicaceae > Eruca > Eruca vesicaria. The sequence goes on along the minus strand of CAKOAT010120710.1, from coordinate 23,007 downwards.
CACGGATTCAACCACGTACAACTGCTTTGCACCTTCTATAGAGGCATCAGCCCCAATTTCAAGAGAGCCCTTGATACAGCTAGCGATGGCAACTTCACCACCAGGAATCCTCAGAATGCTATCAAGCTAATTGACAACTTAGCTTCCAGCAACAACACAAAAAACTATATGAAGACTACATCATCCCCTGGGAAGGAGTACGTCAATGAAGTTCAAGCACAGCTAGACAACATTCAGAAGCTCCTAAATAAGCAGATCTGTTCAGTGGAAGATTCAGAAATGGTTGAAGAAGACGTCAACTGGATTAGTGGAGCCGGTTTTCAGAGATCTGGTAACCAAGGAGGATACAGAAACTTCACAGGCCAGAGAAGCAACTTTAACCAGAATCCCCAGAAGCCCAACACCTTCAGCAGCAGCAATCCTAACAACAACAGAAGCTATGGAAGTGCCTTCTACTCAAATCCACACCCACCCACCCAAGATACTAAACTGGAGGAATGGATAGACAAGATACTTGAGAGCCAGCAGAAGCTCGAGGTAAACTTCAATGGAAAGATAGATTCTGTCTACACCACCTTCATGACAAAGATAGATGCACTCAGCACCCATGTGAAGAAGCTAGAGACCCAGGTGTTACAGACAGGAGAAGCAGTTAAGAAGCAGGAGTTTGCCCACACCCAGAACATCAGTGCCCTCTTAGATGATGACTTTTGGCAAGAGGTAGTAGAAGAAATTCAGAGACCTGATGATGAGAGTGAACGAGAATTCGCCTACGACTACTATCGATCGATATCACCAGCTCGACATCGTTCGATATCACCTTTAGTTCGTCGATCGATTGACTTCGACGAGTGTCGATGGATGAACTCCGACGAAAACCCTCGCGAGTGCAATTCCGTCAAGATTATGTCTCACGCCGAATTCGCCGCACTTCACCCACATCCGCCCAGCCCTGTCATCCATCGACATCCAGATCCTGGCATCGCTCGACACACACCTACCAGTGTCGATCGATATGAAGTACCCCAACGCCGAGTGCCACTACCCAAAATCGACAGTGCAGGTCTTGACGCTTTCCGGGAGCGATATTACACCACTAGAAACCCTACAGCAGCCCTAAAAGAGACCCACAGATATTTTTGAGTCCATGGAGATAAAAATGGAAAATATGGGGAGAGTGCTCAGAAAAAGGAAAGAGAAGACACCTAAACCCTATAAAAGAGAAGCTAATGAGAAGGAGTTGTCAAGCTTCAGAAAAAGAGTCCTCAGAATACCTAAAGAGAAACCTTTTGAAGAAGCCTACTTTTCACACAGATTGTGGATGTTCTTCAGAGAATCAAAGGAGACAGACGAAGACATCAGGAGGATGTTTAACCATGTCAGAGATAGCCTCAAGCAGAAGATCACACTGAAGAAGAGTAATGATCCAGGGAAGTTCACAATACCTTGCTCCATTAGAGGTATTGAGTTCCCACGTGCCCTTTGTGACACAGGATCTGGAGTTAGCATCTTACCCAAGCTCATGGCAGATCATCTAGGTCTAAAGATAGAGCCTTCTGAAGAAACTTTTATCTTTGTGGATTGTTCTCAGCAAAGCTCTGGAGGCATCGTTCGCAACCTTGAGGTACAGATTGGAGAGACCCTAATTCCTACAGACTTCCATATCCTCTCCAACAAGCTGAACTTCAAGACTTCTCTACTACTTGGAAGAGCCTTCTAAGCCACAGTTGGAGCTGTTTGTGACCTCCAAACAAACAAGCTCTGCCTAACCCTCATCAACTCTTCCATTCACTACGATCATGTACCAGTAATCAAGTTCCCAAGGCCAGCCAGCTCAACACTCGTAGCCACATGTTTCTGTGCCCACGAATTTGATTCTATGGAAGAGTATGAAACCGAAGAAGCAGTATCGACCGATGACACCACTACCCCATCGATCGATATCCTTGCAGCACCATCGACCGATAGTACTACCCGGTCATCGCTCGATGGAGCATTCTGACGGACCGAAGCCGAGTTCCCAGAATCCGATTTCAATGCAGAAGATTGGGAAAACGATCACATATTTGCCCGAGCTTGCTAGTATCAATACTCAGGAGGAGTATGATGAAGATTATGAGGAGGAACGAGCTATAGAGTACCGGTTTCTTCGAGAAGATGAAGAACAGCCTCCATTCCCGACCTTCATCCGACGAGCATCGACCGATATGACACCTTGTCTATCGATCGATATGCCCTATCCCAGATCGCGCAAACGACGGTACGAATCAACAAGCGACGAACCCTACTGCAGACCAGTCTATATCCCACACGAACCACGAGACGGAGATTACTCAATTGGAAGCTGGGCCAGCGGTTATCACGAAAGTTTTGCAGTAGACACAGCACCCCTACAAGCCGCGAGTCAACCTGCAGATCCCATATCGCTTGATAAGGCGTACAAGCCATCGATCGACACGCCCTACAAGCCATCGACCGACGAAGACATTTCTCCATCGATCGATATCAATAACATACCACTAACCGATCCTGCCACAACACCATCCGAGGTACAAACACCTAAATTTGATTTAAATTCACTAATTCCGGATGAATTTGGTATTTTCAGGGATTCCGATGGTCATGCACGTGCTATAGACGGGAGAATCATTCCTATCTCCACAGAAGATGTTGCAGACTTACTCCAGATGGCCAATGGACCTATCATCGAAAACGACCCGAATCAGACAAAACGCCCATCGACCGATGCATGGAGACTAGCATCGATCGATACACATCGAGAGTATGGAAAGAGAGCTTTCCAAAACGGAGAACGTCGTTTCTTTTGGGAAAAGAAAGATGAATTCGGTGTTTACAGAGATGAAACTGGTTATGCCAGAGGAATCAACGGAGATATCATCCATGTATACAAAGAAGACATGAGGAACTTGCTGAAGAGAGCCTCATTATTCGGCCGCTCTTGTTTCTGTCTACCAGAGTTTGCTGAAGCCTACACTAAAGGAGTTCCTGATTGCAAGCTCTACACACAAGCTGAAGTCACCTATATGCTAAATGAAAGAACCGGAGATGACAACTGGGAGATAGGGGTACTAAGACAACAACATGAGAATGACCTATCCAGACTTCGCAGTGATATGCTCTGGAATACCCCAAGCAAGGATTTAGTACGGTATGAAAGAGAAGCCCTTGAAGAAGAAATCAAAACCTTGCGCGCGCAACTGCAATCTCAGCCACATCCATCGACCGATACAGATCCCCCTGCATCAATCGATCCACCCGTACCTAACCCAATTGAGCAACATTTCCAGAAGCTATTGATCGATGACAAACCCAATCCATCGATCGACAACCGTGCTCAAGAATTCTGTACCAGGGAAGAATTTGAAGAAACCACAGCACAAATCTACAAATCTATCCAGTTTTGTGAAGACGAAGATTATCGAATCCTGGACGAATACTGGTTTCGCCTACACAGTGATTTCAAAGGTCTGCAATCCACAATAGAAGATATTCAGAAGGAGGTAGAAGATATCCAAAGACAGCTCGCCAGCCGACCTGACCCATCCACATCGATCGATGAAGCACCCAACGCATCGATCGATATGCAACCTCCAGCCTCCACTGACGATCCACCACACCACGACACCATGCAACGCACAACAGAACACATCTACAGCATGATTGGCAACCATCAGTACAGCGTTGCCAACTTAGAAGGGTGGTTAGAAAGGATCCAAGCAGAAGTTTATGGTTTGAAGACTAGCATGACCAGAAGTGAGACGGCCACAAGAAGCTTTCTAACCTCTTGGTTTGATGAAACACAAGAAAAGGAGGACACTTGTTTACCAACAAGTACCTGCAACCCACCTCACTAGCAACCATACTTCCATAGTCAAGCTAAACTGACTTTAAATAAGCGCTGAGTGGGAGGCAACCCACTGTTAGGTATTTTACTTACTTATTTTATTTTATTTTTACTAACTAGTTTCGTTTTTATTTGTTTTGTTAGGAAGATAGACACACAATCCATACCTATCGACCGATACGAACCAGTCGATATCGCTCGACACAGACCAACACGCATCGATCGACGATGGCGACTCACCATCGATCGATACCCATATCGGTCAGGTATATCGTTTCAAATTTTTGATATCAGTTACACATATTTAATTTTTCTTATGCTCTAACTCCGATTAATTATACACTGAGGACAGTGTATGATTTAAGTCTGGGGGGTGTTGATTACTGATGCTACTTTACCTCTTTTTGATCTTTTTGATGAAGTTTTGAAAAATTGATTTTATTGAGTCAAGAAAGGGAAAAAATTTCAAAGTCTTACTTTTTATCTTACCACTCTTTAGTACCATTCTTAGATTTATTGATTGCAGAAAGTACTATAGATGCTAAAGTGGATCACCGATCACCTATGTCAACACTTTCATGATTTTCTGCAAGAACCAAAGCTGATTTCCAACCTAACCTGACATCTATTGCTTGTCTTGGGGCTTGGTATACAAGGGATCGGAATCCTCTTCCAAGTCTGGAAGGTAAAAATCTCAAAAATTTTGGTTTCCTTCTTTCCTTCCTTCGGCATCCGTAGAAAATAAAAGATTGAGATGATTTCCTGAGAGGCAGAGGGAGAGGTACATTACCTATGACCCCACTATTATAAATCAAAGAAATGATCACAGCGAGGGAGAGGTACAATACCTATAACCCCACTATTCGCTTACAAATTGTCAAGAAAGATCAATAAGATGAACAATAACTGTTCATTGGAATTGATATAAAAGAAAGAAGAGTTGTGATTCAGAGAAGGGGGATAAAGAAAGAAAGGGAACCAGGATGAGAATGCCTGAAAACTTGTTTGAGTTGAATCCAAGTGTTCCTTGATTGATACTCCCAAGGTAAAGCCTACACCTTTATTTTTATGCATAAATAAAATCAGTAGAGGGGATTACAGACAAGGAATGTTTAAGTTGATTGGCTAGATGATTAGGTTGCTAAGCTAGGATATGGTATAATGTACTTCTGTAGTTGATAGGAATAAGATGTGGTTTGCAACCAAGTAAGAGGTTATGATTTTTAAGTTAAGATTTTGATTGAGTTCCTGCTGTTTTTAAACTTCTTTTCAAGACTGACTTGATGTTCGCTTGAGGACATGCAAAAGGTTAAGTCTGGGGGAATTGATATACCACGATTTTGACCCTCTTTTGGTCATATTTTCTATATGTTTTATTATAATTATCTATGTTTTGGAGTCTATTAGGTATGTTTTCAGGTTCAGGAGCATTTTGTGGTAAAGTTATGATTTATGTGCCTTTTGGTGCTTAAAGAAGAGTTTTCCAAGATGACTACGAAGATCCGATATAAGAGATACATATCGATCGATACACACCCTGTGTAATCGATCGATGACGCTTCCGTAGAAGTTGAAGTCGAGATCCTCCATCGATCGATGTACGCAATGTACCATCGATCGATACAGAGCGTGATGAGCAAGATTTATTTGGCCNTTGGCTATGTCTGAGTAGATTCATATGTTAGATTTGGGGTTCAAATAGTTATGAGGGATTAGCCCCAACTATGGATTGTTGAGTTGTTATATTCATTATCCAAATGAACCCTAATGCTTACTCTAGACTTGCTACCTAGAGTATTGATTATGGAGTGACTAATCTAATAGTCATCTTCCTGAAATCATTTGGCTAAACCTATACTCTATTAAGGCACGATGTGACAGGCGGTTTGATAGAAATTCTCGGGTGAACAAAGTTCGATCCGATCTGATACTTAATATCGATCGATGCTCTTCTAGAGTTATCGATCGACGACAGCTTATATCGATCGACATTGCGATAGCAACATTGATCGATGCAGTCGGCAATCAGATCAATGGACGAGTCTAACTAGCGACAGCTATAGATTTGTCTAAGGATTGAAGTTCTCATATATTTGGAAGCAATTCGTTAAGACATCCATAGATTTATAATCCTGATTTTCTGAATAGTAACCTTGATTCTAACTATTTCTCTTCATTGTTTTCAAAACCCAAAACCTATTTTCCTTAGCAACTTACCATTGCTACCCATTTTAATTACTGTTTTAAACCTTTTTCAACCTAGCTTAATCACTTAGGATTATATCTTTTGTGTCTCTAGTTCCTTGTGGATTCGATCTCTAAGTACTACTTGTGGATTCGATCTCTAAGTACTACGATTGAACCTCTTATTTGAGAGAGTAAAATCACTACTTAGGATAATTTGAGTGACATCAGCCATCTATTGTTTGAGCGTCATAAAAAGAGTTGCTAAAAACTTTCACAACACAATCGATTGCTCCTACAGCTCATGTAACCTTGTTTCTTCTAATGTTTACAGCGTTTCCATCGGGGGAAAAAAGATTAGCCTGTCTCCACAGAATTATTTTCTTACATAAAGTTTTAAATCATTTCACTTCGAAAGCTTTCGACCATAGCCAAGCACCTTCATGTAATCTCTTTTTTTCGAATGAATATCTTATCTATTAACTAGTTTAGACTTAGGGTTTAAAATACATACTTATATCCTTATATCCTTAACTATCCCCAAGAAAGTGAATGAACAAAAGAGGTTTTATGAAAAGGTTAATATATACTTATATACTTATATCCTTAACTAGTTTAGACTTAGGGTTTAAAATTAAGAGGTTGAGTTAAAACTTATTAAAATAAATATAAATTTTCAAAATACACTACAAGAAAACTCGTCTATTACAAGGACGGGTTTTCCTCGTTATTTCTATTAAATGACCTTTTACTAGGAAATAACGAGAAAACGCGTTTCCTCGAAACACGTTCATCGTAAAGTCTTTTTCCTCGTAAGGTTCTAACGAATTTACGAGGACACATTTCCTCGTAAAGGCGTGGTTAGATTTTCCTTGTAAGGTCCTCATAGCATTTCCTCGTAAGCTCGTAGTAAGTTTTTCCTCGTAAGCTCGTAGTAATACGTTACGAGGAACTTACTAGAACTAATTACGAGGACATTACTTGGAAACCATTACGAGGATTTTGCTTCGAAATATTTTTTTCCATATTAAAAAAATTAATTATAAATACAAATAATTTATTTTTTAAAAATAAAAATCAAATTATAAATAAAAAATAAAAAATAAAAAATAAAATATTTTATAAATAAGTAAATAATATACAATTAAGTTTTAAAATTCATAATATACAATTAAAATAAAAAAAACTACGGATGCTGGTCGTGAAATTGGCGAACGAACTCGTCCTGGCTCGCCAAATCCTGCTCCTCTCCAAAGTTGGTTGCCGGCTGTGACTGTGATGGTGGATTCTGTTGGGTTGGAATCCTTCCACGTTCCCGTCTCTGACGCAACATCTCCTCCAATTGCGGGGTTCCAACCGCCAAAATGTCATGGACATCGGTGAGAGAAGTCACATGCTCGGTGAGCGAAGCCAACTGCGAGCGTAGCTGAACATTGACATCGTGCTGCTCCTGATGATAAGACGATGTCGCTGCAGGGACATCGTTAACCGAGCCAATCCCGACGATACGCCTCTTTTTCCTAGGGGCGACCTGTAAATAAAAATATTAATAACGTTAAGAAAAAAAGTAAAATAAATAATAAAAATTAATAGTAAAACAAATTATTTACCTCCTCGTAAATCTTATCCACTTCAAGAGTGGATAATATGACTAGAGTCTCAGTCTGCTGAGTCAGCTCGGTCTGGCGTTCGTCAACTCGGGCAACAATCTTGTTGTAGATCCACTCGGAAGCAGGATCTACAAACTGCCCAGCCTTGTTCTGATGGGTCCTCTCGTAAAGGTCTTTCAGAGATGGAAGAACTCCTGTCTCTTTAGCCTAAAAGTAATTTTTAAAATTAAATATTAATTTGGAATATTCAAATAAAATAAAAATTAAATAGTTTTTAAAAATCATCTTACTATGTCTAGACGAACTCCCCCGTGAGGTTTTCGACCCGTGGTGTGAAGCATCTTCGTGTTGCCATGCTCGTCTCTGGTCATGTGGTTCTCGGAGTTTGTGTGCGAGGTTCTGACCGAGTCCGGCAACCCCCAATAGCTGATGAGGCCATCCCACACCGTGGTTGTGAGGCAATCGGGTTTCCCGTCCTCGTAACCATCCACCTGATTTAAAAAATTAGAATTAAAGTCAATAATATTTTTAAAACTATATATATATTATAATTTATAAATCTATACCTGATAGTCGCCCTTCCAGTTGTAGACCATGTCGAGCAATCGTGCTCTTGCCTTGGCCTCAGACACCTTCTTCACCCGCTGGTGAATCCCAATAGACCAACGATATTTTTGCTGTAACCAAAAAAATAAGAGACGGATTAGTTCAATAATATTAATAGTTTTAAATAATTAAAAATAAATTAAGTCATTAAACTTACAGCGAACGATTTGGACCACGTCTTTTTTGTGTGGCTCGCCGTCATCTTCCAGTTTGAAGCTGCATCGGGAAAGTATCCATTGATACAGTCCGTGACGCTAGTTCCGACACAATNCTGTAACCAAAAAAATAAGAGACGGATTAGTTCAATAATATTAATAGTTTTAAATAATTAAAAATAAATTAAGTCATTAAACTTACAGCGAACGATTTGGACCACGTCTTTTTTGTGTGGCTCGCCGTCATCTTCCAGTTTGAAGCTGCATCGGGAAAGTATCCATTGATACAGTCCGTGACGCTAGTTCCGACACAATTGTCAAGACCAAACCTGGAAAGACACAAAATAAATCATTAATTCTATTAATTTGTAAATATTTTGTTAATTAAGAAATAAATTTAAATTTTTTTAAAAAAAATTAAACATACCATAATATGTTTTGGCCGTCCCGTCGGATAGTATCTAACTCTGCCAGCCCTTCTCTGCCTGGAAGGGCCAAAATATCCTCCACCGTGTACACCGCAAAGGGTGAATTCGGCGGCACCTGCAAATCGGGATGAACCCCGACCGGTGGAGGAGGAGGAGGAGGTGCTTGCCGGGACGCCGTAGAATCTCCCTGAGTCTCATCGAAGATGAACCGGGAGCTGACGAAGATGAACCCGGAGCATCCTGATGCCCAAAAATATCTCTGTAGTGACTCCCCTCGAGAGACGACGTCCTCTTACCAGCAGCCCTAGCAAGCTTGCTCTTTCTAGGCATCTATATTTAAAAAAAAAAAATCAAAACATTATTTCCCGTATAATTAAAAAAAACAGGAAAAAAAAGTAAACCAACCTAATCTAAATTACCTAAACTAACCACCTAATCTAAATTACCTAAACTAACCACCTAATCTAAATTACCTAAACTAACCACCTAATCTAAATTCCCTAATCTAATCACCTAACTACAAATTAGAGAGAACCTTTAGAGGATTCAGAGAGAAGCTTACTAGTTGACAATCGAACCAACTAGTCTTCCTACCATGCTTCAACTGAAACGCATCTGTCATTCCATTACAATATGGACAAGCTAATCTCCCATGTGTAGTCCACCCAGACAACATACCAAATGCAGGAAAGTCACTTATGGTCCACAAAAGCATCGCTCGCATCGTAAAGTTTGTTTTCGTTGAACAATCATATGTCCTCACCCCTGTTGACCACAAATATTTCAACTCTTTTATCAGTGGTTGTAGAAAAACGTCGAGAGATCTTTTTGGATGTTTTGGACCAGGTATTAATATGCTCATGAATAGAAACTCTCGTCGCATGCACATCTCCGGTGGCAAGTTATACGGTGTAAGAAAGACCGGCCACAATGAATATTGTCTCCCAGACATTCCAAATGGACTAAATCCATCAGTGCATAATCCAAGATACACATTCCGGCTATTGCTAGCGAAATGTGGATGTACATTGTTAAAATGTTTCCAGGCTCTTGTATCTGATGGATGAGTCATCTCTCCATCCGTCTGAGTATGCTCGGCGTGCCATCTCATCCCTCAAGCAGTCTCCTCAGATTGGTACAATCTTTTCAATCTGTCTGTGATTAGTAGGTACCATATCCTTTGGTACGGTACCCTATTACGCCCTCGACCTTGCGGTTTGAATCGTGGCTTCTTACAAAATCGACATTCTTCTAATTCTCATAATCTCCCCAGTAAATCATGCAGTTCACGATGCAAACGTCTATCATCTCCGAGGGCAACCCAAGACTATATACCAATTTCTGAATCTGATAATAAGATTCAACAGACACATTGTCTTCTGGCAAATACTCTTTAAACAAGTCTGCCCATGCATCCATACAATTTTCAGGTAGATTGTGATCGGTTTTAATACTCATCATTCTAGCAGCCAACGACAATTTAGACAAACCTTCTCTACAACCACTGTAAATTGGCTTATTCGCAGCATCTAACATTTCATAAAAAAATTTTGCATCACAATCCACCATTTGTTCCTCTTGGTGATGATAGCTATTTTCATTACGCAAATGATCAACCGATTCAACCTGAAAATTGCTATTACTACTGCTACCTTCATTCCTACAGCTAGCATCATCTTCTCCATGTTGATACCAAATATAATAATATTGCATGAAACCTCTATTTATTAAATGCTTCCAAACATTTTCACGATGACCTAATTTTGTATTGCAGCATTTCTGACAAGGACAGAACATCTTACCACTTTCATGCGTGAGTGGTGTAGAATCTGCCTGATGCATAAACGTCTCCAACCCTTCGAGATATTCATTCGTCACCCTCCCGTTATTATCTCTATGTGAATACATCCACTTCTGCAACTCGAAAATATTTCCTGGACCGGACATTTTTATGTGTTTGATCAAGTTTATAGCTGATTATTTTTTGGTGTGTTTCAAATGAATCACAATTGTGGTATTTATAGAAATTTTCGAATCTGAGCATTTACTAGGAAATTGCTAGGAAATGTAGGTACAAAACACGTTTTTGATTTAAATTCCATATTTCCTATCCAGTTCCTCCTAATTTCGTAGTAACAAATCTGTTCTTCTTAATTTCGTAGTAATATTTTACTAGGACTTTACAAGGAAACTAATTTACTACGGGCTTACGAGGAAATGTACAATTGCCACGTAATTTCCTCGTAACGTTACTACGGTGTTACGAGGAAATATTTTTCTCGTACCTGTACGAGGACCTTACGAGGAAATATGGTTTCCTCGTAATTTCAAAGTAAGTTCGTAGTAACTTTACGAGGAACTGTTTTCCTAGTAAAATTTCGTAGTAACTTCTTAGTTTTCTTGTAGTGATAAGTGTTTTTAAATAAATTCAAAAAGCATTTTCTAATTTCAAAACTAAAATTTGAAAACAAATGTTATTAGAAAGATATCCAAAAATTATTAAAAGTTTGAATTTGAAAACATACAATTTGAAAATCTTATTTTTAATATTTATATATCTATACAATTTTTTTTTAGTGAAACCTTTTTTGGTGATTTTCCATCTTGGAGATGTTTGTTGACAAAAAACTAAAAAAAAAACATTATTTAAGAGAATTGCCCCTAAAAGTTTGTCTTAGTTATATTTGATTTTTTAACCTAGAAAGTTATATTTGATTTGAATAATCCAATGTCTAATTAATTGTTTGCTCTTTATATGAAATACTTTGATTATTTTAAATTAACAATATATTTTAAATATACCCATAGCAAAAATCAAAAATCACAGATTTTTATAAAGTATTTCCACTTTCAACACAAATATTTTGGTTTATTAGCAACACACACATTTTTTTGCTTTTGTCAATGTTGCAAAAATATTATGACCCTGCTGCTCCTATTACAAATTTTACACCGGCAATATAGTAGCTATGTAGGCAAATTTTCTGTAAAGATTTTCTTAAATTACCTAATCCTCCATGAAATCTTCATGTCAAACAAATTGATTCTTGAGTCTTTTATAATTACACTGTTTACACCTTAAAATAATATCAAATATCGAAATTCTCTTTTAAAAGCAAATCTGAATTTTTCTTTCAATTTTATTTTCATTTTTCTCTCACAAGTTGTGTCACAATTCACCGATTATTTGCAGGTGGTAATGGATTCCGTCACAGCCATAACTCCAGCTATCCCCATTTATGTTCACTTGTCCAATGAACATAAATGATCTGCGTGGTCGTTTCTTTATTTTGAAAACTCAAACCCCTCGTTCGAGCACTTACAGATTTGGAAACTGGTCTTTGAAAAGAGACATTACAAAGTGGTTACAAAATTCCATGAATGTTATATATTNTTCTGAAATTTCATTTAATGTTATATATTAAATGGTTACATAATTCATTTAATGTTATATATTACATTGACGGTTACAAGAGAGTTTGACAAATCAGAATAGTCTGAAATCTCGTGAAACTCTTCTGTAACCGTTTGCAGAAAACAGTGTATATCTTTGAAAGTGTTAATATACGGTTACACGAGAGTATAACCACAACCTCCCTGCACAAGTTAAACTTTTCTGTAACCGACCCAGAAAGATACAACATCGCATACATACACTTCTAAAAAGAAAAATATATCGGTCAAGGAATACTTAGCCTTTTCACATGCTCAAGATTCAACACCACCATCCGTCTTGCTCCCTACAGACGAATTAAGCTTATATTATCTCTCTGGAATAAACAATATTTGTGTACTGAATAAATGTTGCTAAGAATTAAGTTTGTAAGGAACTTTGAAAGTATCTGTTAATTAACAATTTTTATTTATTTAATTTAATTGTTATGAAATATCGATTTTCTACTATGTTTGTTATTGTCATATGTACCTAAAGTTTATTTCCTTTGTAGCATATAAAATGAGTAAATTGGGTAATAATCCAAAAATAAGTGATAAATTAGAAAGTACCCAGGATAACAATTGTTTGGGCTAAATACGACCGACGATCCAACACACCACAACACCATGCAGCGGACTACATAACACATCTACATCATGCTTGGAAACCATCAGTACAGCCTTGCCAGCTTAGAGGAATGGTTGGGAAGGATCCAAACTGATGTTTTTGGTTTGAAGACTAGTATGACCAGAAGTGAGAGAGCCACAAGAAGCTTTTTAACCTCATGGTTTGAAGAAACACAAGACAAGGAGGACACTTGTTTCCCAACAAGTACCTGCAACCCACCTTACTAGCCACCATAATTCCATAGTCAAGCTAACTGACTTTAACCAAGCGCTGAGTGGGAGGCAACCCACTGATAGGTATTTTACTTCTTTACTTTATTTTATTTTTACTTATTAGTTTTGTTTTTATTTGTTTTTAGGAAGATAGATATACGATCACTACCTATCGACCGATACGAACCAGTCGATATCGCTTGACACAGACCTACACGCATCGATCGATGATGGCAACTCACCATCGATCGATATCCATATCGGTCAGGTATATCGTTCACCACTTCGATATCAGTTACACATTTAATTTTTCTTATACACCTCTTACTCTGACTGATTATACACTGAGGACAGTGTATGATTTAAGTCTGGGGGGAGTTGATTACTGATGCTACTTTACCTCTTTTTATCTTATTTTTACAAGTTTTCAAAAATTGGTTTTATTGAGTCAAGAAGGAAAAAAATTTCAAAGTCTTACTTTTTATCTTACCACTCTTTAGCACCATTCTTAGATTTGTTGATTGCAGAAAGTACTATAGATGCTAAAGTGGATCACCGATCACCTATGTCAACACTTTCATGATTGTCTGGAAGAACCAAAGCTGATTTCCAACCTAACCTGACATCTACTACTTGTCTTGGGGCTTCGTATACAAGGGATCGGAATCCTCCTACAAGTTTGGAAGGTAAAAGTCTCAAAAATTTTGGTTTCCTTATTTCCTTCCTTCGGCATCCCCAGAGAATAAAAGACTGATATGATTTCCTGAGAGGCAGAGGGAGAGGTACATTACCTATGACCCCACTATTCTAAATCAAAGGAATGATCAAAGCGAGGGAGAGGTACATTGCCTATGACCCCACTATTCGCTTACACTTTGTCAAGAAAAATCAAAAAGATGAACATTAGTTGTTCATTGGGATTGATATAAAAAACAGAAAGAAAGAGTTTGGATTCAGAGAAGGGAGATAAATAAAGGAAGGGAACCAGGATGAGAATGCCTGAAACTTGTTTGAGTTGAATCCATGTGTTCCTTGATCGATACTCCCAAGGTAAAGCCTACACCTTTATTTTTATACATAAATGAAATCACTAGAGGGGATAGACAGATAAGGAATGTTTAAGTTGATTGGCTAGATATATTTGGTTGCTAAGCTAGGATATGGTATAATGTACTTCTGTAGTTGATAGATATGAGATGTGGCTTGCAACAAAGTAAGAGGTGATGATTTTAAAGTTGAGATTTTGATTGAGTCCCTGCTGTTTTTAAACTTCTTTCAAAGACTAACTTAAGGTTTGCTTGAGGACAAGCAAAAGGTTAAGTCTGGGGGAGTTGATATACCATGATTTTGACCCGTTTTTGGTCATGGTATTGATATGTTTTTANATAGATATGAGATGTGGCTTGCAACAAAGTAAGAGGTGATGATTTTAAAGTTGAGATTTTGATTGAGTCCCTGCTGTTTTTAAACTTCTTTCAAAGACTAACTTAAGGTTTGCTTGAGGACAAGCAAAAGGTTAAGTCTGGGGGAGTTGATATACCATGATTTTGACCCGTTTTTGGTCATGGTATTGATATGTTTTTAAAATAATTATCTATGTTTTGGAGTCTATTAGGTATGTTTTCAGGTTCAGGAGCATTTTGTAGTAAAGTGATGATTTAGGTGCCTTATGGAGCTTAAAGGAGAGTTTTACAAGATGACTATGAAGATCCGACAATGAGAGACACATATCGACCGATACACACCTTGTGTAATCGATCGATGACGATTTTGTAGAATTTGAAGTCGAGATACTACATCGATCGATGTACACCATGTACCATCGATCGATACAGAGCGTGATGAGCAAGATTTACTTGGCCGACTTGAAGCCCAAGTTCTCACCAAATTACAAGATTGCCCCTGACGAGTTTTTAACCTAACTTTACTCATATTTATAGTTATGCCTATGAGCCCTAGAATGAATCATTAGATCTAATAAGAAAGTATTGAGTTTTTATCTAAGTTTTGTATTCTATTTTACTTAATAATAAAAGTATTTTCTCTTCATCTTATTCTTTTGCTATGAATCTCTTGGCTATGTCTGAGTAGATTCATTTGTTAAATTTGGGGTTCAAATAGTTATGAGGGATTTGCCCCAACTATGGATTGTTGAGTTGTTATATTCATTATCCAAATGAACCCTAATGGTTACTCTAGATTTGCTACCTAGAGTTATGATTATGGAGTGACTAATCTAATAGTCATTGTCCTGAAATCATTTGGCTAAGCTCAGACTCTATTAGGCACGAGCGATAGCCGGTCTAATAGAAATTCTCGGGTGAACACAGTTTCAATTCGATCTGATGCTATATCGATCGATACTTCTTTAGAGTCATCGATCGACGACAACATATATCAATCGACACTGCGATAGCAACATCGATCGATACTGTCGGCAATCAGATCAATGGACGAGTCTAATAGCGACAGCTATAGATTTGTCTAAGGATTGAAGTTCTCATATATTTGCAAGCAATTTGTTAAGACATCCATAGATTTATAATCCTGATTTTCTGAATAGTAACCTTGAATCTAACTACTTTCTTTCATTTTTTTTAAACCCAAAACCTATTTTACTTAGCAACTTACCATTGTTACCAACTCTTATTTATTGTTTTAAACCTTTTCAACCTAGCTTAATCACTTAGGATTATATCTTTTGTGACTCTAGTTCCTTGTGGATTCGATCCCTAAGTACTACGATTGAACCTCTTATTTGAGAGAGTAAATCACTCCTTAGAGTTAAACATTTGAGTGATATCAGGTAGTTCTATTGGTAACATTATACAGTGTACACTAACCCCAGTTCGATACTCCAGATCAATATGTTTTAAATATTTTTGTAGCTTTTTAAAAATAATGGGTTAAAAACCATTTTTTCTGGGCCAAAATTTATCAGGCCCGTCAATGAAAAGAAACTAAAAGTTTAGTTCATCGGTGGATACCAAGAGGGAGGGTGGGTGTTGGATCTTTGAGTAGATTAAAAAGGTTTAGTATTCCTAGTGCAATATATTTTTCTTTTGGAAAGTTTATGTATGCGGTGTTGTAGTTTTTTGGGTCGGTTACAGAAAGAGTTTAGCGAGGTGTCAGATTATTTTGTTTTTCCAAACTATCTTGTAACCGTTAATGTAATATATTACCTTAAGTGAATTATGCAACAAATTGATTCTTGAGTTTTTCACAAACTTCGTATATATCTTCAGTATTCATCAATTTCATGTCAAGGCATGGCGAGTAGCAAGGCATGTTCTGTACGCTTCAAGTAACATATATCTTATTAAATATAGAGAAAATAAAGACACTTTTGATAATAGGATTTATTTTATTCCATTAATGATACCAACATGATAATGTAAAAATCTAAAATCACCGGAAATGTTATATATAAATTTACCGATGAAGATCGACTTCTACAAAATCCATATTACTGAATCCGCCTGAAATACTCAAGGGTCAAAACATTTTTATATTCCTTGTTAAACACCGATGCCTCGTATATTTCTGCCAAATCCTCCCTGTTATTGACTCCGATTTTAAAATAATCTCTTTGCCCGGTGTCCATCTGCTCCTTTCCCTCAAGGATTCTAATGAACCTCAGGTTATCATCCGCCTGCTTGTTGTGCTCATTGACCGCAAACTTGGCTATGTCGACGTAGTAAACATCATTTAAATCCGTGATTCTCTTCCAGGGACCAGGGGGCTCTTTTTGTCCCACAACTGAGATAAGAGGAAGGAGGATGAGACTGAGACAAATAAAAAGCTTCAACATTTTTTTTCTGGTCTTAAGGGTATAGTAGTTTTGGAGTATTTATAGTCAGGAAAAAATGTTAAAAAAATAAGAGTATAAAGAAATTCAAAATTAGATATTAGTTAAACTTAACAATTTGAGTTATTCCCTATGATAACCCTTTCAATTTCTTTTCACAAAAAAGTCCCCAAGAAAGTGAATGAACAAAAGAGGTTTTATGAAAAGGTAAATATTTTTTTTTTGAATTATACAAAGGTATCTTGGCCTCACAGAAGTGATCCAGACTAGTCACGTGTTACCACGTGTCGGTCCTCTGTCCCTGGCGATGCCGAAATGTTAATTCCCCAGTGGCCGGGATTCGAATTCAGGTGGCGGTATTCACAGCTATAAGCCCTTTACCACTGGAGCTAGAAGCCCTGGTTGAAAATGTAAATATATACTTATATCCTTAACTAGTTTAGACTTAGGGTTTAAAATGAAGAGGTGGACTTAAATTTTTTTTAAATAAATATAAACTTTCAAAATAGGTTTTTTGAAATAAATTCAAAAAGCATTTTCTAATCTCAAAAATAAAATTTGAGAAAAAAACTTATTAGAAAGATATCCAAAAATTATTAAAAGTTTGAATTTGAAAACATACAATTTGAAAATATTATTTTTAATATTTTCATATTTATATATCTATAAAATATTTTTTTTAGTGAAACCTTTTTTGGTTATTTTCCATCTTGGAGATGTTTGTTGACAAAAAAACTAAAAAAAAAACATTATTTAAGAGAATTGCCCCTAAAAATTTGTCTTAGTTATATTTGATTTTTTAACCTAGAAAGTTATATTTGATTTGAATAATCCAATTTCTAATTAATTGTTTGCTCTTTATATGAAATACTTTGATTATTTTAAATTAACAATATATTTTAAATATACCCATAGCAAATTTCACAGATTTTTATAAAGTATTTCCACTTTCAACACAAATATTTTTGGTTTATTAGCAATACACACGTTTTTTTTGCTTTTGTCAATGTTGCAAAAATATTTTTACCCTGCTGCTCCTATTACAAATTTTACACCGGCAATATAGTAGCTATGTAGGCAAATTTTCTTTAAATTTTTTCTCAAATTACCTAATCCTCCATGAAATCTTCATGTCAAACAAATTGATTCTTGAGTCTTTTATAATTACACTGTTTTCACCTTAAAATAATATCAAATATCGAAATTCTATTTTAAAAGCAAATCTGAATTTTTCTTTCAATATATAATGTTATATATTACATTGACGGTTACAAGAGAGTTTGACAAATCAGAATAGCCTGAAATCTCGTGAATCTCTTCTGTAACCGTTTGCAGAAAACAGTGTACATCTTTGAAAGTGTTCATATACGGTTACACGAGTGTATAACCACAACCTCCCTGCACAAGTTAAACTTTTCTGTAACCGACCCAAAAAACTACAACATCGCATACATACACTTGTAAAAAGAAAAATATACCGCTCAAGGAATACTTAGCCTTTTCACATGCTCAAGATTCAACACCTACCATCCGTCTTGCTCCCTACAAACGAATTAAGCTTATATTATCTCTCTGGAATAAACAATATTTGTGTACTGAATAAATGTTGCTAGGAATTAAGTTTGTAAGGAACTTTGAGAGTATCTGTTAATTAATAATTTTTATTTATTTAATTTAGTTTTTATGAAATATAGATTTTCTACTATGTTTGTTACTGTCATTTGTACCTAAAGTTTATTTCCTTTGTAGCATATAAAAATGAGTAAATTGGGTAATAATCCAAAATCAAGTGATAAATTAGAAAGTACTCAGGATAACAGTTGTTTGGGCTAAATAGGACTGGGACTTAATATCCGCTATCCGCTATCCGATCCGGGATCTGCTCCGATCTGCCCTGAAAAAAACGGATATCCGGGGGTTCGGATCCGGATCCGGATAGTGATTCTACGGATCCGGCGAATCCGAATCCTAATCCGGCGAATCCGAATCCGAATCCGGCGAATCCGGATAGTGAAATTTTTAGTCCGGATATCCAGATCCAGATTCAGGCCCACTAAATATTTTTTAAAAATTTAAAATATTTAAAATATAATTATATTTATATAGGTATATTATATATTTTTTTATTTAAAATAACCAAAATGCAAATTTTATTATTAAATTATATTATTTTATTTTAACCTTTTGCAAAATAATTATTTTTAATAGAATAAATAAATACTTAATTTTGAAATTTTAATTTAATTTATTTATTTAAAAAAAAATGGATCCGGATTTCCGCGGGTATTCGAATTTTAGTACGGATACCCGGACACCATATATTCGGAGGGTCCGAATCCGGATCCGGATAGCAATTTTACGGATCCGTCGAATCCGGATCCGGATCAGGATATCTCAAAATACCCCAGATCCGATCCGTCCCACCCCTAGGACTAAACACATAAGCAAAATTACATTTCAGTCCGTTTATTATTGAAGAAACTATTTAGGGTAAGATGAGTAAAGGTAGGATCATAAGAGGCTAATAAGATTTTAAAGATATTTGGTAGATTTGGTTAAGATTTAGCTTTGATTTTTTTCCTTCCCAATAACATTAAACAATGGAGTCACATGGAATTAATAAATCAAAGGTGAGGTAGTTTGACACATTTGACTGGAATAATGGTGAATCAGAGCAAATGATCTTCATTTACATACAAAAATATTGTGTATTGAGGAGAGAGCAGAGCCGTGTCTGAACACAAGCTGATGAAGCATGTGCTTTTCTAAAGCCAATAAATATGAAATTATGTGGTAGTTTTATTGGTAACATTATACAGTGTACACTAATGCCAGTTCGATACTCCAGATCAATATGTTTTAAATATTTTTGTAGCTTTTTAAAAATAATGGGTTAAAACCATTTTTTCTGGGCCAAAATTTACCAGGCCCGTCAATGAAAAGAAACTAAAAGTTTAGTTCATCGGTGGAGACCAAGAGGGAGGGTGGGTGTTGAATCTTTGAGTAGATGAAAAATGTTTAGTATTCCTAGTGCGATATATTTTTCTTTTGGAAAGTTTATGTATGCGGTGTTGTAGTTTTTTGGGTCAGTTACAGAAAGGTTTAACTCGTGTAGGGGTTTGTAGATAAACTTTCTTGTAACCATATATGAACACTTTCAAAGATGTAGTCTATTTTTTGAAACGTTTATAGAAGAGTTTAGCGAGGTGTCAGATTATTTAGGGTTTTCAAACTATCTTGTAACCGTTAATGTAATATATTACCTTGAGTAAATTATGTAACAAATTGATTCTTGGCTTTTTAACAAAAAAGTCCCCAAGAAAGTGAATGAACAAAAGAGGTTTTATGAAAAGGTAAATATATACTTATATCCTTAAGGTTAACTAATTTAGACTTAGGGTTTAAAAGTAAGAGGGTGAGCTTAAAATTTTTAAAAATAAATATATAAATATAAATTTCATAATCACTTTTTTAAATAGTTACAAAATGAATTTTCCAATTTCAAAATTAAAATTTGAAAAACAAAAAAAATTTAGAAAATTTTCCAAACATTATTAAAAGTTTGAATTTGAAAATATATAATTCGAAACTTTTATTTTTTATTTGTATTTTATTATTTATTTAGATTCATATACTATACAAAAAAAATTATTTTTATTTTTTAATGAAACCTTGTTTGATTATTTTCCATCTTGGAGATGTATGTTGACAAATATCTAAAACGTTATTTAAGAGAATTACCCCTACAAATTTGTCTTTGTTATATTTGATTTGAATAATCCAATTTTCAATTAATTGTTTACTCTCTATAAGAAATACTTTGAGAATTTTATAAGAAAACCCAATTTTTAAAAATCCAATAAATCTCACAAAACCACTAAAACTTGGAACCCGATCATCGGTTGAACCACTGGTGGAAGCAATAAATAAAGTTTACTTCTTCTTTTTTAAGGTTTCAATTATGTTTTGATTAATTTTTTATTTTTAGTATCTATAAACTAATTATACTATTTGTGATTTTTAGATTTCGATGAAGATTTATTATGACATGAATAAAATGAAGTGAATGATGGTAGAGAAAACCAAAGTTAGCTGATGTGATTTGGTGTTAATTTATTTTGTTATCAACAATTTATTATAATGATGGTTTACTTTTAGATTTATTTTGGGTTTGAAGTTTTATTTTATCATTCATATTAGATATTTAAATATTTCTGAATTTTATATTTTGATTTTTTTGTTATATGTCATAATTTTTAGAAATATTAGGACTCACACCAACACATAATGTCATATTTAACAATATACCCAAAAACACTATTTAAGAACTGTACATTATTATTTATGACACTACTGCCCCTATACTCCACGAAATCTGTTTTCGGTAAAGGGTAGTACTTAAGATCTTCTATCATGTGATATAATTTTATTAGAACTTTATTTGTCAGACGATGAACAACTACAAGCTTATCTTCTTCTTCTTTTTTAACAAATCCCTGCATTCATATTTTTTCACTTCTTTACCCATTTTTTCGAAATTCAAAATCTTTCTCTCTATTTTCTCTCACCTGCTCCAACTTGTAATTACTTGAATCATCTTCTATCTTTTCTCTCCGTTTTGACAATAGTTCAAAAATCTTCTCATGTCAAGCTCACATGTTATTCATTTAGCAAATTAGAAGATTTTGTTTGGATGACTGGTTTTTATGCAGACATAAGTGTGCACTGATAAAACTCAAGTGTACACCGAAATCTCAATCTCGCCACCTTCGCGGCGTCTCCAGTGAAGTTCTCTGCTGCTGCGTGAATCTTGCGGCCTCGACATCTCTGGTCAAGCTCTCCGCCTCTGTCTCCAGGGAATCTCACACCCCCGCTGCGTCACCAGTGAAGCTCTCCGCTGCTGCGCAATGATGATAAGAGATGAGTGTTTTGGTTAGAGTGATGCAAGAAACAAACGTTAGCCCGTTAATTTATCGGATAACATATAATTCTTTGTTTAAGTTTTTCTATCTTTTTGGAATTGTTCCTTGAATTCATTTTTAAACATCTAACTTTTGTTAGTAATATAGCTAACATTGTTTTTATCTGAGCTATGAAGCTTTTATCCGGATACAACATTTTCAAGTATTTGTGGTTTATTATTTTTGTTGAAGCTAATAATATGTTTGAAAGTGTACGTAAAGTTTTAGCTGGTTACACTCAAGACTGTATTATGATATTGGTTCACTTTGAATTATATTTTACTATGACAATCATAAAATTAAAGATTGTCCACTTATTAATTTGAATCAATGAAAATTTAGCTGGATAATTTCTTAAATATATATTTGAATTAAAATAATTGTCATTACTTAAATGCTAAAAAAAAATATAACAGTGTGTTCATATATATATTTATATGAATGTTTGTATTAGCCTCTTAATTTTATCGTTACCCCCATTAATTTCTTTGATAACATATATGTTAATATTTTTATATCTTTTAGAATTGTTTCTCGAAATCCATTGTTAGACCTCTAATCTTTCTTAATGATAGCTAACAGTATTTTTAGTGGAGCCATGAATGTTTTATCCGGACATCAACATTTTTACTTATTCTTATTTCATTATGTTGAAGCTAACAATATGTTTGAAAGGGTACATAAATTTTTAGCCGTTTACACATCAAGACCGTATTATAAATTTATACTATTAGTTCACTTAAATAAACTAAATGCAAGGTAACCAACTATGAGCTACCGTTAATCTGTATAACAAGTGAACAGAAAACTATTATGCGAAAAAAATATAACAGTGTGTTCATATATATGTTTATATGAATTTTTGTATTAGCTTCTTAGTTTTATTGTTACCTCGTTAATTTCTTTGATAATATATAATATTTGTTAATAATCATTATATCTTTTTGAAATTGTTTTGCGAAATCCATTGTTAGACCTCTAACCTTTCTTAGTGATAGCTAACATTATTTTTAGTTGAGCTATGAATGTTTTATCCGGACATCAACATTTTTACTTATTCTTATTTCATTATGTTGAAGCTAATAATATGTTTGAAAGTGTATAAACTTTTTAAG
>CAKOAT010120599.1:66304-127849 GCA_932364175.1 Eruca vesicaria subsp. sativa | reverse complement strand
AAGGAAGGATCGAGAAGAATGGAAAGTTCCCGATTTAAGTCAAATCTGGGCAAAATGGAAAGATCGGATAGCCAAGATGAGGAGTATATAAAGAGGAGGTCTAGGGCAGAAGCATACACACGAAATTCAGAGCTCTCACCACCAAAACTAGCATTTAGGAATCTTTCCGTTTTTCTGTTAGCGAGCTGCGTCTCAATTATGGTTTTCTAAGTTCTTACGTTTACGGCTACTCTTTTTGTAACCAGTTCAACGCAGATTCGGAATAAGAACCTTCTTGCTTTCAAATCTCTCTTATTTTCGTTTTTATTCTAAGTTATCGTTTTCTTATTTTCGTTGTGCGGTTCTCGCAGATAGCCGGTTCCTCTGGAAACTTAGGGTATTTCCCGAAGTTTCCTTATTTACGATTTATTTGACAGTAGGGTGAAATCGACTCCCACAAATGTAATCACGGGGCATCCGTCAAAGACCACGGATTGGCAGCGATACTACTTCTTCGTCAAGTCGGACGAGTTTTCGTTTGTCGACCCCCCGGATATCGGGTCACGAGTGTTTTGGAATTGACACGCTGGTAGATAGTTACTCCTCTCTTGTGAATATGTTTTCGCGTACTTACCGAATTTCTCGTTCTTGTGCAGTGAATCATCCATACTTGACCGGGGTTCCAGGCTCTTTTTACGACAACGCTCGGGCATTGGTTGAACTCGGACACCTCCGGTGGCCCGACATAAGCGAGGAAAGGATACGTCGTTGGTTGAACCGCATAGACGACGGTGAGGATTCTTGCTTTGCGTTATTTTTCCCTTTTCCCCTTCTTTAAGCGCCACACTTAGTGTTTTTGTTCATCTATGTATTTTGCGTAGGTACGTGGGACTCGAATTTGCCGTGCAAGAGTCGGGCTGACAAGAAACGGTCGGTGCTTTTCTCGAGGAAGGAACAGAAAGCTATTAACCGAGCACGGAAGATGAGAGGTGTGCCGGACTTGTCCCAGGAAATAGAGGAGGAAGAAGAGTCGGGAGCAGGGCTTATGAACGTGCTGAATGCGTTCAACCTTGATGGATCCGATCCTGCGGATGCTACTGCCCCTTCCATTGGTGACTTATCGAAGGCGGGGCCAACCGATCCCGTGGAACCTGAAGGTCATCCTGAAGGGGGAATTGCTCGGGATCCTTCAATCGTCGAAAAACAAACCATTTCCGATTCTCCCGCCAAGAAAAAGAGGAGAAGGAAAGAGTCTGCCGAGGAGTCGGCTGAAGGGCCGAGGCGGAAGTCGGATGGCGATGATTCCAATTCAAAGCCGAGTGCAGGATCGTTTCTTCTATCGCTGAGGAGAAAATTGCGTCTGATCGTCCCGCCAAGAAGAGGTGGAAAAAGAAGAAAGGGTTAACGGAAAAGTCCACTGAGAAGCATACTCAGGAGTCGACCGACGGTGGGCTTGACTCCGCGGCGGGGAACGTCTCCGCTCCGCGAGATGAGTTGGTGGAGCATTCTCACGTAGAGGAGGCCGCGATTGCAAACCGAGTGGTCGACAAATCTCTTCCCGGCCTTCAAGACGGTTCGGCGGATCAATCACCTAAATCCTTCTCTAAGGGAGAACTCGGGGGAGGTGAGAAAGCAGTGGCTACGCCGGATCCCGTCGTGGGGCCATTAAGCGGCGTCCGTCCTCTGAGTTCCGTCCTCGGGACTTCATCTACTCCGGGAGATCGCCTGATTACTCGGAAATTCAAGACTGTCTTTCCGGATAAGGTTTCCTTCTCGTACGACGAGGCGTCTCCGCTAATCTCCAATGGGCCTAAATGGGCCTAAATGTGCCGAATTTGCCGGTCAGATAAGAGGGGGTCCTCACAGCCTACCGCCTGCGGATCAGTTGGTTTTCCCGAGCGCTTTCAAGGATGCTTCGCGAAATTTCTTGACTGTAAGTATCTGTTTCCTTTGGTTGCTCGATACATGCGCGTGTCGGCTCTTCTCCTAACTTCCCTTTGCATGTTTGCCGATTGTTTCAGGCTGGTGGCAGCTTCAACTTTCTCGTCGAGAATTACGACTCGGAGCTCAAGAGAGTGTATGCCGATTCGGGCGAAGCCCGGGAGAAAGTTAAAGACGGGAAGAAGCGAATTAACTCGCTGAAAGCCTCCTTGAAGCGGGTTGAGACGGAGAAGGAGGAGGCCACTCGTCGTGCGAAGGTCGAGGCGATGCGAGCCAAGGATATCTCGAGTAGATTCAAGTCCATGAGGGATGCGGCAGCTAAGGTCGTGGAGGAGAGAGCTACTTTACTGTTGGAGAAGGGGCGGTTGGAGCGCGAAAGGCTTGAACTTGTTGAGGCGCATGCGAAGGTTACTAAGGAGCGGGCTAGGGTAACCGCCGTGATGTGCACAAAAATGTTCGTTCGACTTGAGCGGATCCGTAACCGGGAAAATTCTTTTCCGCAGTTTGATGACGCTCGGTTGCGTTACAGCCAGGCTTTCGGTACCCGAAAGTGTCTCGAGCTCTTAAAGAAAAAGGGGGATCCGATTCCGCAGGAGAGAATCGAATATTTGCGTCGCAAGGAGGAGCACTGGTTCGCGGAAGCCACTTGACTGGATGTGGGCCCTCTAACGGAGCCCGACTTGGAGGTATCCTCGCTTGCGCTGGAATCGAAGTTTGTCGATCAGGATCTGCTCGATTTGCTTGTAGCCGATTTTGAGAAGGAGCTCGCTTCGGGTCCGCATGGTTCTAACCTGAAGCTGAAAAGTCCGGAGGCTGCTGCGCGACTTCGTACCACGGGTCCTTCGGTAGAGGATGTTAACGAAGGCGCCGAAGAGGCGTCCGTCACGGGATCTTCGGAGGAGGTTGATCGCTCGGGTTCAAGAGGCTCCGGACGAAAGGGAGGCAGCGTTGACAGTGACAAGGCAAGGCCCAACCCGGTGAGTCCGGAAGAACAAAACGAACAGGTCGATACTCAGCCGGGGGAGGAGCGGACCAAGGAGTGAGAGCGATGCGACCGCTACCTTTTTCATTTTACTCGGGGGATGCCGCCTTTGTTCTTTTTTGCTCTTTTTGTCCCGTTGACGGGGTTTTACTATGTACGGTGTTTTGTACTTGAACAAGTTTGAATGCGTTATTATTTTGTTGATTTGATCTCGTGCAATGGTTCATTAATTCCGAGTATATAGATTTTTTAGAGTTAGTCCCAATTAAATTATCGAGCATCGTTCAAGTAACACGTCGGACATTCGGCTCTGAGGCCGGATTCCTGGTCACTAAACGCTGATTCGAAGTAATTTGAGTTGAGGGCAGACTCGGTTTTTACTCGGAACAAATTGCTGGAGACGTGCTTTCGACCGTTCGAAGTAACTGATCAGTTATCGAATTAGGTCGGTAAGTACTCATACGCTGCTTTGGACGCTCGGTTTCGCACCCGACCATGTGCAAGTGAGAGTGAGTGTTCTTCTATTCTTGAGGGTTAAGGTTTTCAACAGGTCATAAAGTTGTTCCGCCGAGTGTTCGGGTGGCCGTGCCCTTACTCGGGTACAATTACGAATATGAAAATAACCGTCTGCTAAAATGTAGTAGCATCGAGTTCGTCTGATCAGGACTCACTGACGCTTAGGAGGTAAGTGTTCGTGCGCAGTCCGTCGTTTGCGTTAGCGAGGGCGCGAACATTACTGAGGTCTCGAACGTAAAGGATTACGCCCGGCGACATATCGGGGTTGTTATAGGATTACAGCTGAACCCGGTTGGGCTGCCTACGTACCTCGAAAGAGGATAAAGCCGTCCGTAGTTCATTGGACCGAGTAGAAGTGACTTGCGCAGCGCATCTACTCGGGGATTTGGTGAGTGGAAGTGGCCGGGAGGCGCATCTACTCGTTTTTTTTTTTTTTTTTTTTTACAGAGAGGAACGCATCTACTTGGTGCTGTAACGGCGGAGATGCATGGAGTTCCACGCTCGAGGCACTTCTTTTCCTGCTGAAGTTTCCAATCGGTAGACACCAGGTTTGATAACCTGAGTGATCTTGTATGGGCCTTCCCAGTTGGCTCCGAGTTTGCCGGCGTTCGGCTCCTTGGTATTCTCGAAGACTTTGCGTAGAACAAGATCGCCTAAGGCGAGAGGTTGGGAGCGGACTTTCTTGTTGTAGTAGCTCTCGATCTGTCGCTGGTAATTTTGTATGCGCTGTAAAGCCTGGTCCCGTTTTTCTTCGATCATGTCAAGGGCATCGAGTAACATTGTTTGGTTGAGATCGTCTGTCTGGGGCATTTTACTGCAACGTTGACTTCGGCTGGTGCCATTGCTTCGACTCCGTAGGCCAGTGAGAATGGGGTAGCTTTGGTTGCGCCTCGAGGTGTAGTTCGGTGTGACCATAGCACTCCATCTAACTCGTCGGCCCAGCAACCTTTTTTAAGGTCGAGTCGTTTCTTGATGCCGTCGATGATGGCTTTGTTGGAGGATTCGGCCTGACCGTTACTCTGCGGGTAACGTGGAGTCGAAGTGTTGAGGCGGATTCGCCATCTGTCGCAGAATTCGCGGAAATGTTGGGAGATGAATTGGGAGCCGTTGTCCGTCACTATTTCGTAAGGTAAACCGTGACGGCAGATAATGTTTCTCCAAACGAATTTCTGAACTTCTTTGTCGGTAATCCTGGTGTAAGCCTCGGCTTCAATCCATTGGTGAAGTAATCAGTTAGAACAAGGATAAAGCGTCGCTGTCGTGAGCTCGGCATTGGGCCAATTATATCCATTCCCCAACGCATGAAGGGGTAAGGGGCGGTCATGGTGCGGAGCATCTCAGTCGAGGAGTGGATCGTAGGTGCGTGTCGTTGACACTTGTCGCAGCGTAGGGCGTAAGATATGCAGTCGGCTGTCATCGTCGGCCAATAGAAACTGAGGTTTTTTATCTTGATTGCGAGGGCTCGACCCCCGGAGTGATTCCCTGCTGCGCCTTCGTGTGTCTCTGCCATGACCAGGCGCGTCTGGTCGCCGTGGATGCATTTGAGCAGGACTCTGTTCGTGGCGACATGGTGTAGACGATCGTCAATGATCACGTAACTCGTGCTTTTCACCTTGAGTCTCCGTGCTTTCCATTTATCGAGGGGCAGCGTGCCATCCCGAAGGAAGTTGTATTGCTCGGTTCGCCAGTCAGTGGCTGCGTCATTCGCTTCGCTTGTGGAGATTGAGTGCGTCGAGTCATCGTCGTGCATATCTTCTGTGGGGAAGTCTTCCGCGGCGCGTGCGGAGGCTCACGTTCATACGGTCGCTACTGTACTACCGACAGCTGGGTCGATGCTTGGCTCTTCGACACTATGTATCGGGATCGTACGCTTCACTTGGTCTCGTATCTTGCTCCCCAACGCGGCAAGGGCATCGGCGCAGATGTTTTCTCCCCGCGGGACTTTTGTGAGTTCAAAGAATTCGAACTCCCGAGAGAGGTTTTTGACTAGATGAAGGTACGCGTTCATGCTTTCGTTCCGAGTATCATATTCGCCGCTGAATTGACTCGTCACTAACTGTGAGTCGGAATAGGCGCTGAGGCGCTTCGCGTTGACCGCTTTCGCCAATCGAAGGCCCGCGATTAGGGATTCGTACTCGGCTTCGTTGTTTGATGCTGGGAAACCGAAACTGAAGGACTGCCGAATTATCTCGCCTGTTGGGGACTGGAGTTGCACGCCGGCACCCAAACCTTGGTTGGTAGCTGATCCGTCGACGTGGAGTATCCAGTTTCCTTTAGGCGGGGCTTCCTTTGAACACGACATCGTGCTCGCTTAACTCGATTGCCCATTTGGACAGTCGGCCCGATTGATTGGTATTCTGCATGCCTGTTCGGAGAGGATAATTTGTCAGAACTTCGACCGTGTGGGATTGGAAATATGGCCGGAGCTTTCGCGCGGAGGTGATTACTGCTAGGGCCATTTTCTCAAGTGTCGGGTAGCGCATCTCGGGTTCGATCATACGCTTACTGGTATAGAATATCGGCCTTTGTTCTCCGCGATCATCTTTAATCAGAACGTTGCTGACCGCGGTTGTTGATACTGCGATGTAGAGGGAGAGGATATCGCCGGACTCGGGTTTCGAGAGTACCAGAGGCGTGGTGAGGTACTGCTTTAACTGTGCGAATGCCGCTTCGCAGTTCTCATCCCAGATGAAACGCTTGTTTCCGCGCAAGAGTTCGTAGAATGGAAAGCATTTATCTGTTGATCGGGATATGAACCTGTTAAGGGCTGCGATACGGCTGGTTAGGCGTTGGACTTCGCGACTGTTTCTCGGGCTGGGAAGGTCGAGGATTGCCGAGATCTGCTTCGGGTTGGCTTCAATTCCTCTTTGTGTCACGATGTACCCGAGGAACTCGCCAGAGGTAACCCCGAATGTGCACTTGGCTGGATTTAACTTCATACCGTATTCGTTTAGCGTTCGGAAACATGCCGCGAGATGCTTCGGATGGTCTGCGGCGCGGAGCGATTTTACCAGCATATCGTTACCTCCATTGTTCGGCCGAGATCGTCCGCGAACATCTTGTTGACGAGACGTTGGTATGTTGCTCCGGCGTTTTTAAGCCCAAAAGGCATGACCTTGTAGCAGTAGGTCCCTCTATCTGTGATGAACGCGGTTTTCTCTCGGTCATCCGGATGCATGGAGATTTGGTTATAGCCTGAAAATGCGTCCATGAACGTTAACAGCTCGTTGCCGGCGGTCGATTCCACTAAGCGATCGATGTGGGGGAGTGGGAAGCTGTCCTTCGGGCAGGCCTTGTTAAGATCGGTAAAGTCAACGCAAACACGCCACTTGCCATTTTTCTTTTTGACGACAACTGGGTTGGCTAGCCACTCGGGATACCGAACTTCCGTAATTGAACTGGCTGCGAGTAAGCGTTCGACTTCTTCGTTTACCACCTTAGATCGTTCGGGTCCCAGTTTTCGTCTCTTCTGCCTAATAGGTTTAAAAGTTGGATCGAAGTTCAACTGGTGTGAGGTGATAGAGGGGTCAATTCCCTTCATGTCGGACGTCTCCCAAGCAAAGGTCGATTGATTTGCTCGCAAAAACTCGACGATGTCACGCTTCATCTCGTCCGGCAGGTAGGCCCCAATTCGAACTACCTTGCTCGGATTGCTGTCATCGAGCTGAACTTCTTGGATTTCTTCTTTTTGGAGATAGATTTTGTGTATTGGTTTGGCAATCGTGTTTACTCGGCGTGACGTTTGCTTGATATTCGCTACGAGCAACGCGCGAGCCGCTTCCTGATCACCACGTAGCGTGCGGATGCGTCTGTCATTGCCTGGGAACTTGACGCATTGATGGTAGGTGGATGACATCGCTCTCATCGAGTGTAGCCAAGGCGTTCCGAGTATCACGTGGTACGGAGCACTTGTACCAATTATAGAGAATTTGACAGTTCATGCGACGCCACCGGCGTATACCGGAAGGCGTATGGTGCCGAGCATGTCCTCGGATGCGCCATTGAATCCGGTCAGGGAGCGGGTCGAAGGCTTGATGAGTCGGAGGTCGACTCCCATTTTCTCGAGGGTATTGTGGAAAATGAGGTCGACGGAACTGCCTGTATCGATGAGGACTTTAGTTACCTCGCAGTCGGCGATTCCCACTTCGATTAATAGTGGATCGTTGTGAGGCATGTGGACCCCGATGGCGTCTTTGGCCGAGAACGTGATAAGGGGGTCGTCTACAGGTAGAGCGTTCCAGCCTCCGGAGGACTTCGCACGCTTTTGGTCAGTTTTAACGGAGCGTACTGAATCGTCACAGGGCGGTGAGCCCCCCATGATGAAGTTGAGCCGAGTAGGTGCCTCCGAATGCAGGTCAGACTTGGCGAGAGACCTGATCTTATCCAATTGTTGGCGTAGATCGAGCTGCTTCGATTGATTGAGCGTTTCCCGGAGGTCTTTCTTAGCGGAGTTCAACTTATCCCGGAGGTCGACGACTTGTGCATCTGATGCGACTCGACGGGTTTTAGATCGGTTTATGGTATCTCGGAGATCGTGGGCGGCATTCGGTGCGCGAGCTGAACGTCGCGCGGTGAGGAGTGAACGCAGGTCCCGGGATTCGTTCTCATCGTCAGATGAAGACTCGGGGCCAGTAAGTATGACCTGGATCCTCTTTATGTTCTTTGGTTGTTCCTCCTCGGGAGGCGGTTCATCACAATCGCGGGGCTCGGTTTTCTCCTCAGGTTTTGATTCTTCCTCTTTTGCTTTGCCAGATGTGCCGGACGATTTTTGCCCTCTTTTATCCTTGTTCTTGCTCCAGCTGTTATTCCCTTTCGGACGCGGTTTTGGAGGGTCGGTTGGGATTTCACCGGGGGAGTATTTTCCGAACAGTATCTCCTTGAGCTGCTTGCAATCCTTTGAGTCGTGCGCCCTGGATTTATGGTATGAGCAGTATGGTTCGCGCTCATCGGTGTCGGGTTTCTGGGGCGTTGGTTCGCTCAGTTCACCGTCCTCCTTCCGTTGATAGTGATTCCACCCTTTGGCGCGAACTACGAATGTTGAGTCGGAGATGGCGTCTTCGTCTACCATGTAAACGAAGCTCTTCTTTTTCGGCTGTTTCTCGTCCGCCGAGTGTTGTCTCGGCTCCTGTTTTGAGTCGGAGGTCTTGCTCGGCGTTGGTTTATTCGCATGCTGCTTGCTTATCATTGCCTTGGTATCTTCTTCCATTCGGATGAAGTTGTTCGAGCGTGCGATAGCGTCCTGAAGCGATGTCGTTGGGTTGCGGTAGAGGTCTTCTCGGAATTTGGAGTGGATGTAAAGCGTATTTTTCAAGGCATCCACTGTGATGTTATCGGGGACGTCTACCTTAGACACGACTTCCTTTAATTTCTCCATGAAGTCTCTTAGGTTTTGACCGTGCAGCTGAGACAGCTTCCACAAATCGGAGGCGGTGGCTTTCTGGTTAGTGAATATGATGTAGTGCTTCAGGAAGGCTGTCGATAGATTACGAAAGGTGTCAATGGAGTTCTCCGGCAGGCGAGAGAACCAGTTCAACGCGGCCCCTTCGAGGCTCTCGACGAACCGCTGGCAAAAGTCGGCGTCTCGTTCGGCGTCGTTGAAATTTGCCTGGCCCATGGCGATGTTGAATGCCGTCATGTGTTCCGATGGGTCGTCAGTACCGCCAAAAGTAGGCAGGCGGATTTTCTCCGTGATTCGTAACCGGACGTCGGTAATGCGGCGAGTGAAGGGTGTACGGAGGGCGGTTGCGAGGACCTTGTCTATCTGAGGAGCTGCACTCGTAACGTGGTGGATCTGAGAATGAATCTCTTGAAGTGCGAGCTTCAACTCGGCGATTTCTCGAACGGTTTGCAGATCTGGGCTGTCTGCCGGTCGTATAGTGTCAACCGGGGTGTCAATCGGCTGGATGGGTTGGTTAGACGGAGTAGGAGTCGGGTTTGTGTTGAAAAGAAATCGTCGAGCCGTCGAGAGATTTCCGTCTGGGTTTGCGAGCGCAGCGGCGATGGCTACTAGATGCTCGTTATCGTCTTCTGAACTTCTTCTTGGTGAGCAAGGCGAGCTAGGACGGAATCCATTAGGGTATCCGCGTTCGGAACCGGTGGAGTTTCTTCCAATTGTACGTCGGAGGGAGCTTCTTCGTTCATCTTTATATCACACTACTTCGTTATGCCCCACGGTGGGCGCCAACTGTTTGTACCGAGTTCGGTCGTGTGTAAATGAGTGACGGGACTCGTCGGTGGGTTATTACAAAGGTGCAAGTCGGGATGAACCAAGAGAATGGAAGATTTTATTTATAATCGGGAAAGAGTACAAAGAGAATCCCGGTGCTCGGGGAGCTTAACCGGGAGAACGTCTGGGTTCGATTATGACAACGAAATAAACTAAGTGATTTTCCCTAATCTATGCCGCCGTCTCTGAGTCAGGTTTCGGATCCCCTCTTTGTGCTTCTCTCCTTCCCTTTTATAGCTTGGACTCCTCCTCGGCCTTAACCTAGGTTGTCCCCGGCTCGTGGGCCTTCGGTGTTGGGCCTATTGCTGGCTCGATTAGATGATTTAACTGCTTGTACGGACGCCACTCGGGTGTAAGTGAATTGTGTGTCCTCGTCAACAATTCACCCTTATTGGGCCGAGTGTGATTTCCTGTGGGCCTTGAGGGGTGGGTACAGCCCACCTCCTACAGGACACAATATAACTTTTGCTATCGTTAAAGACACATTGTCAAATTGATACACATATTCTGGACAGCTATTATTTTTTGGACCGTTTTACCCTCATACTCTCCAACTATCATAATTACTAATTACTTACAAGTAACTAATTAGATAGAGAGAACAAGATTGTTTGGCGTAAAGACATCTAAAGGGTATTTGTTAATTAATTGATTTTATATTTCCTAACATACTTTATTAACCATTACAGTAGATTATGTAATATGTAAAAAATATATGTATACAAAAGATAAATTATAAATTTTCTCTTGTACATTTTGATATCCATAATGTATATATTGTTTTCAAAATTAATAATTATATATATATATATATATATTCTATAACTATGGATGGTAAAATAGTGGATGTAAGATGTGTGGATTTGTGGACAAGGTCTCGTGGACAAGAACTTGTAGACAAGGTTTTTAATCTTACAAGAGAATTTACAGACGTCTCGTGGACAAGATCTTGTGGATGAGTTTTGTAGGTTAAGTTTCGGCATATTTTGGATGAAGTTTTGTGGACGAAGTTTTATGAAAAACAATAACGAATTTGAACCAAAATCTTGACAAGTAACATGCATCATATACGCTGAGAACTAGACAGCTTGCAAATACTTTCTATTACATAATGTGGTATGTATATGTTTGTTATAGGTGCAGATTCTTACTGAAAGAATTTGGAACAATCATTGGACTATGTGATACTTTCCCTGTTGATCACCATCCACAAAACTCTTGTCCACCAATCTCCTATCCAAGCAACGCCCATCCACCAAATGTCCATCAACAAGACCACAAGACGTCTCCATATCATCATGTCCACTATTCAAAGCGTATATTCGAGTTGTCAAAGCAACTGATGAGACAAGATGCAAAGAGTTGGGGTTTAGATCGATGAGAACAACTAAACTCAAGTAATTGCTTTTGGAATTGACATCTAAACATCCATGTAGGGGATTTTCTGGGAAACAACAAAGGAGGTAACGAACTTGCGGCAACAGGTATTTTGAATTAGAGAGTGGAGAAGATGATGAATCGAAGAGGGTGGATTATGGGCGATTTTGAAACCAGAAGATTGGAGAAAATGACGAATCGAACAGATTGGATTAGGGGTGATTCAGTTTCTAGATCCAGAATAAATCGAGGGATAAAGGAATTAGGTTTCTACTTTTCTGGATCTAGTAATGTGAAGAGATAAGGTTATTAAAAATAATATATATGGTATTAAAAATAATAAAAAATTAAAAAGCAAATGGTTGGTAAGAAGAAATAGTAACGACGGGAAGAAAAGAGAAACTTGAGAAACCATTCACTTAGTTATAGGGTATATTGGTCAATTTGTTGAAATAAAGTGTTTACTATGTATCATGTGTCTTTTAAGGGTACTAGATCGTTTCTCCGCGCACACGCGGATAATTATTTTTAAATTTATAATTTTTGTCATATTTTATCATATGTAAATTATTGTCTTCATTTTAGAATAATTATGTTTATTTGATCATTTACAAATTAGTATTATTACTTTTATACAATTTTTGTTTGGTATAAAAAAAATCAATACTATTAAAATATAATACTTTTTGAAATTTTCTTTTAATTTTGCAAAAGTTTTACATACAGTCAGTACCATTTATTTATAATTAAAAATTAGTTAAAAATATAGTTAGATTCTTTGGAACCCATTACCTAATTATTTCACCTTTCTTCCCAATAATTAACTTTTTAACAATTAATTGCTATCACCATTTAAATCATTTATGTAGAAAAAACTATACCCTTCTGCGCCAATATATTGTGTATTCGATTTTCATATATAAAATATTTATATCTTAAAAGAATTATGTTTTTTTTTAATATATCTAACAACTTAGAAAATATAAACTTATTCTCAGTAATAGGATACATTCATCAACTTATTGGTAAACATGCATTTGTTTCCTTACATAATTTTATTAAAATTATATATATGGTTGAATTGTTACCCTTAATTTCGATTATAAAAGTTTATTTCAATGTTGGACAACTCATAGTTACTCTTACTACTACAGTTATTTTACAGGTTTCCTTTAAAACATACAAAATATTTATATGTCCATTTTTAAAAATGATTTTTATCACCTCAATAAGTATTTATTATTTTAGTTATAATATTTATAAAAAAAATAAAATTTATAAGTATTGAACAAACATACTAACATAAATCCATAATAAAGAAAGAAAATGAAATTTGATCAGTGAAAAACTGATTAGAAAGATAGAATCTTTGGTTCAGATTAAATCATTGCAAATAAATCAAGTAGAATTAGATTAAAAATACTGGTAAAATTAAGAATTATTTTTAATTTTAAAATATTAGTTGATTAAAATAACAAAATCTCAACAAAAAAAATCTCATGATTTGAAAGCGTGGATTAAAATAGTTTAACTGAAATTTGTGTCAAACCCAAAATCTCATTTTATTTGTATCATTTTTAATATCAATCACATACCTTAAATAATCTCGCAAGTATTAGATTTTTATTTTAGTTTATAATTAACAAACCATCTATGTATTATAATTTTATAAATAGTATAATTACACAATTATTCACTTAATTAGATCATAAAAAATTTTGAAACAAAGAAAATAAAAATTAACGGATTTATATTTTTTGAATTGGATTTTATGAAAACAGAAATATTGTGCTTTCCGAACGCGGATCAAAATCTATATTAGATTTAAGAATTTATCTACTTTTGCACATAATTATATTAATTTTAAATTAGTTTTTATTATATGAAATGAAAAAGATTAACATGACTATCACAGTAAAAATAGGAAGGTAGTTTGAGTTATACTCTTTTTCAATATGTTTTGCAAACTTTACTTCTATGTAAGATTTGAAATATTTTAGGGATCAAAATTTCATATAAGTAAAGACATCAGAACAAAAACAATTTTGTTCAATAAGGCACATGAATTTATTATTTTGATTTCTGTAAATTTATAAATTTGTTTATTGATAACTGTTTTAGAACTGAAACCATTTAAGATTTTTCTGATAGTGCATTATTAAATAGTAAAAATATTAATTTATAAAATAACAATACTTGGAAGCGTGTTTAACGTATATATATTAGTGACAAATATTTTAAATGTATAAAAAATATTTATTTGTACTTTATTTTGTAAGAATGTGTAGATGTTGTTTTTGTAAATTTGTTATAATATAATGTTGATAACATTATAATAAATAAGCTTATAACTTATTTGGTGTGGACTTCTGTAAATTGAAACCATATTTTCAATTATTATAAGGAAAATTCTTTAAATTAACACTTCTTTAATATTCTTTTTCATTTTTTCTTAATTATTTTTATCTTTGATTGTAAAGAAATAAATAGACACTTATAACCTTAGAGATAACTAATCTAGATTTAAGGTTTAGATTTGAAGGATGAGATTTTAGAAGGTAATGTCTAGAATTTCAATAAAATACAAATAAATACTTAAAAATAAATTAGACTTTTAGAAGGCAATGTTTAGATTTCAATAAGAATATCTGAAAAAATTAAAATTCCTACAGTTGGAAAAAATTAAAATTCCTTGAAGTTGATCTCGCCTGGATCTCTCTTAGAACCTTGACACGCTTCATGAGTGTCAGACTCAAGTACTCAAAAACATTTGAGACTCTTGAATGTTGTCCAGCCAAAACCTCCAACTTGTTATGGACAAATCAACCAATCAGCAAAGAACGAACAAACTAACATTTAAATCAAGATGCAGAAACGAAAGCACGTTCAGCTAATCATCTTACACAAATCATTTCTCAAACTTAGTAGAAGAAAAATCCCTAAAAAGGTTACAAAACTGTCAAAAGGGAAAACAATTGAAAGTAAGTTGCACAGACAATCCTGAAAAGAAAGTCCATTAATATGTATCATCTTAGTCACATAAATTCAAAAATAAATACGCAGACCCTGAAAGACAAAGCAAATCCAAGTAAACCCACCATCCCAGCTGATGGTGACAACAAAATACAGAGACACCAACAAAATCGGATTTCGTATTTTAGTTTTATAATAGAAACAAACCGTTTAATCACATAGTACCTTCTTTATGCACTTTTTTCTTTGATCTTCTTTCTGTCCTCATAAGTCATAATCCACATAATTATCATCATCACCATCCGTTATATTCTTTATGACACATCATGCGAGATGATTTTTTTCTTAATAGTTGATCTACATATTCAACATTGGACGAACACGAACTGAATTAAAAAGCAAAAAAAAAACTGTAGAACAATATAAAGTACACGCCTTTATGTCATAGTTGTGATTAGTTCATCAGCCTGTGGAAAAACAAATAATTATCTGGTTAACTTTAAAAGAAATCATTCTCAAGAACTAAATAAACAAAATCTAAGGTAGTGATGAATTCTTGTCCTAAATCTCACCCTTGGTTTATTCAACATTGGACGAACACGAACTGAATTAAAAAGCAAAAAAAAAAAAACTGTAGAACAATATAAAAGTACACGCCTTTATGTCATAGTTGTGATCAGTTCATCAGCCTGTGGAAAAACAAATAATTATCTGGTTAACTTTAAAAGAAATCATTCTCAAGAACTAAATAAAAAAAATCTAAGGTAGTGATGAATTCTTGTCCTGAATCTCACCCTTGGTTTATTCAACATTGGACGAACACGAACTGAATTAAAAAGCAAAAAAAAAAAAACTGTAGAACAATATAAAAGTACACGCCTTTATGTCATAGTTGTGATCAGTTCATGAGCATGTGGAAAAACAAATAATTATCTGGTTAACTTTAAAAGAAATCATTCTCAAGAACTAAATAAATAAAATCTAAGGTAGTGATGAATTCTTGTCCTGAATCTCACCCTTGGTTTATGTAGTTAGGTTGAGGGAGAAGATGACGAGGGTTCAATGCTTATAGTATACACTACTAATGCTCTGTTTGTTTTCCATTTGAAGCAATAAGCACAAAAACAGAGAGCTACTCCTTATAAAATACATCTCACTGGCAAAACTCTTCAAGATCTTTTTGACCGATATATGAAACAGTGACGGCTTCATCTTCTTCTTCCTATTAGTCGTCCTCATACCGACACAGTGATTTGCTCAAGCTAAGGAAGAAGAACCGGCCCAATTCCAAAGGACGCCATAGACGCCAGCATCCTTCGGATTCCTTTCCCCGACCAATTCCTCTAGTTTGTCGATTAGTCTTGTTAAACATGATTTCAACTATCTTATGTCAAGAAATACGACTGAAGAGAAAGTAAAGAAGACACTGAAGAGATGGCCTATTTGGTCGCTATCATAGAAGAGAAAGTTAAGAAGACATTGAAGAGATTGCCCGATTTTGAGAGGATTAGAGTATCAAATAAATGATTTATATAAAGTAAAGATCATGGATTTGGAACAGTTGAAAAGATCGTGATTGTAGCTGTGAAGAAGGGGTTTAATGAGAAAAATTACTTGAGACCGATGTTAATGGTGATAAACGTCTGCGCTTCTGCGATGTGAACGAAGCATGTGAAGTTGATGAGTCGCTTAGGGCTGATAATGCGTACAGATTAGCCCAGTTGAAAGCCCGGTAAAGCTTTTCTATTGGTCGATTATAAATGCTGACGTGGGTAGCTCCAAAAGACTTTATTAATTAGATTACAAACTCAATTGTGTCTTCTATAGTAAATATTTTGTAGCAATGGGCCAATCTAAAAAAGTGAGATTGTTTAAATATTGTAATATTTAATAATGGGCTGAACTCTGTAGTATATGATTTTCAATTAAAAGTATAATATTCGTCGTATTTTTAACTCTTACTGGGTTATATAAAGTAGAGTGATTTTTAGGCGTCTCACAAAAATAATAATAATCGCGAAACGTTGAAAGGCCATCGGAGCTAAAGATCTCGTGCGGCGTTGTTTCTTCGGTACGTCTTTGTTCCTTTCTCCATCTCTCTCGCTTTTACTGATTTCTCTATTCGAATGCGATCTTGATCCATCCGGGCTCTGTCATTTTCCTAGATTTGTTGTGTTATCTTGTGATTCGCTAGTTTGTAATGCTTGATCTGTCGTAGACTCTTCTCTTGCACTCAGGTCGAATCATCGATGATTCTTCCTAGTTAGATATTTTTAATTGTAATTTGTTATCCCGATTCGATCAGGATATGGATGAGATCCGATGCAATTTGCAATCTCCACAGTTTATTTGTGATTCCTCAATTGTGTTTTGTAATCATATTTTTTTCTGGATTTACAATTTGTTTATTCTTTTTGTGTGAGAATAGGTTTGGGAAAACATGGGGCTGTCATTTGGGAAGCTGTTCAGCAGGCTGTTTGCGAAGAAAGAGATGCGAATTTTGATGGTTGGTCTCGATGCTGCTGGTAAGACTACGATCCTCTACAAGCTCAAGCTTGGTGAGATCGTCACCACTATTCCTACCATTGGTATGTAAACTAACTTCTTCTTGTGATCTCTTGTTTAATGTTTTTTCTCTTCTTATGAGAGGCTGAAAATATTCTTGTTTGATATTTTGAATGTTTCAATGTCGAAACTGTGGAATACAAGAACATTAGCTTTACTGTGTGGGATGTCGGGGGTCAGGACAAGGTATGCTCTCATTTCATAACATTCTATTACCTAATAACAAGTATGAAATTTTTTGCTTATTAGGTTCAGTGTTGGTATCTCGCTTTAGTACCAATACTCTACATTTGATAAGCTAAATCAAAATCAGCCTGAATTTTGAGCATACTTTGATTCCTTCTCAATGAAAATTTCTGTTTTCTGGCTGACATTTCTCATATTAACACTCTTAATGGACTTATGTTATTTCATTTTTAAATTCTGCTCGCATGTAGAATTGTTATCAAACTCTTAGTAATGTTTTTCTCTTGCTCATTCATTCAGATCCGTCCATTGTGGAGGCACTACTTCCAGAACACACAGGGACTTATCTTTGTTGTTGACAGCAACGATCGTGACCGTGTTGTTGAAGCCAGGGACGAGCTTCACAGGATGCTCAACGAGGTAATATTACATAAGAATCAATTCGACAATATATTTTATATTGTTTTGACTTAGTGATTCCTTTTGTTTGTAGGATGAACTGCGGGATGCAGTTCTTCTTGTGTTTGCTAACAAGCAAGATCTTCCTAACGCAATGAACGCTGCTGAGATTACTGACAAGCTTGGCCTTCACTCTCTCCTGCAACGACACTGGTTAGCCAAAACAACCTCCCCCCCCCCCCACATCACTTTAGCTCTCTCAAACCTGGATTGTCTGAGCTTAATATGATGATCAATTGTAATAATGACAGGTACATTCAGAGCATATGCCACCTCTGGGGAAGGACTCTACGAGGGACTTGATTGGCTCTCCAAGAACATTGCAAACAAGGTATTTTAAAATTTTAACTATTATCATTTACTTGCCTCTTTTTTCTTTAACTCCAACTTCTCATATAATAATCATTTGGGGGAGTCTGATACATTGTTTTAACGTATGATGTGCAGGCATAGAAAGAAGGTTGCAAGATTCCTCTTTGCTTGTTTTGTTTATAATTCAAGGGAAAGAAGGGTTCTGTTTCGGTAGTACTATGGAATCGAAACCAAGATTCATTATCATACATTCTTCTTCGACTCTCCGTCAAACTTAAAACCATATCATACTTTATACTTTCATTTAGTTACTATGTTTTTTTTTTGAGCAAAGTTACTATGTTTTTTATTTTTGTATTTTCTTCCGTAATTGAGTAAAGTCCCTTTTTAACCGAACTAGGGTTTTTGTTGTCCGCGCTATGCGTAATTATCTATTAAAGGATTTTTTTATATAATTTATTTAAATATAAGAACGTTTTATATGTTATTTAACAAAAAAAAATTGAATTGATGTAAAAACTAAATTCATTCATTTTTAAAGTTTGCAGATATCATTTTCTTTATCAAAGATTATTTTGTTAATAAATGCATGGCTGGTTGAGTAAATTTTGTTCTATCAAACAATTTTGGATGGGTTTAAAAATTTTCTTCTACATTGAGCAGGTTGTTATGTTAGCTATATTATAAATTTAATTGTTTTTTCTTTGATGTTTTATCTTCTCCATGCATTACACAATTACTTGTGTGTTTAGCATAACAAATTCACATCATATAGTTATATAGTACTATTTATTTACTTACTACATATATCTTATTTGAATTAATTGCTCTAGATACATATTTTTATTCGGTATCTGAAATTTTAAAATACACACATCAAGATGTTCCATTTAGAAACATACGCTAATATATAGAACTAACACAACATGTTATCTAAAAACAAAGACAATCAGATATTTGAAATAAGTACCTACAATAAATGGTAAACAAAGATGACCTAATATTTAGTTTAAAGATAAACACTAATAAAAAGATAAAACATGACTTGTAATTTAAAAGCAAGCACGGCTTGTAATTTCAACACCAACACTAATAAATAGAGGAAATATAGCTGCAATTTAAAAAACTACAATCAGTGAAAATAAACATAAACTTAATTTAAGAACAAAAAAAATGCCAACACAAATAAGCAGAAAAATGACATTTAACTTAAAAATAATCTGAAACTTAATTTGAAAACCAAAATGAATTCGTGTTTAAAAGAAACACGACTGGTTGTTTAATTTAAAAACAAACACTAATAGTCATACTAAACACAAGCGGTTATATAACAAAACCGGAATTCTATAACTTTAAACAAACATGATAGACATAACAGTATGAAGGTGTGGTAAACTAAACAAACAACTAAGCAGTGTAACTTTTCTTACAGAAAAACCACAATGAAATCTCAAAATAATAAAAAGTAACAAAAATGTTAGGTTTGGAAAATGTGACGACACTAATTTACCTCCAACTATTTTTGGATACGTTGTTGTCACTAAGAGTAAGGAAGGGGTACTTCCACTTCTTTTTAACTTCCGCACCTTTGTCCCACATGATACATTTAAAATTGTTTCCCTTGCAAATGGTGATATTTACACTGTTATAAGGATTATGCATTACATCTGAAGAAAAGTTCTAAATTGCAATAGTCAATTAACACTTGAAGTGATGAGAAACAAAACTTTTTATGATAACAGTTAACAACAGAATGGGAAAAGATATAATAGAGAGAACCTCACAGAATATTCTTGACTCAGTCATTAGAATGGCCTACAGAAACTTCTGATACTCAGCTACTAAGCTTTGAACTTTCTGGTTTTGGAGTCCATGAAAACCATATGCTCTGGCTGAAACCAAAAGCAGAGATTTAGTCACGTGAATATTAGTTTTAGAAAATTCAGAAGAAAATCAAAAGTTTTACCATGGTGGTATGTTCCTTCTTCTGGCTCCCTTAACCATTGGTTGTTGCCAGAAAAACAAATAAAGAGAAGATAATATGAGTGTTATGAAAACGGAAAATCTAAAATCAATCTCTAGATTGCATACATGTAACCAGTCAAAGCTCCATGGAGATGAAAGCGTGAGAGAGAATTATAATTTTAATATATGAATGTCCTAACCTTTTTAAAAACAACTGGAACGGCTGTGAATAGCTTCGCCCGAGATGCTGGTTAGCCATGTAGGTCAGCCGACGGAATCCTACTGTGAGAATAATAATGTTGCAGATTGGTAAAGAATATATCATCGAATAAGAGACAGTGGAGAAGACGAAGATGGAAGAAGAGGAGGAGGAGATCAGAGGCTGTATGGATTAGGCGACTTGGAATTTATTTGTTGAGCTGAGTTAGGAAGAGGAACGGTGGGAAGTGAAACGAATCATCAAAAAAGATTTAAGAACATAAGTAAGATTGAGATTGAGTCATGATTATTTCAGAGAAAAAAGAGTGATTTGCAGGGAGTAGAAGTGCCGAAGTCGATCATCACCATCATTAACGTTAAAGAAGACTAGAGTTGACGATGTGGATTTTAGATGGGCCAGTGATGAAAATAATAAGCCCAAAAGAATGACCTGTTTAAGATCCGGTTGACAGAAGCTTAGGTGACATCAGTGGTGAGCCCAGAATAATTTTAAACAAAGGTTAAAACTAAATGAGTCTTAAATTTTTAAATAAAAAAGATGCTAAAATAGGGTGTTAGATAGGTTTGAACCCATGTTAAGAGGTGTCAGCCAAAGTAAAAGTATTACTATAGCTGATGAAATTTAGTTATTCAAGTTTAATATACTATATTTTTATAATTTAAGATGTGTTTTTGGGTGACATGTCAAATTGAAATATTTTCATTAGTTGATTAAATTTGAAGATGTGAATAGGCTAAATGGAACTCTTATTCTCCCTTTATCAATTGTTTGATGTTTAGTTTTGGTGATTCAAATTTTCATCTCGAATGTATACAAGCCAACATTACACAAATTAATTCCTGAAATCACAGATTATTGGGAAAAAAAAAAGGAAACAAAAACGCACGCCAACCCCAAAAACACATGAAACTAGAGATGGTATTTGTGGCTTTTACGCCAACACAACCCCGAATCCATTGCTACCCCGACGGACGTCAAATCTACATTTACCCATAGTGGACTTATAGCATAATAAACCGTGGGCCTATAGAAGTCTAAATTAACCGATTCCGAAAAAAAGAAGCAATTCAGTAGACTGCCAAAATAAATAAATAAGTCCAATTTTCTCCTGATGGATCTAAGCCAATAAGATTATGTGTTTGCGATCAGTGGTGAGCACAAAGGAATAACCTGTTTAAGATCCGGTTGATAGAAATTTATGTGACATCATTGGTGAACCCAGAATAATTTTAAACATAGGCTAAAACTAAATGAGTTAAATTTTTAAATAAAAAGATGCTAAAATAGGGTGTTAGATAGGTTTGAACCCAGGTTAAGAGGTGTCAACCAAAGTAAAAATATTACTATAGCTGATGAAATTTAGTTATTCAAGTTTAATATACTATATTTTTATAATTTAAGATATGTTTTTGGGTGATATGTCAAATTGGAATATTTTCATCTATACTATTAAAACACAAGGCTCTTTTTTCAGGTACCCTTCTGTTTCAACAATATTTACAACTCTTTGCCACTGAATTATTTTTAAGCTATGATTTTTAGTTATCTTTATTATTCCATGTTTTTTATTCTCACAACATTGCTTTAAATATATGGATCATTCGAAGTATATTCTATTCATTGCTGTAAAGTTTATCCACTAGATTTCCATTTGATTTCTGAATCCCTATTTGGGCTCAGTATATTAACAAAATCAGCAAGAACTGAGTTTTAATTTTGTTTGACAACCGATGCACAAAAGACATCTTTCCAAGAGATACCGATCAAACTATTCATATAATTTTACATAACAAACTAATAAATGCAATATACTAAAACGATTTATATTAGTTAGTTTCTAAACTCGATTTGCAAAGAAAATATTACTAAATACTCCTGTGACCTGTTTAACATTATTATCCAGTGCTATATATACACCTTAATTGGCAGACCTGATATCGAACACAAAATAT
Organism: Eruca vesicaria subsp. sativa; assembly: GCA_932364175.1. NCBI lineage: Eukaryota > Viridiplantae > Streptophyta > Magnoliopsida > Brassicales > Brassicaceae > Eruca > Eruca vesicaria. Next base: position 106,196 of record CAKOAT010120599.1, on the reverse strand, counting down.
GTTATACAGAAAACATGAAGCCTACAAAACAGTTATCATGCCTCTACGAGGTGAAGCCTTTCAAAACAAACTGGTGGATCCATGTGAAAGTTGTTCACACCTGGAAACAATTCAATCAACAATTTGGTGATACATTGGAAATCATTTTCTCGGTCAAGAAGGTAAAATATTTAGTCCAAAAATATTCAACATTTCATGCCTTTGTTAAACTGCTAAACATCACTGACTTATTAATAATTTATATCTTTGTTACAATATATATATCTCAGCTTTCATATCCAGCAAGATTCTTTAGGATCCAACTTCTCTAACCTTTATTGTTTTCTCTTCTATAGCTAATGTTATGTGCTTCACAGATGACAAGAACGGTGACAAACCTGGCCCAAGTGTTTTCCTACTTCTATAGTTACTCTGGTAGATGCATATACAAGGTATTTATAATATTTTCATCTATTATTTTGAATGATTATATTTTAATGATCAAATTTTAGTTGATTAACTATACGCAAAATATTTATACAAGTTTATAGTTTTGTGAAGCTAGCAGAACTGTTTTATGCTGGAATCCATGGAATGGATATTAAACGTCCAACAAAAGTTTTCTCTTGATACAAAATAACTTATTACTATCCTATGTTCTTTATCAACCAGCTGACGACTTACTTCCCATCATCGATGAGGTAAACAAAAGTTTGTTTGCTTTGTTCTTCTATCTGTATTTACATGATTGATCATTTACCTTTTTCTACAAAACATGACTAATCATTTAATTTAAAATATTTTAAAGTTTTTAACCAATTAATGGAGAAACTAAAATCAACACCAGGAGCCAGAGCGGAGAACATCAAGTTCTGTCTTTCTGTACATACCCATTGTGTCGATGAAAAGGTAAAAAACTTACTTCATAGTTACAAAAAGTTCCAAGTTATGTATATTATAAAGCTAGAGTAGCTCTCAAGAAGTCGCAATGTATTAAACGTCAATCAATGTCTATATCAATTCTGTATTTCCAAATTTCTTTTTAATGCAACATTAAATTATTTTAAAATTCTTTCTTCTTTAACTATAACTAACTAAAGATTTTTTTTGAATTCTAAAGTCAAGATCTTAACAAAGCTTGGATTTTGTTTTACAACTCTATGACACTAGATTATTTTTAAGCTATGATTTTATGTAAATACTTCTATTTTTTAGTAAATCAGATATAACCATCTAAAAATTTTCCACTTCTTTAGATAATTTATCATGTATAATTAAATTAAATATATATTTCCTACGTGGCTATAGAAATTAATATATATATCAAAGGTTTTATCTGCCTTTCTTTTAAAAAAAATATTTATAGCTATGCTATTTGATAGTATTATTTAGTGTAATTTTAATTACAATATGAAATATTTATATATAGAAATTTATTTCTTATTTTATGAATCAAAATGAGTTAATAGTTATTTGTAATTAAATTAAATATTATTTTTATTGTTAAAACAAGATTAAACTAATAAATATTTATATTTAAAAAGATATTGTTAAGTGTAATCTTAGAAAAAACAGTTAAGAATATCTTTTTGATATCAATTTTGGACTTAATTAAATATTGTGTTAAGATTATGTGTTTATTTAATAATAAATAAGTTTTGTGTATTCAAAATAATAAAAATTAAATAAATGAAATGTCTAACCTAGACTACTTGTGAGTAGATAAATATTGATTCTGTTTTAGTAGAGTTGGTTTACATTTGTTGTTTATGAATTTGTGTATCCGAAAGTTATAGTGGGAAAGATGTATGAAAACAACTTATAATAATGTTTTATTTCTCGACATGAAATTTTGATGTTATTATATATGTTTGTAAATCATTAATCTAAACTGATTGTGCCTTAAATTATTTTTCAAATTAGGAAATTATTTGTCAAATTAGGAAAAAAAACTATAATTGCTTAAATTTAGTCTTAGTTATAACTTAAGTGGCATAGATGTGTAAATAAATTTTAAGTCTTAGGGTTAACTATGAATTGTACTTTTGTTTTAATAGTATTGATACATTGTTAATAATATATATATATATATATATATATATATATATATATTTAATGTGATTTCAAAAATATTATGGATCTGTGAAATAAATACAATCCGGAAATTTAACAAATAAAGTACAGAAAAATAATTTCTTACCTATATAAATTGTTACACAAACTTATCGGACTTTTTCTATATTATTTTGAGTTTGTTTGGGATAACCGGAAAAACACTTATCTTGCTAATATATCTTTTTCAGATGTCCAAAATTTTAGGTCTGTAAGATTATAATATCATCAGTAAGTTACAACATTATAACGTCTAATCAATCCTCTATTTTCTCATATGTTCTAAATATATTTACCGTTTTCTGAAATTGATTTCATACCTTAGTTTTTTAAAAATTGAATATTATAAAAATGAATATTCATTGGATATTCATTAGTTTTATTTATTAATTAAAATATTAAGGTAAGATATCAAAAATTAGTAATATGTATTTAAGTTGGTAAAATTAAAACAATAATACCTATATCATTTGTTCTATAAATGTTTGGGTTACAGTTGATATATTACGACTATAGTTTCTATCATTTTTAATCAAGTAAGCAAAGTAGTTCATCAAGATATGGAATGAAGAAGGGTTTAACCTATTCAACTATAAAATTAAAAATGAACTTTGATCAATGAAAAACGGGTTACATTATTTGATTTGCTAAGCATTTACAATGGTGTCATTTTTTTGACAACTACTATTTAATTTTATATAAANTATAGTTTCTATCATTTTTAATCAAGTAAGCAAAGTAGTTCATCAAGATATGGAATGAAGAAGGGTTTAACCTATTCAACTATAAAATTAAAAATGAACTTTGATCAATGAAAAACGGGTTACATTATTTGATTTGCTAAGCATTTACAATGGTGTCATTTTTTTGACAACTACTATTTAATTTTATATAAAAAATTATAAAAGCCTATAATTTAGCCAGGTGAAGTCTGATATTTGGGACGACAATTTGTCAAATCAATTTACAAACGAAAAAATATCTAATGAATGGAAAAAATTCTTTAAAAACACAATAGTACAACAATGATATTATAAAGTATTTTGAGGTTAAGAATACAAACTAATATTTTCAATAAAATAGATTAAAACACAGATAAGAAAACTAATGATAAACTTAGTTGTGAACATACTATCCAAATCCAAAAATCAAAATGGAACCGAAACGAAAAAATTATCCAAAATTTTTAAAGACCTAAATAGTTACTATTTCTCAAACCCAAAAACTAAAGCTAAAATCCAGAACCAAACCGAGAACCGAACAGGTATCCAAATATTTGAAATATAATAAAATATTAATTATCATAATATAATTCATAAATTAAAATATGCAAAACCCTTAATTACCTAAACTACCATTTTTGGATTTTTGGGTTTAATTCGGTTTTTAAAAGTTTTTTGAGATTTATAGCTTTAAACATAACTTAAACTCAAACTATTTCTAATCCGGTTCATTTCGGGTTTTACCAAAAAAATGCAAACCGAATCTAACATTACGCGAACTGAACTACTCCGGAAAATATCTGATTTTTACACGGGTCTTAAACACCCCAATTGAATAACTTTGAAAAAATATAAATGCAAACCCAATCCAACAATACTTGAACTAAACCAATCAAAAGATTGCAACGGTCCTAAACACCCAACCCGAATAATTCGAAAACTGAATAACCCGAAAAGACCTGAAATAAAACCAGAATGTCTAGCATTATGAGAAGACAATATAAATTACTTTTAATTATAGATGTCAGAACTAAAATATTAAAATTCAAAAAAAAATTATAGTAATTCCTAAATTGGAAAAATAAACCAAAAACTTATCCCGCGCTTTCAAAGCGCAGGTCAAAATCTTGGATTTATATTGTTGGATCGATAAAATAATTCTTATCGACCATCAATCTGAACCCGGATACTCATACCTATATATACTTGTGAATAATCTAACAAGGGCATAAATTTAAAGCAAAAAAGGTTGTCCCGCCCTCTATAAGGGCGGGTCAAAATCTAGTTAGTTGATTAAATTTGAAGATGCGGATAGACTAAATGGAACTCTTATTCTCCCTTTATTAATTGTTTGATGTTTAGTTTTGGTGATTCAAATTTTCATCTCGAATGTATATAAGCCAACATTACACAAATTAATTCATGAAAGCACAGATTATTGGAAAAAAAAAGAAACAAAAACGCACGCCAACCCCAAAAGCACATGAAACTAGAGATGGTATTTGTGGCTTTTACGCCAACACAACCCCGAATCCATTGCTGCCCCGAATCTATATTTACCCATAATGGACTTACGGCATAATAAACCGTGGGCCTATAGAAGTCCAAATTAACCGATTCCGAAAAAGAAGAAGCAAATCAGTAGACTGCCAAAATAAATAAATAAATCCAATTTTCTCCTGATGACACAAACACTTCTCAACGATACAATCAGCACTTAGTGTGGTTCAGAGGCTTAAACCCATAACTTTGTGATCTTTAACCATAATATTACAGTGTCAAATCCTTATGTGAACTGTCAATTTGACTCTGAAGCCCACACGTGTTTTCTGTTGTAAAATTTGACCAGCGAAAATAGAATAAGGAATAATGAGACTTGTTCCCTTACGATGTCTTTATATCACAAGTGTTTCTATTATTTTATTGTTTACTTTTTAAAAAAAGTTCTTCCTTCACGATGCGTTGACATTGTTACTTCTTTGAGATTATATTTCGATCAAACAAAGTCAACTCCCAACGTGTCCGAGTTTAGGAAACATGGATTACATTTAGTTATTTACTTCCAAATTTGACCGATGGAAAGTTATAACCTTTTTTATACTGAAGTGTATCCAATTTAGAAGTTAAAGTGATTTGTTATTACCAATTTATAAATGAATTGAGAATTTATCATGGTTAGGCTCCATAATTTTATTTAAAACAATAAAAAGTTTAATTAAGAAATTCCACCAAAACACTCTAAATTATTAGAAAGATCTAAAGTTCACAACTTTTTAAAAAAATTAATAACGAATTATTTTAAAATATATTTTCAAATAAAAAAATGTAATAGAACTAAATTGTAAAGGAGTTTTTTTGTATTTAGATTAAATAAAACTAAATTTATATTTTAATATAAATCAACCAAAACTCTTAATTGAATACACCCCAATAAACTTTTATAAATCATTTTACTATTCTTTTCTCTTGTATCATCTTACTAACTTCTTATAGTTACACATATCCTTGTAGCGTACACATCATTTTTTTATAAACTTTTGAATAGTGGCCATGAAACTAATTTATTACTTTATTGTTTTTTGGTAAACATATTACTTTATTTTGGTCAACTTATTTCCGACAGGAGATAATAAAATTACTTGACCGACAAACTAATTTTTAGTTGTGAAATTTAAACTGTATAAAACATCTTGCGTATATAAAATCAATTATTAATGTTTTATCAAATCTTAAAGTTTTAAGATAATTTTAATTTTGACGGATTCTAAAATTTCTGCAGTATGTATTGAATTTTGAGTTCAGTCTTGAATTTTGAGTTCAGTCATTTATTCATGAGAATCCATAAGAAATGATTTGAAATCAATCCAAAATACAAAAAAATTATATCCTTAAAAGTAAAGAACATTTAAAAAAAATGGATTTAAATCATTCATTGATTAACATTACATTTTAAAGTAAAATTTATAATCATTGTTTGAAAAACATCGGACTGTATTTAGATTTAAATTCTATAAAATATATCATTGAATAACACCACTTGAATATTTTTATCTTTTACAATATAATCTATACTATTAAAATACAAGGCCTTTTTTTGAGGTCCCCTTGATTTTTGGAAATATTTACAGATCTTTTCCACTGCATTATTTAAACCTATACTTTTTATTAATTATTTTTCCACCAAATCTTTTTCCAACAAAATATATATTGCCTTGATTATCTCTCCATTTTAACTTTAATAACAATATTATGTCATTGATTTAAACTAAAAAATCAATATTCCTAAATGTCGCCAATTATGGTGATAATTATAGAAATATCATGTTTATTAATTACCTTAATATATTTGCAATTTTTATTTATAATAGTAATTTGCTGTTATATAACAGATTATAAAATCATGAACCAAACATTATATATGTACACCATTTATGCTAATAACTTATCTTTCAAGTAAATATAATGTAATGGAGTAGGACTTTCGGTTTATAACAAACAAACATGTAAAATAAAAAGATATATATAGCGCATCATAAAATATAAATTGAAATATAGTTCCTACAGTAGTTCATCAAATAAGAAAAATAAAAATAAAATATAATTTTCATTTTATTTATACAAGAAATATGTAAAATAAAATACCTAGAACTTAAATTGTTATAAACCTTTTAAAAATATTTTGTAAAAAATTATTATAAAGAACTAACGAATTTAAGAGTATACATTTGTTATAATGTAACAAATAAATTAATATGTGAGATAATCTCTTCAACTAGATAACTTATTAAGAATACTTTGTAATAGCATCATTCAAAATATTTCTCCTCTTTTCAATTATCTTCTTCATTACGACGAGATTTGCATCCAAACAAATATGAAAAAAAATGTTAATCATATAAGAATAAAAATGGTGATATTAAGGATATAATCTAATAAAATGAATATAACTTGGATTATGCGGAGATTTCAAAATGATAACAAAACTTCATTGTTTTCATATTTATCTAAATGAGTATTATCTTTTAATTTGAAATTAAAATAAATAGAAACAAAATATTGTTTGGTTTATACATTTCAAATTAATAGTTTTCCCTATCACATCTAACTATAGTTGTATTTAATCAATATTACTTTATTTATATATTAAAAAAAAAACTAAATTCTCATTGTTTCCCATATGTTTTGGCATATACTTTGATTTTTATATATTAAACTTCCTTTACTATATATATGAGTCATATTATGTTCTCTGCTATGAATATAACTTAAGTTTAATATATATAAAGGTCAAAATTTTCATTTGTTATATAGTTTACGGGCAAAAATTCACTTGTCATATGTACTGTAATAAGTTAAACTTTTTTTAATGTGTTCATTTTCTACAGGTCAAAAAATATTTATCAAGTTACAAACGGCTTGAACAAATAGATTTTTCATTTCCATTTTGAACTAACAAACGGGTTTAATAGTATTATCAACAGAAAAAAATTCTGCACTATCAAAGTGCGGGTCAAAATCTAAACTAATATATTGGAAACATATATATGTGCCAAATTCGACTGTCTTAAACTAGGATTGTGCCATTGAAATAAATATATTTAATATTTAATTTATTAGATGTAGTTATTATTTAGGAACACTATTTTCCTCCCTATTAATTAACTTAACAAATACTATTTGTTATTAAATGCATCTTTGATTGAAAGCATATATTCTTATTTGGAGTATTTATTTTAGAAAGTGAATCTTTGTTTATCAAGTAGCAATAAATATTTCACATAATAAAATGAAGTTTTTATAATTAAACTTCTTAAATTTTTGGTTACAATTAAAATCAAAGAAATACACCAAATTATGATTCTTTCAATATATATATATATATATATATATATGTGTGTGTAATATGTGTGTGTGTGTATGTGTGTGTTGTTAACTAACTAAAATTTTATGCATAAAATGTTTTTTGAATGTAAAAGTTCGAAATGAATATGTCAACCTATTTTTAATATACATAAAACCATATCTAACATTTTTCTTCTACATCACGGTTTCTAGCAAGTAAATAATAGCGATCATAAAAATAAAATTTAAGTATAAATTAAAAATAAAACCAGTTAATAAACTTTCAATAATAACAATTAAATAATACTGAAAAACGAGTAAATTTTTTTGGTGTTCTCTATCGCCTTTCTCATTTTTTTTTTATCAGAAAACATAGTACTTTGTTTAGTAAAGAATCACAAATCAAATATACTATTCAATTTCAAGTACTCATTTTAAAATATATAAGATTTTGATCAATTTTTTTAGATCACCAATTTTATCTTAGTTTTACACGGGTCAATCAGTGCTAGGTGACATGTTACTAACGGATTTTGGATTCTTACTAAGTTTTGTCAAAATTTTAAATAGCGGTGAATTAGTTAAAGCCGAACTGAAATATATACATATCACTAAGTTTAGTTGCTCAATCTCCAACCCGTGTCGGGTATGAAAACACTGCTCAACACAATTATAAATGTATTAAGTTGCAAAATTTCAACACGTGTAATTTTATAGTTATCAAATCTTTGTTTCGTATAAATCAATTTATAAAGAAAATATATCCCGCTCTTGAAAAGATATGTGGTAGTCGTATGTCCAAGATATATTAAAGAGATATTGTCGGTATATTTGTGTTGGGTTTGGGTCGTTAATATGATGTATTGGTTTATTTACGGGCTTGCAATAATCATTCGCAGTTGTATTTTGAATTTTTATGTTATTTTATTATATAATTGTTTTGTTAATCATATTTTTAAACACATACCGTCTATACAATGCCAATTTTTATGACCATAATTTTAAAATAAACAGTCGGTTGTATCTCTATTTATTTTATATGACAATAATATCAATCAAATTGTTTATAATAGTACCCTAAAATTATTTATTCTTCATAAAAAATAATTTTGAACTCAATATATAAACTATTACAAATAAATACTTTAGATTATCAAAAAGAACTCATAATTTCATCGGGTCTCTAAAATTTGTTATCTAATAAGAAAAATCAATCTTATACCACACATTAAATTGTATGTAATCGTATTTAATCTATATATGTTGGACCAAACCAAAATTATTAACGACAATCTATCTGAACCCAGATACTCATGTCTATACATACTTGTGAATAATCAAACAAGGGCATAAATTTAAAGCAAAAACGGTTGTCCCACCCTCTTTAAAGGTGTTACAATATAATAACTACTTAAATAAAATAAAAAAGGCCAAAGAGGCAATAAGGCGAAACTCTAGTACGCCGCCACTAGATTTTGCTTGGAGGAGGGGTGGAATCCGGTGATTCGTCGCCGTGACAGCCCTCTCCTCCTCCTCCTCCTTTTGTTACTATTCAATTTGTTTTTCTGTACCCACCTCTTTCTTCTTCTTCGCAAGTTGTCGAGATGCGAGCTACTCTAGCTTTCTATGGAATTTTTGGTGGATCTACAATGGCGAGACAGATTCAGTCAGATGAAGTTAAGGTTTTGGTTATTGAATCGATGTTTAGGGGTCGATGTGTGTGTGGTGCTATTTGGCGTGGTTCTGGATTTTCATCGTGGACATGAGGTTCAGATGAGTTTCGGTTCTGTTAAGTCTTTTCGCTGCTTGTTCATTTGATTGACGGTGGTCTTTTGCTAGACATGTGATTTCTTTAGGCCTTGACTTTGCTATCTATGGTTTGAAAGGATTGCAAGAGGGTTTAATTGCAGGAATTTGCTGTTATCTTACGCTATGTTTTAGTTTGGTCTTTGGTGCCCATGTTTGGATTTTAGCGTTCTTCTTGTAATTTTAAGTTTCTGGGGATATTAATGTGTTCCGCGGACTTTTGTATCTCAACTTATGTTTCATTCAAGGTTTAATATAATTCAATTGACGGAAAAAAAAAAAACACCACTTACATATTGGTGGTGGAAGATAATACCATCATCTCCTAAGAAAGAGAGAAGTTTCTCCCAACTTCCCTCTTATCCCAAACTTATCTTTCAGAGGGATTGGGAGACTTATGTTGTTTTGTTTGTAAAATATTCGATCAGTTTGATCGACTTTTGTTTCCGGTTGGCGGAACTATCATTCGCAGTGGCGATTTTGATGTGTTCTTATTGATCAAAGCTAAGCTGAATATCAAGTTTATCTTTTCTTAGCTTTGATTGAGACTAAATAAGGACCGTAGTTTGGTCCATAAGTTTACACCTTTCGTTGTTCTTCATCCTTATCCCGAAGACTATTAATTGGTCACTTTCTTCATCGCTTCAACCGAGCCTCCTTATATGAGAATCAGTCTTTGCTTTATGTAAGCCATTAATTGGCGTGGTGAAGCTTCTCTGATAAGGATGGTAGAGTTTTAATGGGTTTCTTTGACCTCTTTGAAGCTGGTTCAGTAGAGTTGGCGTTCTTACGGTCCAACAAAGAATCTTCTTCAGTTGGTTATAAGTTTCCTCTGATTTAATTAGTGATGTAGTAAATGTTTCTCCGATTGATTAGTCACGGTTTGAGCGAAAGGTTTCAGAGAAGAAGGTGTAGAGTCCATCGGTAATTTTATGGAGCCTGCAAATTGGAAAGTTGATTAGATGATGCACACGACGGAGAAACTCGCCGGTGGCCGGAGAAGAACTTAAAACGGTGGTGGATGCAGATCAAGGCATGAAGGACACGTGTACAGAAACGTGTCTAAGGGATACATTCTAAATTGAACGCGTGGTGCTATCTGTCGACTTTAGTGCTGTAATCTATGTGGGCTTGGGTTTTAATTTTATCTGAATACTCTTGTAATTAGCTTTCTTCTCATGTAAGTTCCCCCTTTATGGGTTTAATGAAACTAGAAAGTTGACAAAAAAAATAAATAAATAAATGCCGCAAACAAATTTTTCCTTCTCAAAGAAAAAAAACATACAAAAGTACTTATTAGTACTAAGTCATGTTTGAAAATATATTAGGGGGTGTTATTCACCTAGTGATTTAAAATCAATTTGTAAATATTTTACAATCTATCAGATTTTTAAATTTTAAGATTGTTAAAGTTGTGGATTCTAAATCTCTGCGATACTCTTTGGATTTTGAGTTTAATCATTTATTTATTAGAATCCATCACCGATGATTTGAAATCTATATATATTACAAAGAATTTTAAAATCCTTAAAAGTTGAATAACACCAGATTTTAAAACTTGAAATTCAATCATAGAATGAATAACACTGAATTTTAAAATAGAATTTAGAATCATGAATTGAATAATAGTGGATTGTGTATAGATTTAAACTCTTTTAAAATACATGATTGAATAATGCCATCTTAATTACTTTGGATTTGAAATTTACTATCTCAGATATATTGTTAACTAGTGGTATTCCGGCGCTACTCGCCAGTTTGTATATTTTATTTTTTAATAGATTTAAAACTGTTTTTGATCCATTTGATAGTGGTTAGTAATTATAATTTATTACTTTGTTTTTAAGTTGCTTAGGTCAAAGAGGAATATCATAAATAATTTTCACTGATCTATTTAAGAAAAATAAAATAAATAAATAGTTACAGCAAAAGTAATATAGTTGAATTTAAAACATAAATTAAATTTGATGTTCCAAAAGGAAAACATGTAAGTGTATGTGTTTGTTTTGTGATTATCTTGTTTGAATGAAGATAACGAATTTTTTTATCCTCTTAAAGTAATAACAATCTCGGTATGCTTTGTCCATGTCATGGATGTGACAATCTCTTAATGGGTTGTGTACATATTATTAAATAATTTGTCTACAAATGATTTTGAATCGAGTAAGTGAATTTTTTTAATCATGCTCCAGAATTTTTTGACTTGAATTTACTATTTGAGCAGGACAGTTTATTCAGATATTATTTTCCTTCTTCCAAATTGCCTCTACACAATATTAATATACCATAAAAATATGTACCGTTGTCATAGTTTCCATTTGTAGATTGGCAAAAGTGATTCGGTATTTTAATAGATTTGTGGTGGTAGAAGTATTGATTTAACCTCTTGAAGTCTGTTAATCATATAGTACAATGTTTGATTTGGAATTTTTTATTTTGACATCCTATTTGAAAGTCTAACTGTTTACATTGTAAGTTCTAGTATCATATAGTTCCATTTCTACACATCTTACGCTTTCTCAGTTGTGCTTTTCTAATTTTATATGTTTAAATTAAGTATTTTGTAGGTAAAATATTTAACCTTGTGTTAATTTAGTAACTGAATTTTATTAATGTGATTATTAAAATGGTTTAGTATGATTATGTTCTGTTCTTTTTTCTAACAGGTTAGGTTTTAATATATTTGTTTTATGTTAAGTCATCTATTTTTATTTACACTTTATTTTTGTCAATTTCTTTTTATATTGCGTCGCACTCTTTTAGACTGTAAAAACATGTATTTTTATTATTATATCAATATTGAATTTATGTTTTAATTTTTTGGGATCAGTACATTAATGTTTTTGTAAGGAAATACATTTATTTAGAGTATAATAATTTCCTTTGTGTCTTATATTTATTGTTCTTTATTATATCATATTATATTTTGTTTTCCCAACTAATTCTTTTAAAAATCTTTGTCTTGATTACGTGTTAATTTGTGTGTCGTTTTCATTTATTTTCTTGTTAATTTTTTAAACTTGATGAAACCAGAAAAAAATATCATAACTTTAAAAAGGAAATAAATGTAATGGTTCTAATAAAAAATGTTAAGTTTATGTAACTAAAACCCAAAATTTTGAAAAATGAATATTTCGTTATTACAAAGCCATTATCATAAAGAACATTAAATAATAAATCTAGCCTAAAAATTATCTTAAACCTGAGAATTACTTGTGTAGAAACAGATGCTGTCATAGCGTTCCAAAGAAGAGATGAAGTATTGTAGCAGGAGGAAACAAAAGGATAGTATAACTTTATAAGTACTGATTACAAATTATCTATTAGCTAACTTACCTAAATTGTTATTTAGCTTATCCATTTATGTGCATGTCATAGCTTGCCCATCGATGATGTTCATGCCTCGTAATAAATCCCTACTTGTGTTATGCAGTCATATTTATATTCATTTCTTGTATGCAGATTCTAAAAGTATTTGAGTCATACTGTTTATCGTAATATTTTCTTTATAAGCCTTGCGACGTTCTCAAATTATATGCGGCTATTTTTTTTTTGAAACTTTGGAGCAAACACTTCAGCCTCAAACATGCAGAATTGTAAGTATCATAACAGTTAAAACATATCCACTTTCATCGACCAAATCACATAAATTTTCATCACCTATTCCAAACCTTAAGATACTGTGAGTTCTGATTTTTTTCCATTTATTTATGAAGCAACAAATTTGGAAACTGATTAAGATATAAGTTAAGTTGCACTGCCCTTGCGGGGAACCATATATATAACCGGTGAGATAGCAAAGTTACTTTACAATAACAACAGATAATGAGCTGCAGGAAAGGCAAATTTTATTTAAAACTGTCAAGACAATAGTTATCATAGTGCCCGTGCCGAGGAAAAGATAAGTAAAAGAACCAAAAACCATAAGAAAATAAATAAGATGCATGACCCTATACAATTTATTCAAACTTAAAAAAAAAAAACACAAAGTAGCAGCAGAGTAGGCATCGACTTGGCAACTCCCAAAGGTGGGAAGTTAAGCATAACATGTCTTTTTCCCGGCGTGTTCATCCTCAAGAAGTGGTGGACCCTCTGTAGTTACACCGTGAAAAACTTCATTATGAATAATCACAGACAACAAAAATCAGAATAATGGTTGATAGTGTATTCAAAATGTATTACCTTACAACTCCAACGACTCTCATCATTGCATGCTGCGCAATGAATGATGAGAAACCTCTTTTCAATTTACCTTAACACTTCAGGATGTCTATTATCAGTTTCCTCAACCTTGCAGTGCAAAGGAATCCTTTTACTTATCCTAAGATATCTGGACATAAACAAATGGGTCAATAATAGTTTGTTGCGGTTTGAGATATTCATAATAGCAGTGGTTCTTAGACAGCTCTACTTAAACAATCCTGGTAAATCCGTGTTGGTATTAGCAAGTGCCATTAGATGGTCGTAATTACTGAACCTGTAGATCTCTGTGGGAGTAGGGGAATCTTGCTTCCGTAATCTTGATGGAAACGGGTTTGATCAGTGAATCTGTAACAACGTGTGCGTCAGTGAAGAGAGAAGCCTGGATCAACGTCTACTATGAAGTAACGGAAGGAGAGAAAAAGTACCTAGAAGTACAAAATCGATATGTAAAAGTATACCAAAGCTATGTTAGTAAGATTACCTTTCCATCGATCAAAGGCCCATGAGTTCTCCACCTTTGTTAACATTGTGTGCTTTCAAGAAACGTATAAGCCTTGTGTCAACGGCTCAACCCACTGTCTACACCGCCCTGCCTTAAATTCAAAGAAATAAAGCTGCGAAGAACCCATATTTATAGAGGTTTAGGAGTCGGTTGGTATTCACGGTTCCCAGGAAAAGTGTTGACTGTTTCACAATGCCAAATAATCAGACTGTAAACATTCAGTCATAATCAGCGCATAAATCTATTACAATAAAGAGAAAAATGGAGTTCGTCGGAGTTACCTTCTCATCCAAGTCGGAAAGAAGGGTGGAGGAGTTGGCCATTGTTGAAGTCGAAGCTTAACAATGATTGAACTCAGGCAAGGAGAGTGTATGAAGTGGCCATCGTTGGAATTTCTGGTAGAAATAAAGAAACCTAAGACTTCTGGCTAGCGTTTGAGGTGTACTTTCCATGGGCAAAATTTGAGATATTTATACTGAAGCTCCAAGCGTTTACAGTGGAAAGCGAAGAGGTCAATTGAATGCGAAGAAGAGTGGCCTAATCACAGAAAAACCCAGATTTAAGGAAGAAGTAATGAGGGTCGAAGACGTTACGGACATCGGATCCTCGTTTCATCATCTGCAGGTTCAGTAGCTAGTGTGAGAGAGAGGGGTGCGGCAGAAGGAAGAGAACCCTAATTTTCAATTGGGCTTCTCTTGGTTTTCAGAGAGATCTAATCAAGAACTGATTTGTTAAGAGAGGAAACAATCAAGAGCGGAGCCCTTTTTGTCGATGGCTTCGTGGCGGAAAACGCCCCACCCTTCCTTGCTGACGTGGATAGATTGAGAGAGCAGATAAGTGTACTTTGTTAGTATAGATAGATAGATAGATAGATGTAATTAGGCGACATGAATATCTAATTTTTATTGTATGCAAGCACATCTATCAAGTGCCATTCGACAGACCTACAGAAGATTAGTCAGTCACAAGAGACTATATAAAGTGTCCACAAATATGCAAGACAACTATTTTGTTTGTTTTTATTAATAAAAAGCACTTATTAGTATATATATATTATGTTTTGAGAGAGGACCTACCTATATATTTTCTCTACTTACTTGTAAACAACGATAAATAAAATATATATTGTATCAAATACTGAACCAACTGATGTCGTGGACCTAATAAGTGTAATGAATCACCGTTTTCTCAAAAAAAAAAGAATGGGTAATGAGTTCGTAATATTATATGTATTTAGTGTATATAAATGGAAATTTTAACTGAATATATTTATATTATTAAAATTAAAGTACAAATGAGAATTGCTGGAAAACATTGATAACATTATAAAATTTTATATTGTTTGGAAATTTGAATAGTAGGGTTCTTCTTTCATTAATGCCCTTTTTAGTAATTTTAGTTAATATGGATAGTAGTATTCTTCTTTCATTAATAAATAGGTTAGTGAAAATTGAGAATTATTTCATTAAAATTGAAGTACAAATGAGAATTGTTCGAAATATAAATAGAAATATAAAAAAAAGAAATATAATATTATTTGGAAATATGAATTGTATAATTCTCTTTCATTAATGTCATTTTAGTAATTTCATTGATATAGATATATAGTAGTGTTCTTCTTCTATTAATAAATAAGTTAATTTGTTTATATGATTAAGTGTGATTAATACAATGTATTATTATAAAATCTGAGATAAATATATATTTAGTTGCTTATAAAAACATAATAACCTATTTTATATAATATAATTGTGGATTTTAATATATCAAATAAAGTAATTATTTATAAGCAATATTTATATTTTTTTATAACTGAAGTATATTGACAAATTTCATTTATATTTTGTATATTTAATAATAATAATTTTTAAATATTATTCTATATTTTTATTTATGTAAATAAAAGAAAATTATAGAAAATATATTTATATTTTGCTAACAATTAGTAGAATTAATTTTACATGGTATTGCTAATGTCTTAATATATAGATTAATGATACCAAAATATATTCAAAATTTTATTTGACTAATATATTTTCAATAACCACTATAAAAAATTTAAGCAATATAATATAAGAAAATATGATAAAATTCAATTTCAATCACTAAATTAAATTATAATTTTTATATTACATAATAGCTATAATAATATGTGATTAATTATATAATGATACATATAAAATATGATTAACTATATGAATTATTATATGCTGACACTTAAAAATATGATTAATTATATGATGATACATATATAATATATAATAGTGACATGAGAAACAAATAGCACCATATTTTAAAAATAATATACATGTGCGGCCACGCATGTCAAACTCTAGTATACTACTAAAATCAGGACACAAAATAGTGAATATTTCTCCACTATTTATTTAGTTACTTTTGACAAAAATATTATTTAACTATTATAGTAAAAATAAATGTATATTTATAAATAAAATAATTTAAAATTGGATACAATATGTATCTAGAAAATTTTCATATATAAATATATATGTCTAAACTAAACTTAAATTTGCATATATAAACATATGCAAAATTTATGGGTGGATAGTCTAGCACACAGTGCTAGGAAACAACCGTTATTTGTCGTTCACATGAATCCAAAGTTACCGACCTACTTCGCAAGTCTGCATGAGTCTGTTTATGTCGATAACAAGAAAAAAAATTATTAAAAATAGTCTCGCGTTTTAAAAACACGGATCAAAATCTGGTTAAACTGGACTTGTTTTGATATTAAATGTAAATTTAACTTTGTTCACAGATTTGGCGATAATCCATGTTTTAAGAACGTGGAATACATAGGCGACATGCTAGCACACAATGCTAGGTGCCACACGTCCTAAGTCGTTCATATGGATTCAATGGTACCAATTTGGTTTACAAGTCATAATCGAGTCTATTTAAGTTCAGGACAAAACAAATTTAACCGTGTCACTCATTCTTTATTGGAATAAATCAACGATTTAACCTTACTGATTTATTTTTGGAGTCTCGTTTCATGTTTTATTGGATTTTGTTTTATTTTTTTGTTGAAATATTAACTTTATACCAACAAAAAAGGAATTGTACAATCTTTTGATCCTAAATTAGGGAATCAAAAGACATAGGAGAGTTGTTATGAGTGTCGAGCACAAGAACGCTCTACATTTTCTAAAGAAAACATTCAAAGGTTGGAAAAACAGAGGAGATTTAGAAGAAAAAAAACGACAGACCTTGACATGGCAACGCTAAGGTAACACTGCTTTTGTATTCCATCTTGCAGAGCCGGATTTGTACATAGTCCAACGAAATATTTGAATGGGCCCTCAGTTAGTGGGGCCTCCACTTCAAGATTTTTCTTATATGTATATGTATGTAGGTCATTAACCTATTGCTCAAGAGTGACGTTGGATACTAAGTTATTGATCATTTGTTTTCTATTACTGTTTTAACTTACTATATTCATCATACATATGAATTGGAGGATGAAACATGCACAATGTCTTTTCAGTTTCTTCTTACAAGCAATTCTTTTGTTAATGCTTTTCTAGTTTTTGTATGAACTATAACTACTAAAAAAAAAATTTGAATAGGGCCCCATGATTTATAGGTCCGGCTCTGCCATCTTGCCAAGCCTTCAGATCCATCCATCCCGTGCTGCAACACAAGGATACGGTTCTGCATTTTACGATGGGTACGTAGTTCGAGCAATGTAAGAGAGTTTGGAGTATAAAGATGACAACGTCCATTTCTCTCTCTCCAAATCCAACAATTCGAGGCTTGGAAAGCCATCTTCACAAGCTTTGCGTCCAACTTCATGAATCTGTTATGCTTTTAGTTTGCAAGGTTCCTAGTCCAGTCTGAATTTATGTGAGATTATAAGAACTGATTCATCAGCATTGTCCATATTGTAAAAGTGAAAAGGCTTGTAAAGAAGAGAAAAGAATTATATCTAGTCTATAAGATAGATGGGCCACTCCACTTATCACCAATTGATTTTAGGTTGGAAACCCATCTAGCTTAACTTGATATCAGAACCCACGATCCACGCAGTCTAACCCGATCCTTATCGATCCAGCCCAAAGTCGGCTCATCGATCCCTACCCGAACATTCCAATATTGACGTTAAAGAGCCATCTTCTCGAGGGGCGTATTAAGGAGTTGGAAAGATTTATATCTAGTATATAAGATAGATGGATCATTCCACTTATTACTAATTGGTTTTAGATTGGAAGCTTATCTAGTTTAACAGTCTCGTGTCTCATTCGGTTCACCACACAAAGGACAAATCTAGGTGTGACCCAATTGTCTCATTTTATTTTATTTTAGTTTTAATATAGGCATATATAACAATAACGATTAAAAATTATGTTAGTCTGGAGTCTTTTAAATTTAAAGTAGGATGTTAGTAAGCCTTTTATCAAAAGAAAAGAAAAGTATGGATGACCCTATTTAGGAATATCAATCATATCACAGATTGTAATACTTAAAAAAAAAAAAAAATCAAGAACTGAATAATACATTGAACCTAAGAGTTGACAAAAAAAAAAAAAAAAACCTAAGAAATGTTTTCATGCGTTGACGAGGAACAAATTGATGCTAAAATATGATTTTATATGTCATGCTTCCGAATTTTGAACCATGTGCGTGAAATTTTAAAGTCCGAATCCTCGTTGTTCAAAAAAAAAAAAAAAAAGTCCGAATCCTCATTAGAGATTCTCCTATTGCGTCATCATCGTTACGTCATCGCTTCGTCTATACCATCATGCAAAATAACAAACTACGTTCAGTTCAAAAAAAAAAATTAATAATAATAAACTATGTTTAACAGTTTAAATTTTTTTTTAAAAAATAGTTTAAGTTTTTTTTTCTGAATGAAAATCTGGAAAAACTAATCTCGTTTTTTTTCAATTGAAAGATCAAGAAAAGTGATCATAATAAAATTACGGAAACATTAAGATCCAGAAAAATCTAGAAGTTTTAAAATAAAATATAATATCATCTCTAATATATAATTCCACACTCGTTAATGCTTCTTTTAAAGAGTAATTAATTTTAATAATATATAATACTCACGTTAGCAGATGTAAATATGCCTACTGTACATCATATTTAAGAATTTTTTATAAATATAATAAAAAGCAAGACTAAATTTTTTCTTTATTTTTGAAAATCAAATAAAATTTAATTTAAAGTTACTAAAATAAATGGTTAATTACTACATATACATTAACTTAAAAGTATACTAAATTGATTTCAAAAAGAAAAACAAAATAATAGTAAAATTACTAATTAAATTATTATGTTTATTAAATATTAATAAAATATATGTAGTTATAATTTATCACTTTGGTTTTAAAAATTAGATGTATCTTTATAAAAGTTATAGTACAATAACAACTAACTTTAACAGAAACCAAATTGAATTTTAGATATTAAAGGGTTATCTGTCTTAGTTATATAAATCTGAATTTTTCAAATATATTTTAATAGTTCAATCCATAGAAAGTAATATATATATATATATATATATATATATATATATATATATATATATATTTGAATTTTGTTATTTCAGATCAAAAGTAATATTTAAAATTATATATATATATAATATAACATATCACTAAACAAAGAAATTTAACTTTAACTGTATTTGTATATTTATTTTATATTTTTATCAAAATTGCACTTTTTATTGAAATAGCACTATTTTTTATCAATTCCGTACTTATTTTGTAAACCGTATAAACCGCAGTTGGACCATCATTTATATTATCAAAACTGAGGTTACTAGTCAGATCCTAATAATATACATCAACAATAAAAAAGTCTTTTTTCAAAAAAAAAAAATATACATCAACAATATTTGATATCTCGTAAATAGGAGGTGGACTTTATCGGTTTTGATTTTTCATATTTGACGTGGCTGGTATGAGCGTGTCATTAAATTAAAGAATAGAGACTTATATTTCTTAATATAATTCATATGAAGTAAGCTCTTGGTTAAGTAAATAACATATACTTAATTAAATTAATTTATGGGTCATTTAAGATTAATAAGATATACTTTTTTAAATACATGATTTTTTTTAGCTATGGCCTCAAATTAATTAAGCTAAGATGAATAATATTAGTTTTTATTTTAGGATTGTTAGTAGGGTGTGAATTTATAATAATTGTTAAACTTATTTAATTCCATTGTTATTGGTTAGTGGATTACAATATTTTTAATAAAATTTAGTGTTATTGATTTTATGATTTTTAATGACTTATAAAGTTCATTGTTATTCAAATAGATTGGTTTTTAATGATTCTATGCTTCTATCAACTCTAGTGTTACTGAAACTAAATTTTTAGATAATTTAACTCGTAATAAAAAACTTCACAAATCTTATATATATACTTTAGATTTTTCAAATCATTATATTAAAATATTTTGATAAACTTTTTTATATGGAAAACTCTTTATAACTATTTTCAAATTTAATAAATCTCTTAATTTTTAGAGCAATCAACTCTACATGAATTATATCCCACTAACCCCCTTTAAGATAATTATAGTGATTTCAATTAATAAAGGAATGGCATGGTTGTAGATATTTATAAAACACAAGAGGGCTCACAAAAACCTTATATTTTAATAGTATTTGATTCCTCAATATTTTTATGTTCTTTAGTTTTCTCAATTTATTATTTCAATTAAAGAATAGAGACTTATATTTCTTATTATAATTCATATGAAGTAAGCTGTCGGTTAAGTAAATAACATATACTTAATTAATTTAATTTAGGGGTCATTTAAGATTAATACGATTTACACTTTTAAATACATGTTTTTTTAGTTATGGGGTCAACGTATTTAAGCTAAGTTCAATAAGATTAGTTTTTAGTTTAAGATAATTATAGTGATTTGAATTAATGAAAGGAATGGCATGGTTGTAAATATTTATAAAATACAAGATGACCTCACAAAAAGACCTTATATTTTAATAGTTTGATTTCTCAAATATTTTTTTATTCTTTAGTTTTATCAATTTATTATTTTATATATTTATTGATTACTTTTCTCTTTGTCTTGTGTATTATATATATATATATATATATATTATTTTTTCTTTAGCGGTGTATTATATAATTTTAGTTTAGTTTATCGAACGTAACTAGTTTTGTTTTTGTTGTCAAACACCCTAATTAAACTTGAAATCTTGAATGGTGAATAAAAAGGTAAAAACACATACTAATATCTTTTGTTGTTTTCAACCTTTTTTTTAGAACATTTTCAAGCTTTTTAAACGTGTGGTATATTTCGCTCAAGCAAATAATCTGTCAAAATTCTTTCAGATTTTTTTTTTTTATTTGTTAATCTCTTAAAACGTTTCGGCATTATAATGGGATTCATTGTTTGACTCTTATCAAATTGTTTCTTTTTTGTTCTTTCTATCTAATCAGTTTAATTGGGATGTCGTAATCATATTTCCAATCGATGTAACAATTCACTGAATCGGGTGTTTTCAAGAAATAAACATTTGTTTTTGTCACTAAAAGTCTAACCTATATTCGAATCAAATTGACAAGTCACTTGTGTCTGTGTTTTTGTCCTAATCTGAAAGTTCGAAGCAGACAAGTGTCTCAAGAAGACATCGGATCTGATTCCCTTCTCAAGTACATTCACTTAATCGAGAGTGTTTTGTTTTCCAAGGACTATGGATGCTATAGTTATCTGTCTCTTTGTAGTAACGGTGCATTTAGTTGCATTACTTTTTAATCGAGTGGATCGCTCATGATATGTACGAATGTACGCATCAAAATATATATACGATAACCCTTCTTGTGTTCGTATGTTACCATTTTGACCCAGAATATTATGTTTAATTGGTTATATAGAATGTATGAACATTTGATGATTTAAGCCTTTTATTATAAAACAAAACATTTGATTATTACTATGTAGATGTTTGTTTCTTGTAACGCTTATTGTTTGTTTGGGGGGGGGGGGGGGGGGGTTATAATGCTCTTATTTTATTACATTAGAAAGTAGTAACATATGGAATCAGGCATTACTAAAAGAAAAAAAGACTAAGAGAACACCAATTCAAGTTTTTGTCCCCAAACTAGCACCCAAGGATCAAAGTCACAAAAATAGGTTTTATTAAAGGGATAATTTACCCTTATACCCCTTTCTTTCTCTAATTATATTAAATAAAAAGATATTGAAAATCCTGACGGCGTCTCCAACTCTCAACGTCGTCTCTGGTCCCTGATATCATCTTCTCCGGCGTGACTCAAATCCATCGATATTAACCACTATCTCTGCCGTCATTATCTACGTTTGTCTTTCTCAACTCCAATCGCTACTCCGCTGTCTCAATTATACTTTTGATTTCATCGTATTAAAGGTATCTCGTATCAATGTTACTTTTTTAATTCTCAATTTGATGAAAGAGTTATGAAATTGATTCATTTTGATAGATTCTTGTGATTTTGAGTTCAATAATAGTGACATAAGTAGAGAAATCAGCACTTATGCTCAGATTGCTCAGTGACAGGGCGAACGATCTGAGAAATATTGAGATACTAAAGGTGTGTAAAGCTTGATTCTTTGTAGTGTTATTTCCATGTTGTGTTGCAATTCAGTTTTTGTATATTTTACTTGTGTTGGCCCTGTGTTTTCTGGCCGAGTAAAGTGACGTTTTTGAATCAACCATGCATGATATTTAAGAAATTGTCAAGCTAGTGCGAGTTATTTGAAATGGAGACCAATTGAATTTATTAGGGGGTAGTATTATGTGGCTGCCACCTAAGTTATTGTCTATCTTTGCGTTCANGCAATTCAGTTTTTGTATATTTTACTTGTGTTGGCCCTGTGTTTTCTGGCCGAGTAAAGTGACGTTTTTGAATCAACCATGCATGATATTTAAGAAATTGTCAAGCTAGTGCGAGTTATTTGAAATGGAGACCAATTGAATTTATTAGGGGGTAGTATTATGTGGCTGCCACCTAAGTTATTGTCTATCTTTGCGTTCATGCCTTAACACATTGTGAATATGCATCACTCGTTTAATCATGTCTCTGTGCATCAGATATCCTAGTGAGAGTGATGTATATCCTCTTTTGAGGGACTCTGCAAAGTGATCAAGGACGTTCTTGGAGACAAGGTTGAGAAGGTTATTGTCTCTGACCGTGTTGTGGACTCACCAAAACAGGTGAATATGGCTGGACCGCAAACATGGAGAGGATCATGAAAGCGCAGGCTTTGAGAGACAGCAGCATGGGTGGTTACATGTCTTCCAAGAAAACTATGGAGATCAACCCAGAGAATTCGATCATGGACAAGCTGAGGAAGAGAGCTGAAGCTGACAAGAATGACAAGTCGGTGAAAGATCTTGTTCTTCTCCTGTTTGAGACTGCTCTTCTCACTTCAGGTTTCAGCCTAGACGATCCCAACACTTTCGGGAGCAGAATCCACAGGATGTTGAAGCTGGGACTGAGCATTGATGAGGATGATGCAGTGGAAGCTGATGCAGAGATGCCTCCGCTTGAAGATTATGCCGATGCTGAAGGTAGCAAGATGGAGGAAGTCGACTAAAAGATTCTCAATGACTGCAGCTAATGGTTTTCTCTACTTATCTTTTCTATGGCTGAAACTATTATTTTGGTTTTTCTTTCTCAAGTACTATTAGCGGTGTAGTTTTTTTTCTTTGAACTATAATTCGTTTCTACCAAATCCAGATAGTTTTTGCATGATTGATTATCCTCTACTGACCTTAAATTATATTTCGTATCATGATCTTTAAGGTATCTTGTTCAAGTACCTGGAGTGAAGAGAAGGAGAACATCTAGTTGCTTTGTTCTGTCTTTTTGCGTTAAGAAGCATTACTCTTTTCCTTTTAGTGACCAGACAAGTTAGAGATTTTCAATGTTTGAGCTTTCACTCTTGTTAAACTTCTAGGAACAAGTTATTTTTAAAGTTTAAACTCATTGTATTCTCACTAAATTATCTTTCCATTTTTAGGTCAATAAGATCAAACTTAGAAAAATTAACAAAAACAAAAAGAAAAATGATGCAAACAACAAAGAATGATTAATAATTTTCTTATGTGTCTCACTTGCTTTTTAGGTATAGAGAATCAAAAGCGTGTAAGGAATATTAGACAGTCTTTGTTCAGGATGGCTATCCTTAATTGGAACTTAGTCTTCCAAAAAAAAACATAATCAAAATATATAAGAAAATTCATTGGCTATAAAAATCACCAAATAGAGTTCATTGTCTACAAAAAAGAAAACACATATCAAATAGAGAACATTAAAATATGATAGCTTGAAGCATTTTCAATAATTCAATCAAGAAAGTGTTAAATGTGGTATCATTATAAATGTTAGGATAGCTTTTGGCACATTCAGAATGAGTTTCCAAAAACAAATGAGTATGTTTTTTTGCATAAGTCTGTTTTCGAAGACAATCAAAAGCGTGTAAGAAATGTTAGACAATCCTTGTTCAGGATGGCTATCCTAAAATGGAATTTAATCTTCCAAAAAAAAGCATAATCAAAATCTATAAGAAAATTCTTTGGCTATAGAAATCACCAAAATAGCGTTCATTGTCTACAAAATAGAGAACAAGGATAGCTTCAAACATTTTCCAAAATTCTATCAAAGAAAGTGTTAAATGTGGTATCATTATAAAACACATAAGTTATATAGGATAGTTTTTGGCATTTTCAGGATGGGTTTCCAGAAAAATAAAATGAGTGTTTTTTCTTGCATAAATCTGTTTTCGAAAAGAATCAAAAGCGTGTAAGGAATGTTAGACAATCCTTGTTCAGAATGGCTATCCTAAATTGAAACTTAATCTTCCAAGGCAAAAAAAAAACATAATCAAAATCTATAAGAAAATTCATTGGCTATAGAAATCACCAAATAAAGTTCATTGTCTACAAAATAGAGAACAAAGATAGCTTGAAACATTTTCAATAATTCTATCAAAGAAAGTGTTAAATGTGGTATCATTATAAAAAACATATGTTATATAGGATAGCTTTTGGCACTTTCAGAATGGGTTTCCCGAAAAAATAAAATGAGTGTTTTTTCTTGCATAAATCTGTTTTCGAATAGAATCATAAGCGTGTAAGGAATGCTCGACAATCCTTGTTCAGGATGGCTATCCTAAATTGAAACTTAATCTACCAAAAAAAAACATAATCAAAATCTATAAGAAAACTCATTGACTATATAAATTTTATGATGCTAATGCACATGAACTAAGGAGAAGCTTGTCTTGTGAGATCTTCAACCAGTTTGTGGATGAAAACTTTGGAAAATGAGAAAGATGCAAGAGAAGATTTTTTTGTTTAGTTAAGACTTTGTTTTTCAAAATATCATGAATGATTTGGGTATGTTATTGAAATTTTTTTGCGGATGATTTTGAATGTTGATTTGG
The DNA here is from genome assembly GCA_932364175.1 of Eruca vesicaria subsp. sativa. NCBI lineage: Eukaryota > Viridiplantae > Streptophyta > Magnoliopsida > Brassicales > Brassicaceae > Eruca > Eruca vesicaria. The sequence continues at coordinate 80,593 of CAKOAT010120599.1, read as the reverse complement.
TTATGTTATTGAAAATGTTAGGAAGGCATTTCAAGTTTTCTGGATGCGTTTCCAGAAATAAAAAATTATTCTAGTTTGTATGAAAGTGTAAATTTTAAAAATGAAATGATGTTAAGGGCTAAGGATTGGGATTTAATAAGGTAAGTTGTTTCAAAATTTGATGTTTAGAGAAGGAAAAACAAAAAAAAAATGTTTTTGGAACCAAGCAAGGTTCGAACCCGGAGTGAGAGAGAGAGAGAGAGTATGTAGAGTTTAGCCGCTAGACCGAGGAGAAACCTCTGTTCATCGTTAACACATAATTAACTTTGACTTACCTTTTTCGGTTTTGAATGTTGATTTGGTTATGTTAGGAAGGCATTTCAAGTTTTCTGGATGGGTTTCCAGAAATAAAAATTGTTCCAGTTTGTGTGAAAGTTTAAATTTTAAAAATGAAATGATGTTAAGGGCTAAGGATTGGGATTTAATAAACACTACACAGTTTCACTAGTACAAGTACACACAAGTAAGAGACTAACAATTTCATAAGAAAATTCACGAGCCTATCAAAGATATAACATAACTAAGCCAAACAAGAAAACACCAAAAAAAAAAATCAAATTTGTTAACATCGAATTTTCTGGAAAGCTTTCCTAAAACTACATAAATCTTTCCTGAAATTTTAAAAACACTACACAGCTTCACAACCACAAGCACAAGCAAGAGAGTAACAATGTTATAAGCATATTCACGAGCCTACCAAAGATATCAACGTGCGTAAGCCAAACAACTAAAATAAATAACTTCATTTGTATAATTGAGGATGAAGAAATGAGCTAAATAATTTTATTTTTAAAAATTAGACAACTTCATTTGATTTTTTACAAAGATGGTATAGACAAAGGAACTACGATGAAGCATCAACACCAGAGAGGAGCAGCAGCTTCGATAGGTCCCCTGTTACACAGTCATGGAACTTGTATAAAGCTACACACTCATATTCATAACATGGGAGAGTTCAGTAGCTGCAAAAATTTACATGGTGAGCAGATTAGGGAGGATCACGAAACTCCAAGGAAACTTTTAAAGTAGTCCACGTAAGATTGGTATCAACAAGAACCTGAGGAATATTGAATTTTCTGGGACTTTGCTCCGGATAACATTGAATTTAGGAATATACAATTTGTTAACATTGAATTTTTTGAAAGTTTTCCTGAAACTACATAAATCCTTCCTGAAATTTTAAAAACATTACACAGCTTCACAAGCACAAGCAATTGTCTAAAAATTTCAAATTTGTTATCATCGAATATCTGGAAAGCTTTCCTGAAACTACACAAATCCTTCCTGAAATTTTAATAATAGTACACATTTTCACAAGCACAAGCACAAACAAGAGATTAACAATGTCATAAGAAAATTTACGAGCCTACCAAAGATATAACATACCTAAGCCAAACAAGAAGACTCCAAGCAAAAAAAAGTTCAAATTTTTTAACATCGGATTTTCTGGAAAGCTTTCCTGAAACTACATAAATCATTCTGAAATTTTAAAAACACTACACAGCTTCACAAGCACAAACAATTGTCTAAAAATTTCATAAGCAAATTCAAGAGGCTACCAACGATATCAACAGACGTAATCCAAACAAGAAGACACAAAGCATAAAAAAAAAATCAAATTTGTTATCATCGAATATCTAGAAAGCTTTCCTGAAAGTACACAAATCCTTCCTGAAATCCTTCCTGAGCTGTCTTTTAGGTTTCTGGTTCCACGAGATATGTCGGTTTGACAATTCATATACATCTTGAGTGCTAGATTACACTTGTCTCCTGGTAAAGCCTTGTTTGTCTTCGTCAACAATACTCTCCCTCAAACTGGTGAGTGTTTAGGCTTTCTAGGCGCAAAACGTAGTTTGATTACTTGTTTTATTAACCTCTATATATCTCTTCTCTGCAGCTGCTCTGATGGACTCGATTTATGAAACTTACAAAGACGAATATGGATTCGTTTACATGTGCTATAGCAGTGAGAAAACCTTTGGTTGATACACCAAACCATGTTTGTACATATACACTTAATCATAAGCTGTTGCTGTTGTTCACTACTTCATAAGAGCTTGTAAGCTTATGGTACCCCTTGTTTTACTCTTGGCTCATCTGCAACCAACAATATGTATTTTCCACAAAACACTCTCTCTGTCCATACTTTGTTCTTCTTCCTGAGAAAGTAAAATAAAACTGATTTGTGCTATTAGGGGAAGAGTTTTGGCATTTACATATAACTGAGCACTACCAAGTGGCGATCTGGCTAGCTTTGGAGTTATCGTTGTTAGATTCTTGCTCAGTCTTTTAGTTTACAAACATTGAGCTTTGGCTTTGTAAGGTAAAAAATAATACTAAAAGATGGTCTATACAAATTAGCAAAACTATAAACAAAAAAAAAGAAAGAAGGCAAGTGTCGATGATAATTTTCTGAGTGTGTTATCAACAAAGACGAAGTAGGCTTCTAGCAACATCTCTAGCTGGTCAATGTTCTCTCCGCTGCTAGAGGAGCTTAACAAGCTTCTGTGTGAGCCAACAACGCTGTTGATTGCTCTTTGAAGCTTCCCAATGTTTCCACTAAGTGAACCAACAGGTGAAACCGGAGCAGACTTTGAAACTATTCCAGAAGATTCAAAGTCCTCATGGAGGTTGTCTTCCAACTCCACTGAAGCATGAGCCCTCTGATCTTTCTTTCTTCTCAGTCAAATACATCTCAGCCATGTCGTCATCATCATCCATTAAATGTTCTATTTCATCACAAACCTGCAAGTTTTAACAAACCCCCAAAATCAAAATGTATGGTTCTGTTTTTTTTTTCTAAATTTGAAGAGTTCTTTATGTGTTTACCTTCTGAACTTTCTGTGTTAAGGCAAGGAGGCGACAATTAACCTGAGGGATAAAAGGAAGATCTGTTTCATAAAATTGAAGATCTGTACATTGACTTGAGAGAGGTTTACAAGAAGACGACGATTAACCTGTGCTGGTCTATCTCTTTGACTGTACTCTTGTATACCTTCTCCTTGATTGCCACACCAAGTGCCAGCGTAGCTGATGACGATGGAACTGATGACGGCGGAGCTAATTACAACGGAGCTGATGGCGACGGAGATGATGGCGACGGAGCTGATGGCGACGGAGCTGATGNAGAGAGGTTTACAAGAAGACGACGATTAACCTGTGCTGGTCTATCTCTTTGACTGTACTCTTGTATACCTTCTCCTTGATTGCCACACCAAGTGCCAGCGTAGCTGATGACGATGGAACTGATGACGGCGGAGCTAATTACAACGGAGCTGATGGCGACGGAGATGATGGCGACGGAGCTGATGGCGACGGAGCTGATGACGGCAGAGTTGATGGCGGTGGAGATGAAAGACAACGTCAAAAGTCGTGAATCGAGAATCTGACATTGAGATTTTCTATTTTTTTAATTTATTTTATTTAATATAATTAGAAAGAAAAGAGGGCAAAAGGGTAAATGATCTATTAAATGAAACCTATTTTTGTGATTTTCTCCTTCTAATGCTATTTTTGAGACATAAACTTCAAAAGTGCTATTTTGGTCAATTGCCCTTACTAAAATTATGTAAAATGGAATAATATATTTTTCAATTGATATGAAATTACACTAATATTCAGTAGCCGATATTTTTTTCTTATTTTGCAGTAGCCGATGAATCTTATATTGTGATAAATATTATATAATTCCTTTTGCTACACGTTTTAATAATATGTTTTCGGTCTAACATTGCATTAACAATGTACAATACACTACAAATACGAGGCATGTGCCACAATCTGCATATAAACTGCCGGATCGCACGGAAGCTACGAATGCAGGAGTACAAGGCACTCCATGCGTGTAAGAACAACAAATTAACCCCATTACTTAAGCTAAACCTGGACCTGCAATCGAGGAACGCCTCGTTTTCAATTGTTGCGGAAAAGGAAATGATAGCTTCCTATTTCTTAAGATAATGAAAGGCTTTTAGCAAAAAAAAAAAAGATAGACGTTGCAAACTAACCAGAGAATAGAGGAATTGGTGTTTGTATTACTCACAATATAGAATCTCTTATATAAGAAATTACATGAGAGATAAATGGAAAGTATAAAACCAATACAAATATAGAAAATGTTAAGTCTAAAACGTCATATAGACTATATGGATTGGACCTAGATAATATGGTTATGGTCCATTCACTACTTGGTTCATAATACTCTCCCATGGATGTCATAACCATATAGAGTTTGTAATACGCTTTGGATGTTGCCTCGTTAAAACATTTCCAAGAAAAACCCAAAATTCAATAGATAAAAAGGGATAAAACCGTAGAGAGGAAAAATAGTACAACACGTATTACTCCCCCTATTTGAACTTCACTGAAAACTTGAACGTGTTTGCTGTCGACCACTCCATGCTCTTGTCGGACATGTTGCTATGGTCATCGACCAAAAGTACTTCACGGATGCTTCGCGATCCATACAGATGTGTTTGGTTATCCCATCGACCGTTCCATGCTCGACCACACACCCGATGATGCGTATACCACCATGTACATAACCTGTTTAGAAAACAAAGTAACAAACCAAATGGCCTTTCTTTTGGGCTGGTTAGTTATAAAATAAACACAATGATTTCTTTTATATGGTTACATGGACTGATTTAAATCATTCTCGTAGCTCTCATTCACTGAGTATAGTTTATATGCAGCTGCTTTGTTTCAGTCCATACATATGTTTGTTCAGTTTAAAACAATGCTGTTCTTGAGAACTTCTTACCTCATCTTTGAGCTCAATACCTTATGGTACCTTTATCATTATTATCCCGTGGATCATATACAGCTTACTACATCCTTTATATGTTAATCTAATTTCTTTCTTATGACCAGACCTTATCGATTTGAAATATGTAGTAGCATCCACCACATAGGAGTATATCTCCTCATAGTCTGTTCCTGGTCTTTGTGAGAATCCTTATGTAACAAGTCATGCTTGAATGATATAAGTAGAAACATGAACAACTTTAGACCACGTGATCATGTTCTACATCTCACGATTTTCTTTCCCCCACAAAACCCATTTACGTCCACTGGTTTATATTATGTGGTGTCTATATATATATATATATGGCCAATACGCCTCTCTTTCTCTAGATACTCTAACCTCACATTTCCATTTAATCTGATCTTACGAGTACTCTATTACATGGGTTCATGATCCTCGCTTTATATCGATAAGTTCAAGTGCTACCTTTATGTGCTTTCTTAAATGAATCTATCATCTATGTGTCGACACTCTTATGTGGTTCCATGGTGTTCCAGACATGATCTAATCGATTTGAGATTACTATCTAGGACCTTTATTACCTAGCATCTTGGCGTCCCAAGCTACATGGTTTGGTACCTTAGATGTTCAGCTGGCTAGCCTTATCTCCATGTCTGGTCTGGTTTCCTTTGACCTCGGATTTGTTATCATTCTATGTACCTCTCTCTTTTTCATTCCGAGGACTCCTATATCATGGAACTTATTGGTCTACCTTGTCTAGACTTTTTAGCAACTTGATTGTGTATCTTTATGACATCAAATTCGTTGGTGCAAGCTGGTATGACTTAGTCATTCTTTTCTTTTCTTTTCTTTTCTTTTCTTTTCGGGTCAGTAAATGTGTCTGGTATTTGATTAGCTAGCTTTATAAATGTATAATCTTTGTATTTATCTTTGGACGTCTTGTTTCACTTTCTTTAGCCCGAGGATCTTGCCAAGACAATGATGGTTTATTCCATTCTATTTCTCTTATCATTATTTTACCAGCTTATTAGTTTCTCCCCCTGATATTGGATAGTCGGATTCATTAACATGTAATCCGTGTACCTGGCCACTACACAAATCACCCATGGTCAGCTCTAGAGGTATTAATATTCGTGAGAGATAACATATCCAACATATATCTCCATCCTCATCCTCTTCTGAGAATCCATCTTAGAAGACACATATATCTATGGTGGCTTTAACAAATCTGATCTTAAGATGGTATATGTCTGGCTCATGACCCGTAATCAATTTGAGATGGGAATATCTATGCTCACTATATGGTCTGATGCGTATTGCTTATATGTATGTGAAATTCGTATGTCCCCAAGCCTTGGACTGAGAGTTTGGACCTATGGGTAATGACCAATATGGATTTACAAGAGGATTCATCCAAGCTATTTATAGTATGGACATGTAGGATTTGTCCTCACTGCCCCCTCATGGACATACCATAATCTTTAAATTCTTGGGACATTATGGCCTAATTAATTTCCATTGTGTACATGTTACACACGTGAGATTCTATGGGATAACTCTTTGTACCTATTTGTATATCAATCTTTGCATCACGTTTAGACTAGGATAGCCAATCCAGTCATGCCATAAAGTGAATAATTTCGTGGGTAAACACTCTGGTTACCATGGTATTTGCCTCTTATCATACTGATCTTGGCATAGTAAAGATCAGTAGAGGATGCAGGTATAATCTTGACCATTTTCTTATGGCCTTAAGCGATTTTTTCTATAATCTGAAAGAACTTTTATTTCCTTTGCCATTGTTTCAATATGGAAACCATTCTTATATCTTTATATCTTATATCTCAATGGGCTTCTCTGGGTGAATATAAATCATGCCCTTTAGGCAATGATACAATGCCTGACCGTGGTCATTTATTGGACTAACTATACTTACAATTTAAACTCATATTGGTGTTTTAATAATGAAAATCATTCATACTATTAAAAAAAATCAGACAAAATAATAGCAATAAAATAAACTCAAAGAAATCATATTATTATAAAGAAAACGTAAACAACAAACAAAACAAACACCAGATCAAACAAAAACACACAGAATGTCAAAATTCATTTTCTTAGGCGATCTGAAATCTCATAATACATAAGGTCATCCTGCTAATGATCAAAGTCGTTTTTCCCATCATGGTGGACCAAATGGGCTTCTGGATTCTTCCCTTTCTGGCTCTCTTGGTAGAGGTCACAAAGATGTCTGGGAGTCCTACAATTCTTAGTCCAATGGTTGTACATTCCACACTTGTGCCACACTAATTTGGACGAGTGTGGTGGTTTAGAGATACCACCACGTCCTCCGCCTCGAACATGGCCATCATCAGGTCCATAACCACGGTTATAGTGGTTCCCACGGCCATGGAAGCTATAGTGTCCACGCCCACCACGTCCTCTCCATCCACCACGGTTATGACTGTGTGTTTTATCACTCTGGATGTGGTTACTTTCTTTAGAATCTTTCTTTTCTTCTATAGCTTTATTGGCTTCAGATAATGGGATTGAGCCAGGAGGTCTCATCTCACTGTTCATCATGAGAAACTCATTATTAGTCTCAGCCAGTAATAGACATGAGATCAGATCAGTATAGGTGGTGAAGCCTCTTTCTCTATATTGCTGTTGCAGCAACACATTGTTTGAATGGAATGTGGAGAAGGTCTTTTCTAGTAATTCCTTCTTTGTTACTTCTTTTGTAGTCCTGGAATCTGTGATTCCTCCACTCATATCTAGCATTTGGTAGTAACACCGTTTTCCTGGTGATCATATCTCCGTTTTAAAGCGGTCCAAAGGTCTAGAGGATTTTCAATAGTGAGATACTGATCTTTTAGACCCTCAGTGAGATGATGGCGAATAATACTTATTGCCTTGTATCTGTTTATATCATTCTCATTGTTATCCTCAATGATAGTCTCACCGAGTTCTTTTGACCTCAGGTTGATTTTAGTATCTAGTGCTCACTTCAAATAGTTATCTCTAGAGAGATTTAGGGGACCATAATCCAAATTACAAATTTTCGACATCTAAAATCATATATCAATCAATTCAGGGTTTCATAATTCATGCGGCCATATCAAACAATGAAGTCAAGATCAATGCATCAGCAAGTAAGACACACGGCTATGAGGGTATAATGTAATACAAACAAGGCCATACAGTCATACAGTCATGATGGAAGCAAAAGGGCCACACGGCTAGATAGATATATGATGCATACAATCCTAGCTTTTGGGTTCTATATGTGATCAAGGGTTATAATGCACTAATACCACACGGTCACAAGGTATGAACCAATACGGCCACACGGCCTATATGATATATCGTCCAAGAAACCCTAGCAATTGGTTTCTATATGCATGGTCAAGAACTTAATCAAACATTGCACTAAAATTGGATTTAATTTAGGGTTTACTAATTTCAGAACTAGTGATCGGAATGGCAGCTAGGGTTTAGGGTTTCATATTCAAGTTATAGTATGAAAACAAATAATCTAGCACCTTAGCTTTCATGCAATAAGATAAATCAAATAAGCAAACAATTTCTAAACCTCAAAACAAAATCAATTCGCAGATTTAGTGTTTCGATCTTTGAGGGATTCAATTTCTAGATTAGGGTTTAGGATTCAAGATATATCATATTGATCAATCAATCTATCAACCTAACTCTCAAAACAATCAATCAATGATATCAATCAAAATAATATGCGATTGAGGGTTTTAAGGCCTCTTAGGGTATTCAAATTCGAGGTTAGGGTTTTCAAATTTGAGGTTAGGGTTTCTAGGTTTACAGATTCAAAAAGAATTCAATCTAGCTAGCTTAACCCTCAATCAATAGAATCAATCAAATTTAGGGTTTAGATAAACGAACTAGCTATCGGATTCAAGGCAATGTGTAATTTGGGGTTTTAGATCTTTTAGGTTTTCAATGCAAATTTAGGGTTCATACTAACAACTTATCAGTTCATACACTTGGTTCATGCTAGGGTTTAATTCTAAACATTCAACCGGTTTTATCAGTTTAATCAACTAGCATATCAATTTTTAAACCTCAGAACATTCAGACGGATCAATCAACTAAACAACCTAACAAAACGGATCAGGTCTAGTTCATAAAGGCAAAATACGAAACATGCAATTTCAATCATTCAATCGGATTTAAACAATCAACCAATTTCAAGACTAGCACACAGATTCAAAGATCATATTCAGAGATTCGGTTCTAGTACATAAAACACAAGACATGCGATCATAAAATCTCGTAACCTCAGACAAACATTCAATCGGATCAATCAAACATATCTTAGGTTAGGGTTTTGATAAAATCGAATCCTGCCCTGGAATTAGGGTTTTCGACTTTCATGCATAATATGCAATATGCATGTATGCGGCTAAGGTTTATGGTTTTAGAGATTCAATTTAATCATTAGCTTTCAGTTAGGGTTTTAGTTCATAAGGTTTTCGATTTCATCATGAAGAACACAATTAGGGTTTATCGATCTTACCTTAAAACTCCGATTGAGTTGAATGGACCACCAATAAGACAAGGTCGGGATTTGCTGAGATCACGAACAAGAATCGAGTCGCAAGCTGCAACGTTGATCGCTGGAACCGGGTCGCAAGCTGGAACAAGGATCAGGGTGATCAGGATCGATTACATGCTTCTCGCATGATCGGGGTTTGCCGAGAGAGTGGATCGCCGAGACTTGATGCCGTTGAAGATTTACGATCGGGGTGGAGGTCCGTGATCGAGGGTTATCACGGTTTAGTGTTTTTCCGAGAGAGAAAGTTATCGCCGAGAGAGAACTAGGGTTTGTTTCCGGCGAGAGAGATTAGAGATTAGGGTTTTGGTCGGATGTTTAGCTTAGGGTTAGAGAACAACTCGTGCTGATAATGTGTTGTCAACTAATGAGAGAATAGAGAAATTGGTGTTTTTATTACTCATAACATAGGATCCCTTATATAGGAAATTACATGAGAGATAAATGGAAAGTACAAAGCCAATACAAATATGGAAAATGCTAAGTCTAAACCGTCATATAGACTACACGGATTGGGCCTAGATAATATGGTTATGGCTCATCCACTAATTGGTTCATAACAAATAAAAGGCTTTGCGTTACATGCTTTTTACATTCTCCTTGGTCTAATTCCATGCTTTATGCCAAAATGAGAAAGTGATCATGGCCAGTTTAATGAAAAAAAAGATTGAGGGAGGTCTGGCCATGACAATGCTGTCCCTGAGTGGAAGCATTCCAAGCAACAACTTCTAGTCCTCCAAAAATACTTGAAAAAAATCAGCTTTTTGCAAAGAGAATTATTGTTATAGTATATCATTTTAACTATAAAAACTAGAACTTGACCAGCACGTGCGGGTGTTTTATGTAACTTGGGTTCAATGAAAACTCATAAACAATTGGTTTTATAAAAAAATATTTTTATATGTTTTGTAATTTACATATAGAATAAAATATATTATTGTATAATATAAGTGTTTTAAAATAATTATTGTATTTGTACATAATATTACATTAAAAATTTATAACTTGATGCAATTTGATGTAACTGTACTTCATATATAAAACATGTTGTTTTTGTTAATTTATTTTAAAATGAAATAACATAAGAAAATTTAATTTTTTGCATTATTTTCTATAAATTTTCATTAATTTATGATATTTTGTTTTCTTGAAATTTGAACTCTCAAAATTTTATATTTGAATAAATTAAATAAGGTAATACTATATTTAAAAATTATTTTATATAATATATATCCTTTATATACTAAAGCGCAAGTCGCTTGACCAATTATGTCATGCCACATGGCTTGAGCTATATATTTTTAAAAATTGAAATAAAAAACAAAATGTGAATCGATCAAACCAAAATGTATTAAACGCAAGAAATAACTTCCTCCCAAAAATTGATTTCTATTAGTTATTATTATAAAACAAAATAAAAAATCAACTAAAATCCCTAATTCTTCTCACAATACACCCACTATGTCACAAACTTTAAAACTGTTTTTCACTAAATATCATTCACGATGAAGTCAAGTTCTTCTCTACATTCATTTAGAAATTGAAAATCTCTAAATTCTCTGCAACAATTTCATTCATCAAATTTTTTTTTTTGGTTACACTCACTAGCTATTTCTGAAATCGATTTTGCTGATCATAATATTCTCATTGCCGAGTCTACTGTTTGAGAACGAAGTTGACTTGCACCCAACTGAATAGGTACATATTTCATTTTGTCTTCCTTTTTACATCAGACTTTGTGTGTTTTATCCTGCTTCACATTTTCCGATATGAATAATATGTATCGTGACAGCAGAAGATGTGATTATATTGAGTGATTGGGAATGTGTTGGAGATAAACTTGAAGTTTAAGATAAAGATAAGCTAGGATATTCCTATTCAAGATATGTTTAGGAATAAAAGATTTGTCTAAATCTAGTTAGGAGTTTATCTATAGTCTCTATATAAGAAGATGGTGAGGTGTGCAATGAACTTGTGAGTTTGGAGATTATTGTGTGAGAGCTTATGTTTTTGAGTTATTTTTCTTGAGCTAATAAAGTGTGTTTTAAAATCTTTGAGTTCATAAACGTTACTTGAGATAATAATTGGTATCAGAGCATAAAGATCTGAAATCAATATCTGCAAAGTAAGATGGGGGATATAACAACCATAACTGCTAAACCTAAAGATGAATTTTCTTCGATAACATGTCCAATGTTAACTACAACAAATTACACATTCTGGGCTATTCGAATGAAGATGCTTCTCAAGGTAAATCAAGTTTGGGAGGTTGTAGAGGAAGAAACAAACGAGATCTGTAAGAACGACATGGCAGTAGCCCTTATATGTCAATCTGTTCCAGAGGCACTTGTTCTGCAGATGGGAGAGCTAGGCACAGCAAAGAAGATATGGGATGCTATAAAGACACGAAATATCGGAGCAGACAAAGTTCGAGAAGCTCGACTACAAACCTTATCAACAGAATTCGATCGCTTAAAGATGAAGGAAACCGAGTCTATCGATGACTTTGTTGGCAAGATATCTGAAATTTCGTCTAAATCTGCATCTCTAGGAGAGTCTAAATTGGTGAAGAAGTTTCTCAAGGCTCTTCCTCGGCAAAAATATATACAAATGGTGTCATCCCTTGAGAAGTTCTTAGATCTTAATGTAACAAATGTTGAAGATGTGATTGGACGACTAAAAGCATATGAGGAACGGATTGCAGACGAAGAAGAAGATAGCCATGAAGAACAGAGTAAGTTGATGTATGCAACATCAGAGAATCAACCTACTCAGACTAATCAGGATTACAATGGAAACAGAGGACGAGGTGGAAGATTCAGCGGCAGAGGACGTGGCCGTGGGAGATCATCATACAGAGACAACTACCGTGAGTTTGACATCTCTAAGATCACATGTTTCCGCTGTGACAAAAAGGGGCACTTTGCTTCTAGCTGTCCAGATAGGTTACTGAAATTGCAAGAGGCTTGTGAAACTAAGACCGATGACACTCAAGAGGCTGATGGTTTGTTGATGAATGAAGTAGTTTATCTTAGTGAGAGAAATGTGAAGCCAAAGGAGTTGGAAACTGGTTCAGTGAATGACAGAATTTGGTACTTGGATAATGGGGCTAGCAACCACATGACAGGGAGACGAGATTACTTTAAGACAATCGATGAAACCATGACTGGGAAGGTGAGATTCGGCGATGATTCTAGAGTTGACATTATGGGGAAAGGAGCAATACTTTTTGTAAGTCAAAACGGAGACAAGAAGATACTAGCCGATGTCTACTACATACCAGAACTTAAGAGCAATATAATTAGCCTTGGACCAGCTACATAAGCTGGTTGTGAATTAAGGATGAAAGATCATCACCTGACACTTTATGACAAAGAGGGAAAGCTTATAGTACAGGCTAAAAGATCCAAGAATAACTCTACAAGGTTCTTATGAGTATTGTTGAAATCAAGTGTCTGCAGGCAAATACACACGAAGAGTGAAATATTTGGCATGCTCGCTTAGGCCATATTGGAAAACAGTTTATGAAGTTGATATATAGTGTTTTTATAAGTTTTTATAAGTTTTTATTGTCATATTTTAGTTCATATTATTTATATAGATTGCATAATAGGTGTATATATTGCATTTGCATGCATATTGCATATTATAGGGGTTGGAGTGCACAATTGGAAGTTTTGGGCGAAATTGAAGGGTCAATTCTGCAGATTTGAAAGTTCAGGGTCAAAAATAAAGAGTACAAGAGTTCAGGGACCAAGATTGCAATTCCTGGATATTCTTTGGGACTTGAATGCACATTCAAAAGGTTTTGGATTGATTCGCGAGGTCTTTTACGCACGTTCCAAAGTGTGGGGCTACAAACATAAATAAATAGAAGTTCAGGGTCCATTCGGCAATTATGGGAAGGACCAGATTTGCAATAATGGAGGAATTGGCCATGGGAGCTCACGAGCTTCACCGTCTGTAGATCCCGACGATTCCGACGGCAAGACTCGAGCACCGGAGACAACCGACGAGCTCAGCCACGATCTGAGAACTTGAATTCGATGATGAAGAGATGGTCGGGATTGCTTGACCTTGAGATTCAGAAGCTTCTGAGATGGTTGTGGGCGGAACACAAACTCAGCCACCACCACGAGCCAAGACTGAGACAAGGAAGAAGAATCAGAGCTCGGGTTGATAGCGATTTCACGGTGGAGTTAGTGCAGGTTCAGGGCGAGTACACACAGCGGGTTGGTGAAGTCGCCGTATCATGGGCGTGAGCTGGAGCGGGTGATTGCAGCGACGTTATGACATCGCTGGGATCAAAGCGATCTCGAGAGCGGGCACACGAGGCGGGGAAGATAGGCCGCAGTGGTTCAGATATTTTACAAAGTCAAGATGTTGACCGGTTTAAACCGGTTTGACCTGGTTTAAGCCGGTTTGATCCGGTTTAATTCAATTGAACCAGGATGAATTTGGACCTCTTATATATAGTTTTAGATCCCAAAAACCCTAAAGTATCTCATTTTCTCTCTAGAATTTTGTATTTCATTGTAAAAGCTTGAATCTTTTTATCATTTTAAGGAAGTACTTCATATTATATCTTGTTTCTCATTCTCATTAACATGATTAACCTTGAATCTCATATGGGTTTAAGATTTCTCATAGAGATTTTTGAGTAGACAATTATTGAATCCATGGGTTAGGTAGATTTAGAACAATTAGTGAAGGGTTAAGGTGTTTATTGTTAGATCTACTTGTTTTTATGATTACTAAGTGTTTTTAATGCTAGATTAGACTTGATCACTCTCATCTAGACCTTAAGCTATTTTATGCCCGGAAGGTGTTTGTTAAAATGCTTGAATGAACTTAGTATTGCTCTAAACTTACTTAACCAAAGAGATTTGATGTTAAGAAA
>CAKOAT010120599.1:50932-66204 GCA_932364175.1 Eruca vesicaria subsp. sativa | reverse complement strand
AGGCATCCTTCTTGAGAAAGAGTTTGTCTATTGAAGTGTTTAGACCTATAGAGACTTGTGATTACTTGAAGCTTGCACCTTCACTTGGAAACTAATTGTTTGCATCAATTACCTTAATCCCGTGGATTCTACTTTATCATTTGATTAAAAGTAGTTCTTGTGATTGTTTCTAGATTGGATTTGAGATCACCTTGTTTATATTTCTAAGAAATTAGCTTGTTACAAATCCAACTCTTATTTGCTTAGCTTAGGAAAGTTTGTGTAGTCTTAGTGTTTAGATCACTAGTTCCCTGTGGTTCGACAATCTAAAATACTTCATCGATTTGCTTTGAGGCATAAAAAACCCTTATCAAAAGTCAATGGTGAGAGATCAACTTGTGATAGGACTACCAAATTTGAAAGGTGAACACGAGACTTGTGGTTCATGCTTACGTGGTAAAGAAGCAAGACATCTGTTTCCAGACTCGACTGCATACAGAGCAACATGAGCATTGGAACTAATACACGGTGATTTATGTGGACCTATTATGCCTGAAACGGCTGGAAAGAATAGGTATATCTTTGTTCTTGTAGATGACTATTCAAGATATATGTGGTCAATACTTCTAAAGGAGAAAAGTGAAGCATTAGAGAAGTTCAAAGCCTTCAAAACTATGGTAGAAGGAGAGACTAAAACGCGTATAAAGACCTTAAGGACTGATAGAGGGAGAGAATTCACTTCGAATGAATTCAAGAGAATCTGTGAGGTTGCAGGAATAAATAGACATTTGACTGCTCAGTATTCCTCACAAAAAAACGGGGTAGTTGAACGTCGAAACAAAACTCTTTTGGAGATTACAAGAAGCATTCTTAAGCACATGGAAGTCCCAAACTATCTATGGGGAGAAGGTGTTAGACACTCCACCTATCTTATCAATCGAGTTTCAACAAAGGTGTTGAAGTCAATGACACCATATGAAGTGTTTAAAGGTCGAAAACCAAACATAAAACATTTGAAGGTCTTTGGATGTATAAGCTATGTGAAGTCTGATGCACCACATCTACGGAAACTGGATGATAAAGCAAGAACTCTTGTTCATTTGGGAACGGAACCAGGGTCTGAAGCCTATAGGTTATTCGATCCAGTACATCGGAAGATAGTGGTCAGTAGAGATGTTGTGTTTGTTGAAACTAAAAGGTGGAGTTGGAATAAAAGCTCTGAGATAAACACGAGAGATGTTCCTGGAGGATTTAAATTAACACTTGGAGAGTATGGAAATAATGGGATACAAGAAGAAGAAGAAGATATAGGAGGAAGTGGTAATGAGGAAGCTATTGTTGAAGTTAAAGAAGATGAGGAACAAGTTTCACATGAACACAACGATCAACAAACAGAACAAGAAATGAGAAGGTCAACTCGTGTTACCAGAAAACCTGGTTATCTAGAGGACTATGTGTATCTTGCAGAATTTGAAGGAGAAAAATTGTTACTACTCTTGAATGAGGAACCATACGACTATCAAGAGGCGAGTACAGAAGAAGTGTGGAGGAAGGCATGTGATGATGAGATAAAATCAATAATAAAGAACAAGACGTGGGAATTAGTAGATCTTCCTATCGGAGCCAAAGCCATAGGATTGAAGTGGGTTTTCAAAATCAAAAGAAACTCAGATGGATCTATCAACAAATACAAGTTAAGATTAGTGGCTAAAGGGTAAATTCAGCGCCATGGCATTGATTATGAAGAGGTCTGTTCACCGGTGGCACGTCTAGAGACCGTAAGACTTATGATTGCTTTAGCAGCTGCAAGAGGATGGCAAGTACATCATCTTGATGTTAAGACAGCATTCCTGAATGGGGACTTAAAGGAAGATGTATACGTCAAGCAACCAGATGGGTATATAGTAAAGGGAAGTGAAGCAAAAGTCTATAAACTAAGGAAGGCTCTGTACGGTTTGAAACAGGCACCAAGGGCTTGGAATGAGAAACTCAACAAAACTCTCGAGGATCTCAAGTTTGTTAAGTGTACGAAGGAGCCATCCATCTATAGGCAGAGCAAAGGTGGACACTTACTATTGCTTGCAGTATACGTTGATGATCTTTTGGTTACCGGATCAAGGGTTGAGATGATAGAAGAGTTTAAAAGAGATATGTCAAGAAAATTTGAGATGAGTGATCTTGGTTATTGACCTATTATCTCGGTATTGAAGTATTGCAGTATGTCAGAGGGATCGTGTTAAAACAAGAAGGCTATGCTAAAAGAATCTTGGAGGAACCCAACATGTTCGACTGCAATGAAACTCAATATCCAATGGATGCTGGACTGAAACTATCAAAAGCACAAGAAGAACCTAATGTTGACGAGAAGGAATACAGAAGAATTCTAGGGTGTATGCGTTACTTGACACACACACGACCTGACCTATCCTATTCAGTTGGAGTACTAAGTAGGTATATGCATGAACCTAAGCAATCTCATTATGCAGCGGTGAAGCAGATCCTCAGGTATGTGAAAGGGACATGTGCATTCGGCCTAAACTTCAAGCGTTCAAAGGAGACAAACTGGACAGTGACATGATATAGTGATAGCAGTCACAATGTAGATGCAGATGATGGAAGGAGCACAACAGGTCACATGTTCTATATAAACGACTGTCTCATTACCTGGTGCTCACAGAAGCAAGAACGGTGGCACTCTCCTCATGTGAAGCCGAATTCATGGCAGTCACAGAAGCAGCTAAACAGGCTATTTGGTTACAAGAACTACTTGGTGAAGTCATGAATGAACCGTGTAAGAAAGTGATGATAAAGATCGACAACAAGTCAGAAATTGCCCTCACAAAGAACCCGGTGTTTCACGGCCGAAGCAAACATATCCACAAACGCTACCATTTCATAAGAGAGTGCATTGATAATGATCAAGTGGAGGTGGAGCATGTAGCTGGGAATCTTCAGAAAGCCGACATACTTACCAAAGCCTTGGGAAGACTGAAGTTCAGGGAAATGAGAGAGCTGGTGGGAGTAGAAGACTTGAGAGAGAGTAACTTCAAGTTTATGGGGGTGAATGTTGGAGATAAACTTGAAGTTGAAGATAAAGATAAGCTAGGATATTCCTATTCGAGATATGTTTAGGAATAAAAGATTTGTCTAAATCCAGTTAGGAGTTTATCTATAGTCTCTATATAAGAAGATGGTGAGGTGTGCCATGAATTTGTGAGTTTGGAGATTATTGTATGAGAGCTTAAGTTTTTGAGTGATTTTTCTTGAGCTAATAAAGTGTGTTTTACAATCTTTGAGTTAACGTTATTTTGAGATAATAGAATGTTCCAAGTTCATAAGCAACTACAGCAGCTTCTGCAGGTAATTAACTGAAGATTCACATATTTTGAGATTTATCATATTAATACAATCAAGAAAGACTTTAATAGTTTTAACGATTTTACAGCTTCAAGTGAGGCCAAATATTGGCACCTAAAGGCTAAACCTATGCAATCGGGTTATCATCAGCATTTTGAGTCTCGAAGTTAACGAGCCTGGTAATTTTTCACCATATTGTTGTGATGAAGCGTTAGTGAGATTTATAACGTTCAAACTCTTTGATGTTCATCTTAATTTGTATTTTAGTTTTGTTTTCTTTTTTCTCATCTAGATATCAGAAAAACCTACATTTGATGAAAAGATGTAAAAGTAAACAGAATACGTGAATTACATGTCAAATTCACTCCTCTCCTTTGATGAAGAATATTAATCTATTGCTGCAACATTTTTGGTGATGCTTTTGTAGAAAACAAAGATAAAAGATTAACCTTGAAGTACAACTACAAAACTCCAAAAAAGCAACACAAGAAGAAAAAAAAAGCGGTGAACTAGAAAGCTACTAACGGGGCCTAAAAAAGGCATCTGGTAGAGGGAAACGAGAACTACGTCATGACTTGATGATCAAGTCCTATGTTAGTTTTCCATTTTTATGTTCATGAAGTGGCATTACTTTTGTTTACATACCGTACGGATAAAAATAGGTTTTGCTTTGTTTCTATTAATAATATGGTTTTATCAAATTTATAGTTTTTCTCTGATATAAAAATGGGGGAGTAATTATAGCAATGAAAAGGAAGAAAGTTAGAAGAGTACAAGAAACAAAACTAAATATACATGCATAGGTAAAGAAGATGGGGAAGACTATAAAGTTAGAGCAAATGGATTTTAACCCACAAAAAAACTTGAGTTTACCATTATAGAACAACAATGCGATGCGTCTAAGTTTTCAATTTTTCGATTTTGTGTGTTTTCAATTCTATTTTCACTGGTTCAAAAAGTGAATACAATTTAAATTATTTCATCATGTTAGATTTGAATATTATTTTTATGCAAAAAAAATAGATCTGAATATTATAGATAAAAATAAGTTCAATTAATATTGGTTTGTATATTTATATAGTTTGTTAGCTGTAAAACTAGCAAAAATACAGTCAAATGATGTCAAGAGTTAAGGTTGGTATATTACTAATTTTTCTCTGCCAAAGATTTGAGTTCCCTCAATTTTTATATAGTTCTTTATTTCTTTTTAAATATTTTTATAACAGTTTTAAATTATCTCTTATATTTTAATAATAACTCTCAAAATGACCTTTTTAACTGTAATTTTATAAAAAAAAATATATAAAAAATACTATGTCCGTGCATAGCACGGGAGATAACTAGTATTATATATTTCAGCTTGTGTTTTTATTTTCACTACAAAGAAAGAAAAGCCATTGTAATTAATTAATTTAAATTGATTTTAAATGCAATGATAGAATCTGTAAATAAAAAAAAATACAAAAGAAAAATATTTAATTTATTGTAAATATAATGGCTAAATGTACAAATAAAATGAAATACTTAATCTACTATTTATATTTTCAAACAACTTTCATTTATTCTGTTATCCTTATTTCCAAACAGTACTAAAATGCACTTCAATTTTTATAATATAGATGTCAACCTTCTTATAAAAATGGCCAATTTTTAGAAAACTATGTGTGCTCTTCCCCATGTTAAGACTGGTATTGGGCCATGCTTAAGGCAATATCAATCCTGAGTTGAAAAGAATAATCTGAGGAATTTAGTTTAGGTAGTGTTGTAACCAAAAGCGAATCTACTCGAAGAAAGCAAAAGAGAGAGAGCAAAATGAATTGAGGCAAATATCTATTTCAGGGTTTATATATTATTGTGTTAATGAAAAATTTATAATTCTTTAGACCCACATTTATAGCAGTCCCAAAACTCGATTTCTCTTTTTCTATAAGAATACATATTTATCTAAGAAAAAACATTTTTTAAACTAAAAAGCATACCATACCGCGGTGGCCAAATGCCCCTGTATCTTCAAGATGTCAATCTTAATAGCGTCTACGACATCCACATTCGGTCGGACTTAGTCCAATCCAACGAATGTTGGATTTTTACTGGTGTACAGAGAATTAATACACATATGAATACCACATAAGTAGATCAAACATGAATTTTTTACTCTCTAAGACACATTTTGTCTTTGGAATAACACATAGAGACACTTGTGGCTGGAGGCACACTTTTTCTATGTGCGATGTCTTACCTGCCCCTCAACTACACTCTCTTCTTCTAATTCTAGTTCTCCTCTAACTCCATTAACGAGTCATTCTCACCCAACTATATTATTCATAAAATAATAATTTCTAAACTACAATTCAATTTATGAATTTCAAAAATTTCACCTACTTTTTCTTTTCCACTTGTGAATTTTAGATCTACTTTTCTCTTTTCATGAACTCTTCTATTTCGTAACCGTAATCGTGAACGCCTCCATACCTTTTTTTATTAATTGTTGGAGAAGACCAGAGAATCTAAAGACCCTGCCGCTTGTTTGATTCTGCAATCTTCTCCCCACCTGTTCTTCAATTCTCTTTTTAAATCAGCTTTTTCCAATTCTCTCTAATCATAATTTCACAAAATCCTCTCCGCCTTCTTCTTCATTTGTCGAAGAACACTTTAGAATCCCGACCCATCACTGCTTTCTTCACCGGCTCAGACTCATCCCTTCGGCGAATTATGATGAAACTGAAAAAAATAAAAATAAAGTGAAGATTGGAGGACAAAACGCCACCGCAAAACGAAGTGGGAGGTTTGTCAATCATCTTCTTCGGCGTAAATAGTTTTCCAGATAGCAAAAGATTTGTCTTTTTAGATCCCTCTTAGATTTTTTTTTTTAATTCCTTCTCAGATTTTTATTTTTAGATCCTTCTGCGATTTTTATATATAGGTGCATCTCAAGCGGACATCCCTCTTCCTCCAAGCTTATTCACTACTAACGGATTTCCTACCAAATGTCTCAACGTATGCTCCTCGCCGGATCTTATCCGGTTCATTCGCTATCTCCCCTGTTCTCAACCCTATCATCCACACACCTACTGTCCACAATTCCAGTGACCACAACACATCCAGTGTCCACACATCTCCTGACCACAGCAGCCGCAGTGGCATCTAATTCTATGTTTTTAGGCTCATCACTCTTTCTTTATTACTTCTCAGTTGTCCACATTTTGTACAATCAAGTGGAAGCTCAATTATGCAATGTGTTGGCTTTGTGATCTTACAAACCATGTAAGAGAGTATGGGTACTGATTCATAGATATCTGAAAACTTTTCACCATCTTTAAAACTCATGGATTGGTGATTTGTGGACAATGATTTATGGATAAATTTATTGTGGATGGGTTTCTCGTGGATAATAATGTCGTGGATGGTGTCTCGTGAATATATATATGTGGGTATTACATGGATGAATGTATCGTGGAGAGAATACATCGAAGTTGATTTGTATAGCTGGTGGTTTGCAAGGAGATTGTGTGGATCTAACAAAGATAGTGGTCATGAACAATGGAGATGGTGTTGAGGAGACGTGGATGAAACCAAAATGGATTTGTATGGATAAGGGTTGTGAGGAGGTTGATAGCAGAATTCAGGGAAACTATGAGTGAGATCGTAAAGTAGAGGAGAAGATAACAGTTGTAGTGGAGAAGAGATGGTAAAGAGAAAATAAAACTTGAATATAAATGTATTTTAAAATCATGTGGCTCATAATCAATCACATTATTCCATGCAATCAATTTTTATTAATAGTCAAACTTTTTGACCCATTAAAATAACAATAAAAAGCTAACCAAGTTTCTTCTATTCCAACTAGACCAACTTCTCATCTTTACACGTTAAGGGCAAATTAGTACAAAGCACACCTTGATTTTCATGTATTGTGTCCACAAAGTGAAATGTGTCTAATAGTGAGATAAAAGTGAAAAAGTGTCTTTTAACGTAACTCACTCATCAAACCTTCTTAAAAAAAAGGAGGTGATCAAGACTTTAGGCAGTTTCAGGCATTTAGTTCTGGTTTTTCTAACTTTTTATTATAATTTTAAAATACACAATGAAAAATATAGTAGTAAGTATTGAAATATGGGCCTAGGGCGATCCCTCTATTTTATATAAATACTGAAAAACTGAAAAGGAAGAAGAAGAGCCAATGTTTTTCTTACAGCAATTATTGCAAGTATTAAATTATATTTTTTTCTTTTGAAAGAATTTTTATTAATAACTTTTACATTGTTTTCACTATTAACTTTAACATGCGATAAATTATTGTTGAAAATAACTCATAGAAGCCTCACCAGGTGAGATTAATTTTTAACAGGATTATCTATCATTTAATGTATTGTAATCACCAAAAGAAATTTTGTCGTTGTCATAAGAACATTTCCAAAAGATATTATATAATTTTAAATATGAATTTTTTTACTCTCCAAAATTATGTAGAGTGAAACTTTAAATATAGTATCACTATTCAAAATTTCAAATTTAAAGTTTCATATTTTTAGTTACGTTTTTGTTTTTGTTTTTATAATTATACAGCATATTTATGACTCCTAAATATTTTGTTATTTACCGTTTAGTCCTTAAAATTTTTTATCTTAAAACTGTTTTATAAATTTAAATTTTACACACACCATTTTCAAAAACATTATAATAAGATTTAAAATATTTTAACACTAAAACCAGACAATAACAATATTACAAGATTTGATGTGTAAATGGTTTGTAGTTTAATATTTAATTATCTATTTTTTTTTATATTTTAGTGTAATATTTTATTAACTAATATTTCTGTAATATATATATATATATATATATATATATATATATGTTAGTTATTTATAAAAGTTTCATGAATTTAAATTATTTATGACAAACATAAGGACCATAGTATAAAATACAAATAATTTTGAAATTAAGTATGAAATTTACTTTTGGAGAATTTAAATTTATAAAATTAATTCTAAAATATTTATGAGTTTAAAATCGAGAACCATAGTATAAAATAAAAAACTCTATATTTTAAATAAAAATAGAGTTTTATAAACATAAAAATAGAGAATCTTTTGGAGATGCTCTATTTTTGTTTCAAATTGGAGATGCTCTAAGCTAGTTTTAAGTAAATTTACCTTACTGCTTTTCTCATTTGACTTCTTTAGATGTCAATAGTCTAGTTTTAAGCACAGTTTAGTAATGTTAGCTAATTTCAAGACATACTTCTGTATATAGAAAACTTGTGAATTTACATTTTGGACAAGAAACAGTTGTTAGAGTTGTTCTTTCTGCTGTGTAAAGTGGAAACATGGAAAATACTCTACATTATTTTCAATTTCTCATTTTCTTAGAATACATACATATGATTGTTAACATAGTAATAACTATAAAAATACCTTATATTTGTATCCAGTACATAAATAAACACACTAAACTCTTCGAGAGAGAATTTTACGATATTGCTGCTTTCCATGCATTGATTTTACATGCACGATGCACTAGCTTGGTGAGTTCACATCCACCATATTCCAGTTAAAAACAATATATACTTCTACCTTTTACTGGTCATCGGTTCTACACCAAATGCTTCTAGAATGTCGTAAATAAGTACCCTGTCTTAATATCAACAATAAAGAAACTACAGAATATGTTGAAAATGTCAACAGATATGGAAAATCAAAGAAATACCAAATATTCAGAGAAGATATTGGAGATCTAAAACTTAATCCATAAATGCCACACAATTCAATCATATATATACTGTAGAATATACATATATATCAGTGATCCGGGGAGTTAGAGATTCCTTTATACAGTGATCCAGGTCTAGGTTAGAGATTCGACACTCAAACAATAAATTAGAAAACGAAATAGTGATTACAGTACAGTATATGATAGATAATTAATGTAGCCCATAGTAACCAGATCGTTTTTAAGTGGATAACAAGTATACAACATTTTTAACTGGATTACAATATACAACTTCTGCGCTACTGTGGTAAAATCTAGAAACTCTATGACAAAATGATGCTCTAAACAAAGAAAAAGCGAAAGTGCGTGTTACTATACATCTGAACAGGTGGAAGGGTCAAACCTTAGTAATTTCAATTACACAAACAGTTGACCAAACGGAGAGTTCATTATTTTAGAGTAGTATAAAGTTTAAAATAGTTACAAAATTACTTTAGAAACAACAATTAAAATAATAGTTTTAAAATCACACTTATAGCGTGTTCTAGTCACTCTTCATTCCTCTACTTACTTTGAAATATCCTTAAAAAAATGACACCTTTATAAATTCTTTTATTCTCGTGGTTCTTAAGCATATATATATATATATATTACATAATGCTTAATCACTTAAAATATATTCGACAAAACCTTCCACACCATCTCTCTCCTCTCCTTTTCTCACAAAAAGAAAAATCAATGGAAGAGTACGAGGGAAATTCAAACTCTCCCGCTCATGGAGAAGATTTTGATGTACGGAAAGGTCCATGGACGGAGGACGAAGATGCTATTCTCAGCAACTTCATCTCTATCCATGGTAATGCTCGCTGGAACCACATAGCTTGTTCCTCAGGTATCAAATTAATCACCACTCTCTAATTTACATACTGCTGCAGAGATATATAGGCCTATATTTCTTCACATTCATACCTCCACGGCTCCACCCCACCCCACCCNAAAAAAACAAAATATATAAGCCTATCTATATACACAAACATACTTATATTATATCTTCAAATTATATGCAGGGCTTAAGAGAACTGGAAAGAGTTGCAGATTAAGATGGGTTAACTACTTGAGTCCAGATGTAAAAAGAGGCAACATCACCCTCGAAGAACAATTTACGATCCTCAAACTCCATTCTCTCTGGGGTAACAGGTTTGTTATCAAAAGATATCCAAATGCAAATATTTTCATATCCATTTACAGTTTCTACTTTAAAATTACGTTTTATAAAATATTAAACTTTTGTTTCCGTGGAAAATATAAGGTGGTCCAAGATTGCACAATATTTACCGGGAAGAACAGATAATGAAATAAAAAATTATTGTAGAACTAGGGTGCAAAAACAAGCTAAACACCTTAGATGTGATGTTAATAGCGATCGTTTCAAGGAGACAATGAGAAATGTTTGGATGCCTAGATTAATGGAAAGAATAAACGCCCAATCAACACCAGCCACATGTGAGCCAGTGGATTCAATGATCACCGACCCAGGTCAATCTATTGACACAAAGAATCCGGTCAAACCTGGCTACGATCAGTTTAACCCGATTCATTATCATAAGCAGTTCGTACCGGCACCAGAATTGGCCCCAACGTCTTCGAATACGCCAGCTGAGACGTTATCTGACGTTCAAGGTACGGTAGTGAACGGGTTGGGTTATGATCCTGAGGTTCAAACGGGTTTCGGGGAGTGCAATGATTGGGACTCTGTTGGTAGAGACACCATGTCGACCGATGATGAGAATATTTGGTTCTTGCTCGACCAGTTCTGCCACGGAACAATATCGAATAATAATCAAGGAAATATATATGATTACGATAGATAACGAGAAAGTCAACTGCGTCACGTTTGGTGTAATATTCATGTTGCAGCAAATTCAAGTACGAGAATAAACAGTTAGAAGTTTGTTGCTTAGGCCTTAAACTAGTGGAGTCAGTTTCCGAGTCTTATGCATTCTAGTATTGTTCAAGTTACCGAAAGTCTATATAGCCAGTACTCTTTTGATGAAATAAGATACGATAACTAATAACATTGTCAGAACAGATTCAAACTTCATGGAAGCAACTTAAAGCAAATTCATGGAAAATTCTTCCGCGCAAAAGGTATTATCAAGCATGATCGAGATTGATTTTGAGGAGCATTAATCAACACCACCGTACTAACCAAAGCGCTAAACTTAGCTCGAGAATTCTAAAAACCACAAGGTCACAAACTATCTTTATCAAGCCATAGATATGTTACCTCTAAATTATTTGGGAGTCGATAAAAATATAATTTAAAGGCAATGCTCGTACGAAAAAAATCATTCTTACAAAAGCTGAGAACAGATTTCAAAGTGTTGTAAATAAGAGAGTCTGAGAGCATAGATGAGTATTTTGCTAGAGTCACTAACCATCACAAATGAAGGAATCCAAATGGCCTGGGAAATGAGTCAACCATATATTCTACATATTTTTTAATTTATCTCTGCGATAGCTCTCTTTTGGCTTTCACAGCGTATGCAGATGCATGAGCGAAGATGTTAGTCCTCAGATGCTAATAATTATATCTACAGAATCGACTGGATTTTTTACTTAAGACTAACTACGTGACGTACTGTATATGAAAATTGTTTAATGCAATCGTATACACTTCAAAACAGTTTTTCGAAATGAACCACAGAGCTTTCGTCAAATCGTTTTTGTATGACACTGAAAATTTGATTTTGCAATTGATTCTCAAATATGATGCATGTTGTACAAGTCCAAAGACACTATATAGTACTCAATGGATCTTCTAGTTTGATGAATTCCACATCGTCGTATGCTTTATAAAATTCACTCAAAAGTGTGTTCACATAGAACGTCAATTCTGTTAATGGCAGTGTTTTGATACCCGATTCAGACCCGCAATTAAACTGGTAAATCCGATGACCCAAAATAAATTCGATTCAGGTTTTGTTAAAAAACAAAATTTAAGAATCCGCAAAAACCCGGAAAATCCACTAAAACCCAAAATCCGATGCCGGTTGAACCACGGATTGAACTAATAAATATACTTTTATTTTTTTTTTAGTTTTAAATTATGTTTTTATTCTGTTTTATATTTTAAATTTCTAATTTAAAAGTTGGGTTTTCACGTTTTAGTTATTGGCACTCCCGTCTTCTTTTTTAAATTTAGATTAAACTTTCCGACATTTTATCATACATAATACCTATTACATTATTTTATTTGTGATTTTTAGATTTTAAGATGAAGATTTCACTATGCCACTTGAAGAAAATTAAATGAAGAGTGGTAACGAAAACTAAAATTAGTTGATGTAATTTGGTGTTAGTTTATTTTTGTTATTGATAATTTATTACAATGATGTTTTACTTTTGGTTTATTTTGGATTCGAAGTTTTATTTATTATTCCCATTAGACATTTAAATATTTATGAATTTTATATCTTAATTTTTTTTACATGTCATTACTCTAAACTTGTTATAAAAAAAATTAGATAGTCTAATCTAGTTTTTTAAAATTTTGTATATTTATACATTTTATATTTTAAAACATTCAGAAAATATTTAACTTTAGTTTCTATATTTTATTTTCAAAGCTAGTATATTATTATATAATTAAGTTTCATTTATTTATCCGCGGTTTATCCGCGATCGACCCAATAACCTGATAAATCGTCCGCTTCAGTTTACGGATGTAAAATAATATTTGAATATTTATGGAAACAAATCAACTTTCTGGGAACAACCCATTAACCCATATATAACAAGAAGTAATCATGAAATCTATTGGTTGGATCAATCAGTTTTCTTTTGTTTCACTTTTTATTATCTATTATATTAAAAAAAAAGTCATGATTTATCTCATGTGTATTTTTTTTATTTGGACCATTACTAAGAAATCTTATTAAGTATATTTTATTTTTTTGTAACTTTTTTAATCATAATATCTTTTGATATCTATTTATTTTAAATATAAATATATATTAATTCTATTTAACAAATCTGTTAAAAAGATTTTAGCAAGATCTTAACTTTAAAAAATTATATAAGTATTTTATTAATTTTGAATTAGTAATAAAATATAGTTATATATTAATATATATATATATATTCAATTCTATCTTATAAAATGAAAAATATTCTTTTTACTTTTTTTATAATCATAATATATCATATTAAATAAAAACTATTATATCAAAGTAAATGTTATAAAGTTATATCAAATTGATAAATTAATCATTTTATTTTCATAAAATAGAATAATAATGTTGAAAATATACAATATGTTGAAGAACAGATTAACATTATTAACTATATAATACATGTATAAAATTAACATATCTTAACTTTTATAACAACGTATTATCTAAATAAACATAAAAAATTTGCTAAACGATAATCTAACTTTGAAACTCAGATCAAAATTTAGTATAAATTAAATATAAAATAATTTTAAAAATATGGTTTTTCATGCATATTTTAGTATTAATAACTAAATGTAATTCCAATAAGATAAATATATAATAAGAACTATTGAAACAATTCATATTAACATACAGGCTATAAAACTATTGTGTTTGTAATAGTTATATATATATATATTTTTTTTTGTAACAGTTTGTAATAGTTATATAAACATTGAAATATATGATAAACGTTACTAATTTATAATATATATATATATATATATATATATATATATATATATATGAAAACGAAATCCACGCAGTTGCGTGGGTCAAAATCTAGTCTTTTTTTTATTAACACATTAAAAATGAAGATTATATAAAACAAATACTTCATCCGTTCCGAAATGTAGAATGTTTTAAAGAATATTGATGTTCCAATATATAAAATATTTTCATATTTAATAAAATGTTAACTTTATCAAAAACTGTGTAACCAATCCTATTATACAGTTTATTTTGCAATTGATAGAATACTTCTTAATTTAGAGTTTTAGTGATAGTTTTTAGATAGAAAAGTAACTTTTAATATGTGTTTTTAACTAACATATTATATTGTTAAAAAAAACTAATATATTATATTGAAAAAGGAAAGAGTACTAAAATGAAATAGTAATGCACAAAGCCTCGCCTGTTTCAACCAACTCATATATTATTACTAGTGGTGTGCCGGCGCTACGCGCCGGATTCATATATGTTATTATAAAAAAAGTTGCGATTTATTTTGTGGTTTTAGTGAAGAGATTATGTTCAGAAATTGATGTTGTAACTATGTGACAATGATATTTTCTGATTATTAGTGTAGTAGCATAAGTGGTTGTTATTAATCGAAACAAATAAAAGTAGAGTAAAAATTTGATAGACTTTATAAAGTTAATTTAGTAAATACTTAAACATAAAGTAAAGTTCATGTTTGTGAATGAAAAATGTAAATAGTTGTGTTTGTTTTGTGATTAAGTTGTTTCAAGGAATATAATATATAGTTTCGTCCTCTTAAAATAGTAACAATCCTAGACTGATCGTTTATATCTTATACACAAAATAGTAACAATCCTAGACTGATCGTTTATATCTTAAACGCCACCATTCTCGTGACCGTTAAGATCAAGTCCCGTGAGCATATGTAGATACTGGCTTTTGCAATTACACTGCATTTACAGTGTGAGCTAATCATTCAGTTGGGAGGCGTGTAGGCACCTTGCAACGATAAGCTTTAATTTGTAAGATTATAGCTTCTTAAATCCAAATTTTTGTGTTAATTTTTAGCAGTTTGTTATTTATAAGCTTGTCTTCTAAGCGTATAGAATGTGTCATTATAGGTTATATAAGCTCTGAAATGTGTCTAATCTTGTATGAGATGTGCAAGTGTTCATAATTTTCTGTAATGGTAACTTCTTAATTTTATCATTTTGTTAATTATTATCAGTTTGTTACTTATAAATTTCCCATTTAAGACCTTGTATATGTGGCAATCATTTTTTTTTGAACAGATTCTTATATATGTGGCAATCATAAACCAAAGTGATATAAGCTCCGACCTTTGTTTAGACAAAGTGATATAAGCCATGCTCTTTGTTTATTCTTTTAGAAGTTGTGCAAGTGTTCATTAGCTCTGTAGTTTGTCTAATCTTATATGAGTTATGAAAGTGTTTATAATTTTCTATGATGGTATCTTCATAATTCTATTAATTTGTGTTAATTATTATCATTTGTTACTTTAAATTG
>CAKOAT010120599.1:13890-50832 GCA_932364175.1 Eruca vesicaria subsp. sativa | reverse complement strand
AGGTGACCGTCGGTTTGATCTCTGAAACCTAAGGTAAGAAGGCGATTTAACGGGCTGAGAATGTGTAGATCTTAAAAAGAATTTTGCAAGTTGGGTAATACATAAATCATTTTATAACTGGCCATTATATTTTGAAGAGCCCAATCCATTTTGTAAAAAAACTCAAAAAATCAGAATGTGACAAACCGAGATGAGAAGAATTAATTTTGTCTGGTTTGATTTCAATTAGTAATTGCTGACATGTCTTTTTTTGCCCCATGTTCTAATGCTGATGTGGAGGCTTGAGAAGTGAGAAAACTCAACTTTATTGTATAAGATATAAACCCACCACCATTTCTCAGCTCCTCAATTTATCTTCTTTCTCTGTCTCATCATTTCTAAAAGATTCATAGAAAAAAACGTATTCTAAAACAAAGCTTCCACTTAACATAAGACTATTGCAGTCTTCTGTTTCACTAACTTGCTAAGGTCGGTTCTTAAACTTTGGTTTTCTATTGGTTATTTTTATGTTCCATACAATTTTGAAGGTTTCTTTAATATTTCTTTTGAACAAATCGATATTTTTACTGTAATGTCCACGGTTAATGGACCATCTATACTCGTTTTTTCGGCCCATGGGCTTATTTTATTCCAACAGTCGATCCGTTAATTTTTCAAGATTCTAGATTCATGTTTACTGATCCTTCAATCACCACATAATCTTTTCCCATGCTTTGGTCTCACTTACACGGTATCGCAAATCAATTCCCGATAGATTACCCATCCTTAGACTACTCCAGCTCAAGCACGCTTAACTCTAGAGTTCTCTCTGGATATGCTCCTGAATAAATCTTCTTAATCATTTCTATATATCACAACTTGAAATGTTACAATTCACCCCCTCTAAAAGAACACAGCGACCTTGTTGCGACCTATGACAGATCTCAAGACGCCTCTCAAGTCAGGCTAACCAGCTCTAATACCAGTTGTAACACCTCGACCGTCCACGGCTAATGGGCCATCCATGCTCGCTCTCTCATCCCGTGGGCCCATCCCGTTCTAACGGTCGGTCCGTTAATTTTTCAAGGCTCTAGAATCATATTTACTTACTCTGCAATCACCACATGATCTTTCCTCGTGCTGTGACCTCATTTACACGGTATCGGGAATCAATTCCCGATAGGTCACCCATCCTTAAACTACTTCAACTCAACCACACTTAACTCTAGAGTTCTCTTTGAATATGATCCTGAAAAGGTAAGTGTACTTTGATGACATAGATAATCAAATCAATATTCTTAATCATTTTTATATATTACAACTCGGGATGTTACATATATATTTATCTTTTGTATTAATAAAGGATAATGGACATTACTACACAAGTTAGAGAGCATACAACTTACAACTTACAACTACATCACATACATCACGTTCATATATACACATTCTCAGAGGTTTTAATATATTCATTGAATTCTAGTCAGGAAAAATAGGGAGTATAGAGAAGATGGTGAAAAGAGGATAAAGAGAGTGAAGCCAGGGTGATCCATGCTTTCATGTTTAGGGCGTGACTCTTAAACTAGCGAATTAGTTAAAGATATTATTAATTATAATTTTAGTTGAAATTAGTTGGTGAAAATAATGGACACTCGACTCGTATTTCCTTGTAACTAAATAAACTTAATTATTTTATTCAGTTTTGTCTGAAAATATATGTATATGATACAATACTTCATCAAATCAGAAAATATGGAAACCAGAGCTAGAACAAAGAGTCTAATTGGTAACAATCAGAGAAATATTAGGAACAGATATGAAAGTAATCTATAGGAATAAAATTCTAGGAATGACAAAAAATATTATTCTTTATTATGGAGTTGATTGGAAAGAGCAATAGTTTTATATTTTTTACTGTAGAATTAAAACTGTAGATTTATTGACTGTGGCTGTGAATAATTTTGTTGTAAGATTTTGGCTGTAGGATTAAAACTGTACATACTAATTTTCTAAAGCAAAAAATAAGTGCTCTAGCTTTCTTGCTTTCTAGAGCAAAAAGAAATAAAAATCTGTAGCTTTAAAAATTCTTTACAAAACATGATTGGTAAATATTTTTGCTTTAGAAATATTTTTGGTTGTAGAAAGATTATATAGCACTTTTAAATCACTTTCCAATCACCCCCTATATTTAGTTATAAAGAACAATATTATTTTATATTTCTTTACAATAAAAAGAATGAGAAGAAAAAGAAAGGAAAAATTATTTCTTATAAAATGTTAATTTTTTTAAGAATGTTAGCAAATGTATTATTCCTATTTATTCTTTGGTCACCATTCGTAACTTAAATGTAATAGTTGGTAGTTTTGGTCATATTAGATAAATATATAAACTAAGTAGAACTCAGCAAAATATCGGTAAATTTTGATTTAAAATGTTATAGGTTCCGACTGAACCGTAAAATCAGCATATTTGTGACCTTATCGAGCAAAACAAATATTAGTATAGAATATCCGTAATAAACAAGTCACAGATATTAATATTTTTAGAAACAAATATCCAATCTTCTATGTTATATATATATATATATATATATATATATAATTATAATTATACATATGTAAGCTTTACAAGATTTTTTTTTATTAAATTTGATATCTAAGTTATTAAAATTTTCAAGAGTAAATATTATTTTTGTAGTAAAAATTGGATATCTTAATTATTAAATTGGATAACTTTAGTTATTAGATTATCCAGATATTTGGTTTGCGCACACCCCTAAAACTGGGTTTTGTACTCAGTATAGTTAGGTGGATCGGCTGGTGACAATAAATGTTATTCTACCAATGTAATTATCATATAAATATTTACGTGTGTATATAACAAAATTCAAGTACCGGAGCACGCAAGTAGGTTAATTCATGGAATTTTTTTTTGATAAAATAATTTTTGAAACCTCAATATCTGTTTTCGTGCAACGATTATGTGTTTTCACAAATCATTCAATTTTACCAAAATGCAAAATACGAGAAAGAGTAAAGACCTTCATTTTTTTAACCAATTTACTTTCTTTAATGATTCTCTATTCTATTTCACGTTGTTGTACCTAAAATATTGTACCATTCATCAACTTCGTCGGTTGGCGTCATTGTATCTTTATGGCTCTTCTATCTATTTCATTTCTTTGACATAAAGAAAATAGCTTCAGAGAGTTTCTCTTCAAAGAACGGATCCGGAAACAAAAAAAAACAGAGAATGAAGTCTTTCGCTGCGAAGGTGGAAGAAGGAGTTAAAGGGGAAAACGGGAAACCGTCGGTAGGTCCGGTGTACCGGAATCTTTTGTCGGAAAAAGGTTTTCCTCCAATAGACTCTCATATCACCACTGCTTGGGACGTTTTCAGGTATGTATATATATATTTTTTTTGTTTTCTTATAAGATAGTTATAATTAACCAATGTATAGATATTAATAGATTTCTTTCGGGTTTGTTAGTAAATCAGTGGAAAAATTTCCTGACAACAAGATGCTTGGATGGCGTCGAATAGTAGATGAGAAGGTGATATGCAAAGTCTTCTTACTATAGCAAAATATTTGATCAAAAGCTATGTGAACTAATTATTTTATACAAAATTTTTGTACGGATCGGCTAGGTTGGACCGTATATTTGGAAAACGTACACGGAAGCATATAATGAAGTTCTGCAAATTGGCTCTTCATTACGAGCTCTTGGAGCTGAGCCTGTAAATAGTTTCTATATATATACTTCTTTCTCAAAAGCAACTCATTATTTTTAATGTTCTCTGGAGATTAATCTAATAGTGAAATAAATTGGTATATATGTGCATATATATGTAGGGATGTCGAGTGGGGATCTATGGAGTTAACTGTCCTCAGTGGATCATAGCAATGGAGGTTCATTTCATTTTATTTGACTTAACTTTTCTTATTTTATTTTAGTAAATTTTTCTGTATATATCACAATTTACAATAAATATATACGCATCTTTGTGAAAATATATAGGCTTGTGCAGCTCACACTCTAATCTGTGTACCTCTATATGATACATTGGGTAGGTAAAAAATTACTTTCTTGTGACCACTTAAAGTCTTGCAAACTCAAACTTGATAACATATGAGTGAAACCATTTTATTTGATCTTTAGGTTCCGGCGCAGTTGATTATATTGTTGATCACGCGGAAATCGATTTTGTATTCGTCCAGGATACCAAAATTAAAGGGGTTAAGATCTTTGAAATTGTTATCGCTAATATATATGTTCATATAAGAAATGTATATATATATATATATATATATATATATATATATGAGGATGATAAACGTTTTTTTTTTGGTTTGTATGTATTGAAATTTTAGCTTCTTGAGCCAGATTGCAAATGTGCCAAACGGCTAAAAGCCATAGTTTCCTTCACTAATGTGAGCGAAGAAGATAGCCTCAAGGCTTCAGAAATTGGAGTCAAAACATTCTCGTGGCTCGATTTTCTCCACATGGTTTGTCTCTCGTTTTATCTTCTAAATAATACTACTAACTTTGTATATTTACTTTCCTACAATCTTATATTATTATATGGTCGGACCATTATTTGAGGTATTTAATGAGATGGACATGTTAGAACTAACTTGACGGCATTTGGTTTCCGTGCATATGCATACAATTAAATGAATTAGGTGTCGAACACAAATATACATTGATGATATATCATATATGATAAAATATCTTCTTCCGTTGACTGCTTGACCAGGGACGTGAGAAACCGGAAGAGACTAACCCGCCTAAGCCATTTAACGTATGCACTATAATGTACACGAGCGGCACGAGTGGTAACCCTAAAGGTGTGGTTTTGACTCACGAAGCGGTGGCCACGTATATTGTTGGGATGGATCTCTACATGGACCAGTTCGAAGACAAGGTAAGTGTGAATCATTTTTTAACAAGATCCTAAAAATGTATACATGTTTAGGGTAGTTTCTACACAATGGAGATTCTTAAACCGAAACCTAAACTAATCCCACGGCATGTGAAAATGAGTAATTTCACCTTTATTGTTTATAAACCCCACATGTGACAACCCTAAGTTATAATTCTTGTTGAATACATAATATATCTAATGGAGATTGTTGAAAAAAAATCATAAATCATATATTTAATATTATCAACTCGGATCCAAGTTTCCAAAGATTTTTTTTGTTATTAGTAAGACACATAACACAACTTTTGATAATGAGTTATAGAACCTCTGCTATCCAACTTTCATAGGGTTAATATATGCAAAGTTCCAATTTAAAGAACAAAACCAAACTTCTTCGAAGTTAAAACACTCTCAGACTAACACCATATCAAATAATTATCTTTGTTTCTGCTTAAATATCTAAGGAATTACCATTCAACGTCGTCCCTTTGCTTAATCCTCTGTTTACTTATGACAAATTGTCGGTGGTTTTTTGGTGGCGTAAATACAAGCAGATGACACATGAGGATGTTTATCTTTCCTTCTTGCCGTTGGCTCATATTCTTGACCGTATGAATGAGGAATACTTCTTTCGCAAAGGGGCTTCGGTTGGCTATTACCATGGAGTATGTTAAACCTCTTAAGACACAGAAAAAATCATCAAATTATGGAACAAAGCAGATAAATGGATAACTACAAGACTTGGATTTATATATGTTTTTTTTTGTGTGTAGGATTTGAATGTGTTACGCGATGACATTCAAGAACTGAAACCAACATATTTAGCTGGAGTCCCAAGAGTGTTTGAGAGAATTCACGAAGGAATTCAAAAGGCTCTTCAGGAACTTAACCCTAGAAGGAGATTCATCTTCAATGCTCTCTACAAACAGTAAGGAACTTCATTATTAATATATCTGTTTTCATCTTACTTCTATCTTCTCTAAAGATGTAACAAAGCAAAAAAAAATGATGATGCAGTAAGCTTTCATGGTTGAATCGTGGATACTCCCATAGTAAAGCTTCACCCATGGCTGATTTCATAGCTTTCAGAAAGGTTAAAACAGTTGAAATAATGTTTTTCTCTTAGTAGTTTGGGAGTTTTGTTTGTTTTTTAGTCATTACATAAACTCACCTATTTGGCGGTTTTGGACTTCCATTAAAGATTAGAGACAAATTGGGAGGTCGAATCAGGTTGCTAGTATCTGGAGGAGCACCTTTGAGCCGTGAGATTGAAGAGTTCTTGCGAGTTACGTGTTGTTGCTTTGTCGTCCAAGGCTACGGTACACATATCACATATCCTCTGCATTCAAGTGTTTCTTCTCCATGTTTCTTGTTTCTCAAGGAAAGTCATTGGTGATGTGCTTGTTTGGTTTAGGTCTAACGGAGACGCTTGGAGGAACGGCAATGGGTTTCCCTGATGAGATGTGTATGCTAGGGACAGTCGGTATTCCAGCCGTTTACAATGAGATACGACTTGAGGAGGTTGCTGAAATGGGCTACGACCCGCTCGGGGAAACTCAGGCAGGCGAGATCTGTATAAGAGGAAAATGTTTGTTCTCTGGTTATTACAAGAACCCTGAACTTACTCAAGAAGTCATGAAAGACGGATGGTTCCATACAGGTGACTTCTTGATTGAAACAGAACATTTTGAATAGTTCTTGATATGGGTGTTAATCTTTTTTTATTGTTATTGTTAATCTTTTTCTTTACAGGAGATATAGGTGAGATTCATCCAAATGGAGTACTCAAGATAATTGATCGTAAAAAGAATCTAGTCAAACTTTCTCAAGGAGAGTACGTTGCTCTTGAAAACTTGGAAAACATCTATGGTCAAAACTCTGTTGTCCAAGATGTAAGTTTCTCAACTTCTGAACCATGGTTTCTTGTAAAGCACGCTGCACGCATACCTTGTTAATGGTTTTTCTTTATGTTTGTTTTCTTAGATATGGGTTTATGGAGACAGCTTCAAATCAATGCTTGTCGCCGTGATTGTTCCAAATCCAGAAACCGTGAACGGGTGGGCTAAAGATCTCGGTTTTACTAAACCATTCGAAGAACTCTGTTCTCTCTCGGAGTTACAAGAACACATCATTTTAGAACTGAAGTCCACGGCTGAGAAGAACAAGGTTTGTTTTGATTTTGTCTACATAAAGAACTGTTAATTAAAACATATAAGCACTAACAGAAATTACTCGTGCATGTAAAAATATATAGCTAAGAAGGTTTGAGTACATCAAAGCAGTGACGGTGGAGACAAAACCTTTCGACGTCGAGAGAGACTTAGTGACTGCGACGCTCAAGAATCGGAGGAACAATCTACTCAAGTATTATCAGGTTTCTATAATGTTGAATTTATTTGTTTCACTTTAATTTTTATAAATGAGCTTTTTTGAAATTTATAATGTTGAATTTAATTGTTTGCACCGTTCAGTCCGCTAACGTTCCATTATACAGGTACAAGTCGACGAAATGTACCGTAAATTGGCGTCCAAGAAAATCTGAAAGTGTTGCATGACCGATGTGTGTGTTATTATTGCTCACTATGTTATGTATGTGCCACTAATTGATAAAAATAAGCCTTATGCATTCTGTAACGTTTTAATTCTATAAGCTATGTTGAATAACCATTCACATAATTTTTTTTTTTACACAACTTTTTCATTAACTTCAGCTTGCTTGGTTGAAAGCATAAATAAAAACAACATAAAATATAAAGGATAGGTTTTCAAAAGAAGATGACAGCAAACTCAGGACGGTGCTTAAATGCGTCATGTAGCTTTCACGACATGTTCGGGCAGCAGAGAAATAGTCACCTTAAATTGTGTTGACATCGAATCCACACCACGGAAACTTGCCGAGACGAACCCCGCTGTATCTTCAGGTCCCGAACGGACCGCCCCACAAAATAGCAAGACAGTTATAGATATGGACATACTCCTCCACAAGATTGGAGGGATCGGAGAACACTCCTTAAGGAGGCAACCATTCACATAATTAATTATCAGTTTTTTCTTTTCTTTTATTAATGTATGTTCTTAATCAACTTTTATTGATGTATGTAAAGTTGTAAACTCTAAAATTCTATGGTTTATTTCATCACGTTGCACCTCCAGCTACCCAAGGTACCAGTACCTAATGCTACATTAGTGGTTCATTACTGTCCGTGAATCTTTATTAGCTTGTATGAGAGACTTCTTCTATTTAAGCCTGATTCAAACTTTAGGTAAAGCTACAATACATCAGAATGAATAAAACAACGCGTGTACTCAGGAAAAACTTAGTCAAATATAATGGCATTCTGTTAATGAAATTATAATATTGTATAATAGAACTTTTTTCTAGAATATATAGTTTAATTTATGTATAAAGTGATTCTTAGTCCCTCGTTCTAATATACGAAATCCGAATACTCAAATGTTATTATTGAGCTTCTTACTTAGGATGCATGTATTTGATCTTTTGTAAGATGAAACATTATTAATTTTTTTTGTTCAAACAGATGAAACATTATTATAAACTTCAGTTCAATCATATTTGTCTTGTACCAAGATTAGACAAAAAAAAACAAGACAAGATGCGCAGGTTAGAGTCAAGTGCAACTTTTCTACGCGGACATATTTCGCGCCGGATTTTCACGGTACCCACGGCTACTCTCAACCGTTTGATCAACGATCACTTGCGGGACGGTGGTTTGGTAGAAGCACGCATGCTTTTTAATCAGAACCGAACATCGCTTGACGTTTCAACATGGAACACGATGATCTTAGCTTATGTTCAGCGTGGTCTGATGTTGGAAGCTCACCAGGTGTTCGATCAAATGCCTGTTAGAGACGTGGTGTCGTGGAACACCATGTTCATGGGTCTGAAGAAAACCAAAGATACAGAGACTGTTCTTAGGCTTTTTATAGAGATGCGGAGATCCGGGTTGATTCCAGATGAGCTTACCATCCCTGCCATAATAGATGCAGTATCTGGACCTGGGTTTAAGGTTTTAGTTTTGCAAATTCACACACTTGCTATTCGCTTAGGGCTTAGCTTAAACGTTTATACTGGTTCTGCTTTGTTAAGAGGCTACACAAGTTTAAGGGATCTAAGAGGGTTAGAAAGAGTCTTTGAGGAGATTTTGCTCAAGGATGTGGTATCTTGGAATGTGTTGATTATGGGTTACATGAAGTTAGGTTTTGTGGAGGATGGTGAGAGAGCATTCAGTGAAATGCCTGAGAGGAACATCATAACTTGGCACACAATGTTGATTGGGTACATAAACAACATGGAGATGGATAAAGCTAGGGACTTTTTCGATAAGATGAGCCAAAGGAATGTTTTTTCTTGGACTGTGATGATCAATGGCTACGTGCAGAGCAGGGAATATAAAGTAGCCTTGTTGCTTTTCCGTGAAATGGTTGAATCTTGGAGTAACAGGCCAAGTCATTACACGTTTTCTACTGTTTTAAAAGCGTGTGCAGCTTCATCGTCGCTTCTTATGGGGAGACAAGTGCACTCAATGATCACAAAACGTGGAATGGCTTGTGACATAGTCTTGTCCACTTCCCTCATAGATATGTATGCCAAGTCAGGTGATATTACTGCTGCTTCACACGTGTTTAAATCGATGCCAGTGAAGAATCCAGCTTCATGGAACTCAATGATTGGTGGGTTGGCAAGACATGGACTAGGGGTGGAAGCTTTGAAGGAATTCGAAAGGATGGTCCAATGCGGATACAAGCCTGATCAGGTAACTTTCATTAACTTGTTGTCGGCTTGTGCTCACGCCGGGCTAGTGGAAGAAGGGGAAAAGCAGTTCATGTTGATGGGTAGGTTTGGGATAACTGCAGAAAAGGAGCATTATGCATGTATGGTGGATCTACTGGCTAGGGCTGGTCAATTAGATAAAGCAGAGAGATTGATCAATGGGATGCCTTTTGCGCCTGATTTTGTTATTTGGGGGGCTTTGCTTGGGGCTTGCGGATTGCATTCATGTCTGGAGCTCGGTGAAGTTGCTGCCAAAGGAATCTCAAGGTTGAGAAGAGAGCATCCCGCAGCTTATGATGTTCTGTGTAGAGTTCATGGAGAGAAAGGAGATTGGACTAGTGTTATGGAGTTGAGGAGATTGATGAGGAAGACTAAAGCGAAGAAACAAGACGCTAGTAGCTGGATTGAATAGAGCTATGAAACAGAGATTTGTAATATCAGATAATATAAAAAGATTTTAAAATGAAATTTTTGAGTAATGCAAGATTCTTTCATTGAACAGAAACAAAGTATCCAACATAAATTATACAAAACATAGTTTTAAGACAGAGATTCTTCTTGCCTTCGTGATTTGATTCTCTAGCCAACACAGAGAATGGTTCTCTCTTCACTTTCGGCTCTTGCTCTCGTTCTTTACCCTCTCTCTATTCTTATAAAGCTTCTCAAGTACTCGTTTTGCCTCACAGTTGGGGAAATTGGAAAGCTCATAGTAATGCGGTGCAACATCTACTAACCTGAAACAAGCAAAGATGGTCGGTTTCCACAGGCTTTGAGTTTATCAGATGTCAAAAAAGAAGCAGGAGATGGGAACTTACCAGTCACCGCGGATATCTGTAACAGTGCGAATAAAATTGCGAGTAGTCAAGACATATTCATTATAAATCACCCACTCCGGTTTATGATCCAGGCAATTGGATGGATGCAAGTGCACCACCTGCGTATCAGATACAAGTGTTATAAGCAATTAAGCATGGTCTTTCTTATGGACGTAAAAAAAAGATTATGTTTTAGCATACTTGGTTATCTTTGACGGTCAAGTAATGGCCAGTGCGTTCTAAGTGAGCCACCTGCATGAAATAACCAGAAAGCATGGCCTTCCTGATATTGACGTAATAGTCACGACTGTTGAAATCCGTGCTGCACATCTTAAGATTAAACCTCGACATTATTCTCACTAGCTGCTGCCTCACATTGTCTGCAGACTTCATTGCTCTATTGTTGACAAAGTTCTCAAAACACCAGTTTGGGTCTTCATCTGTGATAATTGCAAGTGCCCGAGGTCAACTAATTGTCTTAAGTACAGCTATAACAGAAAAAAAGCAGAGGATAGAGAAAAGATAACTCACTGTTTTGCTTGTAGGCGTGGTACACGTTCAGCAGCGTCAGGTGATCGCCATCAATATGTCCAAACCTAGATTTCGCTTCATCTGCTGCTTTTTGAGCCTCTCTAGGCCGAACAAAGCAATTCGGTACTAGACAAACAATTTGTTTTATAACAGAATAGGTCCATGGAAGAGGTCAGCAGATGCATAGAAGCGAGAGAGAGACGATACCATTTGCTTGAGAGAAAACTGACAAACTGCAACTAGATGCATCAGCACTTACTTAGATATGCCCAAACCATGGACATGGAGAACCCAAACTAGTGAACCTAGCTCTAATGGCAGGACACACAAATGCAGACACATGGCACGATGATATGCAATAGATGTTCATGTATATGACATGCTTATAGATGACTTCTATCTATACCCAATGGCCCATTACCGGAAAAAAATAAAGTACTTAATATACCATGGCAAAGGACGTACCTGATAACATTGCAGAAACTGAGAGAATCTCATTTGAACAGTTGAATTCAGGGCTGACTATGAGCATCTTTGACATCTGTGGATCTAAGGGAAACTCACTCATTATCTCACCAGTCCTTGTCAGGTTACCTTCATCATCCAATGCTCCCAGATAATTCAAAACCTCTAATGCTCTCATCAGTGTCTCAGGAGCAGGAGGGTCCATGAAATCAAAGTGCACCAAGTCATCTATACCCAACTTTTTCAACGTCAGGACAGTATTAGCAAGATTAGATCTCAATATCTCAGGATACGTCTGCGGCTGCAGATCATTGTTGAAACTCTTCTCTGTGTAAAGCCTGAAACATTTTCCAGGACGAGTTCTACCAGCACGACCTGACCTCTGGTGAGCACTTGCCTTTGATATTGGAGACACTAACAACGACTCAACACGGATCCGTGGGTTGTAGACTTTCTGCTTGGCAAAACCAGGGTCAATAACATAAACAATCCCATCGATGGTTAAAGATGTTTCAGCGATGTTGGTTGAGACAACAATCTTTCTACCAGCAGGACCACCTTCTGTTGACGGCTCTGGTGCAGGGTCGAAAATCTTCTGCTGCATCGCAGGTGGGAGAGTAGAATACAAAGGCACAACTTTGACAGGCCCCACTTGATCTCCAAGGTTACTGACCTCTTTATTGATTTTACGGCAGGCATCTTCAATCTCCTCCTCTCCAGTTAAGAAAACAAGAACATCTCCAGGTGGCTCGCACATGTGTATCTGAACAACAGTCCTTATCGCAGCTTCAAGATAGTCCCTCTCAGGCTCCTGTGTGTAGAATATCTCAACCGGATGAAGCCTTCCAGGAACTTTCATAAGAGGAGCACCGCTAAAGTATTCCTGAAACTTTTCAGCTTCTAAGGTTGCACTCATCACAACTAGCTTAAGGTCAGGTCTGTTCCTCAAAACCTCTTTGAGTAGACCAAAGAGCACATCAGTAGCCAAAGTTCTTTCATGAGCTTCATCGAGAATAATAACTTTGTATCTCTCTAGAAGCGGATCAGCCATTGCCTCTCTCAACAGCATACCATCAGTCAAATATCTGAAATGGTGAGAGTATGATCAGATCACAAAACATAAACATAAAAATTAGAAACCAAAGGAAAACAAAAAGCTCACTTGAGCATGGTACGAGGGCCACTACAGTCCTCAAAACGGATGCTGTAACCAACTTCCTCTCCAATGGTAACATCCATTTCATCAGCAACACGACGAGAGACAGACATTGCAGCGACTCTACGAGGCTGCGTGCAGCCAACTAACCATTTCTTACGCTTATCTGTGTTCTCAGCCTCCACAGCATCCAAAACAAACTGTGGAATCTGTAACAATAAACCATCCATTACTATTAATTTCCACATTCCTAAACACCAAACCCTAAATCCTAATCATTTCTAAAAATCTCACCTGAGTAGTTTTACCACTCCCAGTCTCACCGACGAGAATCAGCGTCTGATTAGATTGCAAAGTGCGGAGAAACTCATCTTTCTGGAGCCAAACGGGAAGATCTCTCCTCTTCTCCAGAATATCAAAGTACCTCTGCGAGTAAGGCTTCCCGTTCCATTTGTTGATCAGATTGCTGACACCCGCCGCCGCGGCAGACGCAGCTCCGAGAACGTTGGATTTGTTGTTCTTCGCCGAAAGAGAAGGATCTTCCATAACGTCGAACAAACTAACCTTCCGCTTCCTCTCCGTACCCATGATGATCGAACGACCGGAAAATTTTGGACTCAACGAATAGGTGCAGCGGAGGAAAGGAAAGCTAGGGTTTGTGGCGCGAGGAGATCATATAGCTTTCTTCTAATTTACGAATTTAGCCCTAATAGTTTCCAAAGGCCCGTTAAGTTTTTATTGGGTTCTGTATAGTCAACAACGTTTTATGTTGATGTGTTGTCTGTTCATCTAGCCCTAGTAGAGTTGGGTCTGACTCATAACACTCCTAGAATTGTTTTTTTTAATTGTTTAAAACCTGCACAATAATTTTTTGAAAATTTTCTTATATGGTTTGATAAGTTTTATAAATTGGAAGAATATAATTAACATCCATATTTTTGGTATATGGTGGTGTATGTGAAAACT
The DNA here is from genome assembly GCA_932364175.1 of Eruca vesicaria subsp. sativa. Lineage (NCBI taxonomy): Eukaryota > Viridiplantae > Streptophyta > Magnoliopsida > Brassicales > Brassicaceae > Eruca > Eruca vesicaria. The sequence goes on along the minus strand of CAKOAT010120599.1, from coordinate 37,202 downwards.
GTTAAAAGATTTATGTTGCCTCATATCAGTACACAGTTCCACAGAATTCTTCTGGTCAAAACATATATTAGTTTTTCAATTGACGTTCTTTGTGTTTTTATAGAAGTCTTTCTTGGAAGATTTTCACGGAAGTCTTCCAACTTTTCTTTATTAACAAAAAAAGAATTGAAACATGTTAGTTTTGTAATTGACCGAACTGGGTCAGAAATTTAATTTTCTACAGAAGACTTCCTGGTAAATCTTCCTCCACGGAAATCTTCTCAACTTACATCAAGCCTGCTCGCTTTCTTCCAACTTTTCTTTGTTAACAAAAAAAAACCGAAACAAGTTAGTTTTGTAATTGACCAAACTAGGTTAGAAATTTGATTTTCTACAGAAGACTTCCCGGTTAATCTTCCTCCATAAAGTCTTCTCAACATTTAAATTAAGCATGCTCGCTGTCGGTAGAAGTCTGTGTAGGTTAACTTTGCAATTGAAATTTTAAACTTAAACATTTATTATAAACCAGAATTCTTCCAGATTTTTATTCCGTGATTCTGGTCAAAGCTAAGGTAATGACAAAGAATTCTCAATAAAAGTAAAATATAGTCAATTGCAGAATTAATGTAAAAACTGAGAAGACTTCCACTGGAAGACTTACATGGAAGTCTTCCGTCGAAAGTCAAATTGCTGACACAATTCGGTCAATTCAAAACTAACCTTTTTATCTAGAAAGACTTCCAGAGAAGTCTTCTATAGTATTTTCGAGAACTTTTGAATTAAAAAAGTAAGCCAATATTTACAAAGGATGCCTTCCTTAGAAGTTTGTTGTATAGGAGACTTATCTGGAAGTCTTCCTTTATAAATTTTCAATTGCGAAAATGGCATAAATGGAAGACTTCCATGGAAGTCTTTTACGACAATGTATAATAAACTTTCATTTTCTTCAAATTAAAAATGAATTTTTAAGATTTTATTATTTATTCATGTGTATTAGTCAACATTTGAGCTCTTGAATGAAATTTATAACTTAAGTGCTGATAATTTAGAGGTTATCAAATATGTTTATTAATGTTACTAGTTCACGAGAGAAGACTTTTCGGAAAGTCTTCTGGAAGTCTTTTGAGTTAAACTTTTTGAAGTCATTATGTTCTATGTTTGCTAATGTGTTCCTATTTTTTTGCAGATGATGTGTAAGTTTACTATGGTATACCGAGAATGGTTGTTGAAAGATGAATTTATGAGGTTACCAACATTCATGTTTATTAAAATTTCTAGCTAATTCGAGAAGAGAAGAAATTTACATAGAAGTCTTCTACGTTAGTTTTTTTTATTTGTGAAGTAACCTATATGAAAGTCATCTAAGTAACTTCAAGAATATCAAGTCATATAGTTTAATGTGTCTTCTTTAATCCTAAGATATAATTTAACTTTCATGGAATTTGAAAATTTAATTTTCACTTAAAATTTTGAGTTTTTCGCTTAGATTTAATTCGCCGCTTAAAATTTCCGCTTATATTTCAATATCCCGCTTTAAAATTAAGTATTCTGAGAAGCATTTCCTGTAGTCATCCAGAAGAATTCTAGTGAAAGGGTTCTATCTTTGAAATTATGTAATGTTTTATCTTTTGTGAATTTGATTAAGTTTTCTTAAGAAGTTTGCTTCTTTAATTGTAATAATTTTGACTTTTTTTGTGTTATTGTGTTTTTCAAGTTGTATCAATAAATTTAATAATCTCAAGTAATTTATACGTACTATAGTGGCTGCGTGCACCTGCTAGTTTTTCACTATAGTACGCAATTGGGCGACCATGTTGACTTAGGACAGCACCAACTCCAAGCCTTGAAGCATCACAATGCAACTCAAAAGGTGAATTAAAGTCGGGGAGTATTAAAATAGGAGCTGTGGTCAACTTCTCTTTGATGATAATGAAAGCTGTAGCCGCGTCCTCGGTCCAAATAAACGATGTGTTCTTCATGCAATCAGTGATTGGGGCCATGATGGCCCTAAAGTTGTTTACGAAGAGCCGATAAAAAGAAGCCAGGCCGTGGAAGCTATGGACTTCTGTAATTCTCGTAGGCGTGGGCCACGAAGCAACGGCCTCTACTTTTTGTGGATCGACACGCATGCCTGCCGCTGAGACCACGTACCCTAGGAAGAGAACTTCTTAAACTCCGAACTCACACTTATTTTTTGCTATAAACAGCTTCTCTCTGTGAATGCGAGCAAGACATCACAAAGATGAAGAAGATACTCCTCCAACGTTTTACTAAAGATAAGAATGTTGTCGAAATAAACAACCACAAAGTGTCCAATGAAGCGCTGTAGGGCTTGATTCATAACGCGCATAAAAGTTCTTGGTGCATTAGATAAGCCAAATGGCATTACTAACCACTCAAACAAAGCTTCGCGCGTCTTGAAAGCGGTTTTCCATTCATCTCCCTGGCGGATACGAATCTGCTGGTAACCACTCTTAAGATCCAACTTGGTGAAGAAGATCATCTAGTCGAGGAATGGGAAATCGATACTGAGTAGTAATCTTGTTGATAGCTCGACTATCAACATACATGCGCCATGACCTATATTTCTTTGGAATGAGCAAAGTTGGGACAGCACACAGGCTCAAGCTTTCACGAACGTAGCCTTTAATTAACAACTCCTCCACTTGGCGTCTTAGTTCTTCATGCTCTTCTGGGCTCATGCGATAATGTGCACGGTTGGGTAGAAATGCATTGGGAACAAGATCAATGTGATGTTGAATATCTCTTAGTGGTGGCAATCCTGCTGGGAGGTCGTCCGGAAAGAGGTCCTCAAATGCCTGCAGTAATGGCTCAAATGTTGGTGGACATGGAATGTGATGGGTTGGTGTAGGCGTGACAGAAACCAAAGCAAAGAGAGGTCTGACTTCTTGTAACTCCTCTTCGAACTGAGACTTCGAGATAATCAACAAATTTTATTTTGGAGTTGCAGGTTGCTTGGCGTTGGTGATCGTGTGGTCATTGTCGGGTGAAGGAAGTAAAGTAATCTTGCGGCCCAGAAACATGAACGAGTTAGTTTTTGTTTTACCGTTGTGGATGACTTCTCTATTGTATTGCCAAGGTTGCCCTAAGATGATGTGAGATACATTCATAGGAGCGATATCACAATACAAGTCATCTTTGTAGAAATAACCGATCGAGAGGGACATCAGAGTACGTTGTGAAACAAAAACCTCGGCTCCAGTTTTCATCCAAGAAGTCGGTAGGGATGTGGATGAGGTTCCGGTTTGAGCGCCAGTTTACATACGGCTTCTTCCGAAACTACGTTAGCTGAGCAACCCGAATCAATGACGAACCGACATACTTTACCCTTAACCGTACAAGTCGAGCTGAACAGAGACGTTCGTTGCCAAGCTTCATCTGTTTTGGGAGCAAAACAATTGCGACGCATCATAAGAAAGGTTCCTGTATCACCAGCAACATGTTCCTCGTTGATGTTATCACATTTCTCATCTTCGTCATCGTATATAGGATCACCACTGATCTCTTTGTCGCTAGCGATCAAACCACGGCGCCGTTGTTTGGACATGCGGTTTGGAGATGGCCTCTAGCGTTGGGTCTTGAGGGTCTGGAATTGACGTTTGTTGCTTCTGGTTTGGGAGCTTTGTTATTTCCTTGAGCTCATGTTGCTGTCTCGGTACTGTTCATGATCTATTGTCATCATTACTGCGTTGACGCGACTTTCCAGACCTAGAGTTTGTCCTAAACTTTGTTTGTTGCTCGACTAACAAAGCTCGTTGTTGAGCTTTAGCTACAGAACCCGGGTCGAATTGATGCAGCATTGTTTGTAATTGTGGCCTGAGCCCTGCGATAAAGGGAGCTACCAGTTGATCCTCCAAATCATGGATGTCCACACGAGTTAACATGAGATAAAACTCATTTGCGTAGTCTTCCACATAATGAGACCCTTGACGAATATTATGAAACTTTTGAAACATAAAGCGCGCAAAATTATATGGAATAAAAGTTTTGCGCATATGTTTCTTGAGTTTATCCCATGAGATAATCTTATCTTTACCACGGCGAGTACGTGAGACCTTTAGTTGATTCCACCAAGCTGCGGCGTGGCTGCGAAATCATGTAGTCGCGTAGGACACTTGTTTGTTTGCTGGAACATCTTTGAACTCCAATAACTCATCGACAGCTACAAACTAGTCAAGTAACTCCTCCGGTTGAGCATTACCATGAAATTCAGGAATATCCATCTTGACACCGTCATCCATCATGGTCCGCGGGGCGATGTTGTCTTTGATGACGATACTGATTGTCTCCTCTGAAAGGATTAGCTAGGTCATCGTCGTCTTCTTGGTCTTCGAAGATGGGGTTGATATTGTGTTGTTGACGTTGAGGTGGTGGTGCGAGTGGTGCATTCGCTGCATTTGCTGCTAGCGCGGCTTGAACTCCAGTCTGAATTGATTCAGCCAAGGTTCTCTGGAGTTTGTCATGAAAGTGTTCTTGGAAGTCTTCCAAGAATTTTTGAAAGTGAGTCCAATCGTTGGTTGGTTCTTTGCCTGGTCGAGGAGCCATCACAAGATCGAAACAACGATAAGAATCAAAGTTCTAAGTCTGTGATACCAACTGACGGAGCGTAAGTACCGTTTAGTAACTGATAATGCAAAAGTAACGTTGAATTCTAAGAATACCCATTAGCTTAGCTTTCTTAGATCTGTTGAATTCTTAAAAGAATGCCTAGAGATAAGGATTCAAGAGTTTGTAACACCAAAGCTCTAAGTTTTATAAATCAATAATCAAAAGTTATGTCTCTTAAAAACCAAGAGATCACAATATACAGGGATGTAAAATCCTAAAGCCAACAAAGAAAAGGAACTAAACTTAAATAGAAAAGAAAAACAAAGACAATTAGGAAAAGTAAATAAGAAAACCAAAACTCATTTGGGCCACATCATGTAGCCAACAAAGTTATTTAAAGTCTTCTTTCATTATGTAGTTACTTTATGATATCCACTTTGTTCTTTGGGGAAATTTAAATTCTACCACAAGTTTGATACCTTATTTCAAATTTATCATTAATGAATGATTATTTTCACAAATATCCTTAATTTATAATAAAATAACATTAAAACAATTTTAAAATATTTATAGAACATTTATAAACTCAAACCCAACTCCTTAATACTAAACCCTAAATAATAATCACTAAACATAAACACAAATGTTAGTACTTGTGGTATTTCTGAAAAGTGATACTTAACTTGTGGTCAGAAAATTTCTCTTATTTTTTCATCTATTTAAAGATGAACGGATTCCTATAACAAAAATGATGAGTGTGTTTTTGTACAGAGCAAAACATGATTTTTTGTGAATAAAAAGAATCTTACATATTGAAATATTTGTGTTGATGAACTTAAAAAAAAATATTATTTTATTTGTATAGAGATATGAAATTCATATATTATTAGGTTTATAATTTTTAATTATAGAATAATTTTTTTTATTTAGAAATTAAAAAGTTATTAAAAATAAAATTAAATAATAATTATGATGTTTAACTAAAAAGAGAATTTTTAAAATAAGAATTTTTAAAAGGATATCTTACAACAAAATATTTCAATTTCTAAATAAAAAATGTTTTAATATCTTAAAATGATATTTATAATTTGTTGTATTTGTTTTATTAATGAGATATTAGATATTTGAATGTCATAATAAAATTATTTTAGCCAACATAATATAAGAAGTAAATCTATAATTGTTTTTGTAAATTGAGATTCTATATTTTGTTTTTTAATTTGTGATTTTAAAGGGGATTATTATTTTTTATTTAAGACCCTGTTATAAATATAAGAAAATTAGTATATATTTATATGTTAAATATATTCCTTTTTCTTATTACATTATTTTGATATTATATAAAATAATTAGTTTTTCTTAAATTATAGATTTTTGATATATTTTTATCATATTCTTTTTTGGTTTTATATATACACTCAGGTTTATTAAATTACATACATTATATATAAAAATTGATATTGATATATTATATTAAATATATTATCTTTTATATTAAATTCTCTTTTGATTTATATCAATGAAAAGTTGTTTTTATAAACTAGTGGTTTTTCCGCGCTTCATGCGGAATGTAATCTCTTGTTTATATATATATGATATGTAAGTGTATTTTGCATTTGTTTCGGGCATTCTGGATTTGATACTAAGTGTTTGGTTGATGCTTGAAACTTGTCTAAACAGCTATGTAATTTGTGGGTGGCTAGAATAAGTTTCCGCAGCTCAAGAAGGATTGATGTATTGTTAGATGATGGGTATTGAGATGCATGGGATGTTTATTCATATTTTTATGTATTTGTTTCAGAACTTCTTATTATATAAAAAATAGTTTTCTTCCCTTTTGTGATGCCATGTCACTAAATAAGATAAAGAAAAAGTGACACATAGCATGCAAAATTATTCTTATACAAAAAATTAATGTTTAATATTAACAAATGTTTAATTTATGTGAATGCATTTATCAATTCTTTTTAAGAAGTATGAATCTTTTTTATTTTGAAATAAAAAATTATTAAAAAAAATCATAGTATCTATGAATTCAAAAAAATGTATAAGGCTAAAAATAATCCATAATTTATATTCTTAGATATTTTATTTTATCAACATTGACAAATGTTAGAAATTACTTATATAAAAAATAAAAAATATAAATAGTGAAATTTAATGTTATTCTTATTTTCAATAAATTAAGAAAAATTAGATACTCACAAATTTTGAATATATATATATATATATATATATATTTTTTTTTTATGTGTGTGTATCACTAGGTTTTTAGTAGTAGCACATTAGGAATTAATATTCATTAAATATACAAAAAAATCAGCATACAAACTAAATCAAAAGAAATAAACACATCAAACAAATACAAAGATTCCAACATAAGTATTTTGTATGTTGTTGTTAAAATGATATTATATACACACTGAACTTATATCAATTACTGCGTATAAAAAATAATCGGACACATAAAAATAACTATGTGCTTTTATGAAAAACAAACAAAACATATAATATTATAATACTAAAAATAATATAATATTGTAAAATATGTTTGACAGTAGATAAAAATAAAACAAAATATAAACGGACATCAAGTTTTGATAGAGATGGTGAAATGTTTAAGTGAACATGTCATTCATTTTTTATTATAGACAAAATAAAACACTAAATAACAATAAATTATCTTAAAACAAATACACACAAGATGAAGACAAAAATAAATCTGAATATCAGGCGTATAACCTGACAAAATAATAAGTCATTAGCTTAACACCATCTTGTCTCAGAATCTTTCACCTCATAACACCACTTTAGTGGCCGCTAAGAACTCACAGTTTTTTCCGATCAAATAGAATCAGAAAAAATAAAATAAAAAAGAGAAGGAAAATGAGAAAATATTGTTAAGTTCACTATATCTAACATAACGATGAGTGTGCATTTATCTCTTTTGAAACAATAAATAAAAGGTAAAAGAGAGTAAATATCCTTCCACTTGATTGATAGTTTTTAAGAATAAGTTGGAGAAAAATTAGCACATAGTACCATAGGGTGGAGAATAGAACTTGCAAAAATACACAATTATATCACACTGATCCGTATAACATTTCCCAAACAAACATGAAGTAACCCTAGATATAGCCACCGAAACTTTCAAACAATTTAATAACTTCTGAATCATTATAATTAATATGTTATATTTAATGAAACCAAAAAATTGACATTAATATTTTTGTTAAAAAAATAATCATTTAATGAAAATATAATATAATTAAAACAATTATAATAAATAAATTATTATAATTATAATAAAAATAATCTTTAATGAAAATATATAATATAATTAAAACAAATAAATTTATAATTATAATAAATAAAATTCATGAGAAAGAGGATAAATCAATTTACGCTATTAATCTTATACATTTCATTAGATTTATACCAACGAAAAATAAAAATATTGAATCTCACAGATTTTTGGTTCCCTTTTTACTACCAAATTTAAAGTTCACCTAGAATAATAAATGATAAAAAATAATTAATAATTAAAATATAATGAAAATAATTTTAAAATAAGGACTAATAAGATAATAAAAATAGACCAATTAAAATTTAATTATGCTATGTAATATAACTTGATTTTAATGAAAATTTTTTTTCCTATGTTTAATGAAAAGTTTAATAAAGATTTAATAGTTAAGTAAAAGTCACAGAATGTTTAAATATATTCAAAATAATTAAAGAAGTCTATAAGTTTTGAAAGACGAAAAATCTGTTATCATATTGTTTTCCTTTAAACCTAAGGAAAAAAAGATTCACACACTAAATTTTCTTTCTATTTTAAGTAAAATAAGATCAAATTTCGAATAATTATCAAAAAAGATTCAAACAATAAACAATAAGTAATAAATAACCAAACAATATTTTACAAAAAAAAAATTGAAAATAAAATAGTAACACACAAAAATAAAGAAACAAAAGTCGCGACGAGCCGCAATACACAACAATTCTACGCAAAACACATACTGATAATCTATGACATTCAAAATTTGGATATTAATATTTTTGAAATTTGAAAAACAAAAAACAAAACGTAACTAAAAATAATTATATAATTTTCTAACTACTTATATTTTATAATATATTATAATATTTGTATATCAAAATAACATACAACATATATAACTAAAATTTTAACAAAAAACCCGGACGTAGCTAGGGCCGACCCTAGTTTTAACAATTTTGTTATTTAATTATATTCTTGGGTTTCCAAAAAGTATGGATGATTATTTTATTGGGAAAATTGTCATTTAAATCACCAATTTTCAAATTTGGTTGAAATAAAGCACCAATTTTCTCATAAGCCAAAAAAGCGCTCAACTTTTGTTGATAAGCCATTTTAGTCACATACTTTCGTCGACCATACCAATTTAGTCATATCGTCAGTCAACAGTTATAGTTGACTAACAGTATGCCTAAAATGGCTTTTAAAGTTGGTGTTTTTTTTGGCACAAATATAAATCAATAATTTTCACAATATTAGATTTCAAATATTGAAAATTTTAAATAACTATAACACTAATAAATAAAATTGTAAATAAAAAATAAATTCCATTCAAAAATATAAAATAACTCAATGTAAAATTATTAATTAACATATCCTTAATTGAGTATTTTAGTTAAAAATGATTATAATTTTTTTAATTATTTATGATTAATTTAAAAAAACTATTTGTATAATCCTACAGGGATTATGTTTTATAATTTTATTGTCAAAAATTTGTTAGTAAAATTATTACTTCAATTCTTGATTTTTTAAACAAAATGAGTTATCGGATAACAAAAAGAGTTATCTATTTTGGTGAAACTTATTTTTCTTTTTAAATGCATAAAAACTCTTGTAAAAATTTATAGAAAATATATAGATTTGTTTGAAGATCTTTATTATAAACTTAAAGAATCATGAATAATTCGTTAATCGATAAATTTTTTCATTTAAGAAACAAGAGTTGAATTAATATTTCATCAAGAAACTTTTGAAAATAAAATTACAAAAAATAATTCAAATAGGATTATATAAATATTTAAAAAAATTAATCGTAAATGATTAAAATATTCTTATCATTTTATAATCAAGTTACTCAATTAATGTATGTTAACTAATTATTTTACATTGAGTTTTATTTGTGTTTTTATTGGATTTTTTATTTATAATTTTATTTATTAGTGTTTCAGTTATAAAAATATTTTCAATATTTAAAATATATCCAATATTGTAAAAAAATATTGATTTATTTTTTGTGCCAAAAAAAACATCAACTTTGAAAGCCATTTTAGGCCTACCGTTAGTCAACTATAACTGTTGACTAACGATATGCCTAAATTGGTATAGTCGACGAAAGTTTGTGATTAAAATGGCTTGTCAACAAAAGTTGAGTGTTTTTTTGGCTTTTGAGAAAGTTGATGCTTTATTTCAACCAAATTCAAAAGTTGGTGATTTAAATGACAATTTTCCCTTATTTTATTAATTATTGTCTTCTATATATGGTGTTGTACCTTCCGAATGTTTAATTCAGTCTAGTTTTCTATTACTTTAATCATATTTGCATGTGGGGCTAAGCTCTATATTTGATTTTTATAGCTGTACCATTTACAAAAGTGTGTGTTTATATGGTTTATTTTGTTTCGTTGGGATATGTTATGTGATGTTGACTGTTACAACGTTTTGTTAGCGTACGGGTCAACTGACTTGCTAATTTGTTGTGAGCTGAGTTTAAGAGTTCTTGGTTTTGGTTTTTGATTTAGATGTGTAACTATTTGGTGGTCAGTTATGTAATGATGCTAGGAATATTTCATGTCAAATATTTAACTTTTATCTTTGAACTATGAAATTTTATTAACGATGGTATGTAACTGAATATGTGTATCAATATATGTACATGATTGTTGTGAGAGCCAATAATTTTGTTTTGAATCAAAGTCAAAATAAAGAAGTAGACGTAAACCACATAAATCTGTACATAAATATCTTTATATAGAAAATAGATTTCCACATATGTTTATAATAATAAAATTTGATGCAATGTAGTCGAGATTTTTAATGTGTTAGCTAGGTGAGAGTTTGTTGTCGTGAAATTTGTTTGTGATTGTTTTTGTACCCTCAATAACTGGGTATATGCATGCAAGTTCAATTAGTTTGGATTATCCGGCTTGGTTTCGGTTTAACAAAAATCTGACTAAATTAACCCAAAATAATGTTTAGATTGGTATTCTGTTAATTCAGTTTTTAAATCTATTCCAAAGTTTTTTTTATTTTGAGGATATTTTTGTTTAAGTTTTGTTAAATTTTGGACACATTTGATTAATATCGCTTAGTTCCGTTAGTTGGATTCCAAATTTGATTAATAGTGTTAGTACGTTTTTTTTGTTTGGTTTGGTTATATTTTTATAAGAAAACCGAAGTATTTGAATGTCTAGAATAGGTCTTGACATTTGGATCTTCGGGTGGGGTTTAGATTAGTTCACTTCGGATCCGGGTCCTTCGTGTATAGAAAAATCGGGTTCAATAGGTACTTGAAATTTTTCGGTTAGGTTTCATATCGATTCTTTCCGGGTCCAGGTCATTCAGGTCTGAAAATCAAAAACCTATTGTAAAACTATTAATTTCGGATACTAATAGGTATGATTCTCGGTTTCGGTTATGTTTGTATTCAGTACTTCAATTTTTGGGTTAAAAAAATTGAACAAAAAGAAAATTCAAACATAAACCGAAAATAACAATCAAAAATATTATTCAGCAAATGATAGCAAGACAAGTGTCAACTTTTACCCCAATGTGAAAAAACTCTACTTTCTTATTGTAGATATGTTTCAAAATGCTATATATATTTATATTAAAAATATTTCCTTTTTGATAATTTAGAAATTTGGAAACAAATATCAACAAAAAGTTAAAAAAAAAAATTTACATCACAAAAAGGTTAAATAAAATACTAATATTTAATTTACTAAGGTTATCCTTGTAAAAAACAATTCTAAAAATCAAAGACACATAGGAAATTCACTTATCAAATAAAATTATAAAGATTTACTTACAAAGCCCAATGGTAAACCATAAACATACAGTCGTTTTGGTTTTATTGGTACAATAACACACATGGTATCGGCCTCCCTGCATTCGTTTTCTCTTCGTTCTTTGTCAATGATAGATTGCGCACAAAAACTACTCCCATGCATGGAACAGTTATAATCCAATTAGCTTAAAGAAAATATAATCCAATTATGAATTGGTATGTTAGAACTTCAGATGTTTTTTCCAAGTCATCTGCTATATATCGCGATTTTTCTTTTTTTTTGCGGTCTACAACAGCAACATACACCAAATCCTTCTTAATATTGCACAATGCAAGACCATCGTACAAGATAAAAACTATAAACACGTATTTTAACAATAGTGATTAAAAAGCCCAGCAAGATTTACAATATATATATATATAGATATATAAATATATATTTTATTTTATTTTTGAGGTCATTTAGACACAATCAGTTTTGGTCAAAACCTGAACCATTGTCTGCATCACTCTCACTTTCATTTCCAAAGCCAAAATATAATCTGCCGTCTGTCTAAAAAGTCCATCCAAACCTTCTGATGGTTTGGTGTTGGGAACAAGCTCTTTCAGCGTCTTGACTCGTCTATCAATTGCATGACAGTACGGTCTTCTATGAGCTTCTAAGCTCTTCTTCGGCCGGATCATGATCTTCTTCACAAGTGCCCTTCGAGCTCTTTGTCTTCTCATCAAAACCCAGATTGATTCCTTTCTTTGTCCTTCTAATGTTACTCCCATTACTGTAATGATGCAAGAATGTTTTTTTTTTTTTTTGTGTGGTTAATGTGATAAAAATTGATTTAAGAAAAGTGATAAGAACTCTACAAAGATGATTTAATATAATGCCGATATGAGACGGTGTTGTAGTTTAAATACACATAGATAAAGGTAAGTGACCTTTAGATATAACTTAATGAAAATGGAAACTACAGCTTCTGAGAAGGTTCACTTTTCTATCCCAAAAGAATAGGATGATATTTGGACAACTGTCCACAAGGGTGTTTTATTTTGTGTGTTTAAAATACTGTTATTGATGGATAATTAGGGTTTAGATTAGATTAGAGGTAATGTCACCAAAATACAACTTGATGCACATGCACTATGATTTTCATCATCACCCAACTATCCTATATGCTTAAGACCACCATCTTTCTTCCCGTTCACATCACCATAAGTAATCACCCTGTCTTATTCCTCCTCTGTTGCCCTTTATAAATTTATATTGAACTTCCGGCCAATTAGTTTGAGTGTATGAAAGTCGGCGAATCAAAGATAAGAATGTAGTTATCTTTATGTATTATTTTTTTATAGATTAGATACTTATTTAAATTACAAGCAATGCATGCAGTCAGTGTACAAGAAGGTGGTGCTTGAAATATGATAAGTTGATAAGATGGAATTGTGTACGTATATACTTTCTGATTTCATAAATGATTTCAGAAACTTGCATCGACTTTTTGATTTTCCTACGATTGAATTGGCATCCATCTTTATAGATAATGATTTCATATGGCTAATTGGTTGCCATAATGCCTTTGCTTTCACTGGGTACTATGCATCTCATTATTTCCAGCTAATATAAGCCGGCGCAACTAATGAGCAATTGAAAAAAAACTAGTGATATACAATTAAAAAGCAGTCCCGAGTAGTTTTAGGTGTTTTGTTTTTCTAGACAAAGTAGATAACGATGTTGGCGAATGAGATAAGGTTTTGATTTACATAAGAACATGCGGATATCTTTAATGTTTTTTTGAATTTTTGAACTGCATATTTAAGGTTTTTATGTTCGTGAGTGGATTTAGTTGAAGCATCTCAAAAGATTATGTTCTTTGCTCGTCATGTGTTGTATTTATTCATATTTTAAAAAGAAAAAAAAAACAAAAAGAAGCAGATTGGTGGAGCTATATTGATCAGAGATCCTCGGACGCTATTTGATTCAATGTATTCTCCCATCGCCGTCAACCCGAAACAATGTACTTAGTAGTTCTCTTATACATATATATGTACGTCTCATATAACACTAATTAAAGAAATTCGAATGATTGAGAGAAATAAGCTTAACATTAAGCATGATGATTGTGCAGTGTATGTCTATGGTTTATGATGGGCTGCAAAGGTAACGTGAAAAGTACCTAACTCATGAAGGTAGGTTCAGTGTATATCTAAATATTAGCCATGATGAATAGTTTAGTGTAACTTGATCGCTTGTTAGCACGTTATGTTATATAAGCTCAACGTGCATACACATGTTACTAGGTGTTTTTTCCCGCACATGCGGGCTTAATGATTTTACAAATATTTATAAATAAATATGTAATCAATTTAAGTAACATTAAAATAAGTTATTGTTTATATATTCAAGATATTCAATAATAATTTTTTATATATATATTATGTTTTTCATCATAATATAATAATTTCCATTACATAAATTAAATTTAAAAACACTTATAAGTTAAAATATTTAGTAATAAATTAATATCAAATTTTAAGATATGAAAAAAAATTTGAGTATAATAAAATTATCTTTTATTGTGTAAATAAATTTGAAATACTCTGGTATACATAAAAATATATAGAAAATAATATGTATGAATTTTTTTTTTAGTTTTATTTTTAAAATAAGATGAAAATTAATTTTTTGGATAACACAATATAAATTATTTTTGATCTATAATTATCAAATGAATGAGTTTTTTTTAATTAATGATAAATTATAGATTAACATATATAATTAGTTTTTAATGTTGATAAAGATTTTATAACACAATATAAACAAATTAGATAAGGATAATTATAAAATTAATGAAATTCGTTTTTAATTTATAATTAATTATATATTAACAAATAAAACTATTTTCAAGATTAATAAAGACTATTTAAAACAGTAGAAAATATTTTTAGGTAAGGATAAATCTTAAACCACTGAAATTCGTTTTTATTTATAGCTAATTATATATTGATTTTTTTTTAATTATTCATTAAGGGTATAATCGATATTAACCACTCCAACTTTTAACGTGAGAGTTCCGTTGCGAAAAATCACTTCGCAAATAATAGTATAGATATCCTCCTTATTTGTCTAGGCCACCCGAGAAATTTCAATTTTATAATATCATAATACTTCCATATTTTTTGGAAATTATTAGTACCAAAATATGATTTTGTATCTACAACTATTAAGGATTTGTATTTGGTAATAGGAGTTATAACTAGAAAAGGGTATGTGTCATTCAGAACTAGGACTGGGACTTAATATCCGCCATCCGCTATCCGATCCGGGATCCATCCCGATCCGCTCCAAAAAAACCGATATCCGGAGGGTTCGGATCCGGATCCTGATAGTGATTTTACAGATCCGGCGAATCCGGATCCGGATCCGGATAGTGAAAATTTTAGTCCGGATATCCGGATCCGGATCCGGGCCCACCAAATATTTTTAAAATATTTAAAATATAATTAAATTTATATAGATATATTATATATAATTTTTATTAAAATAACTAAAACTTAGTTTTACTAAACTTTTATTAGCTTTTAAAACTTTTTTGCAAAAAAATAAAATATTCATTGAATAAATATATGTTTAATTTTAAATTTTTAAATTTAATTTTGATTTTTTTATTTTATTTTTTTAAAAATGAATCCGGATATCCGCGGGTATTCGAGTTTTAGTCCGGATATCCGAACCCCGGATATCCGGAAGGCCTGAATCCAAATCCGGATATCAATTTTATGGATCCGCCAAATCCGAATCCGGATCCGGATATCCCAAAATACTCCGGATATCTGATCCGTCCCATCCCTATTCAGAACCGTGTTTTTAACTAAGTCGAGCGGTTGACATGACTTCGATTATCTGTGGTTTGTATTAACGAAGGGTCATATCACATGGTTTGTGCGTGATATTAAATTGTTGAGATGGTTTCTTAATTCTGCTCTTTCTGTTGGATTAGATTCACGCACTCGTAACCTGCCTTTTCAGTTTTTATAAATCTGCTTGTTCGATTTGCACGGGTAATCAACTTTCTGTATGATTAGAATATCTAGACAGAAAAACAAGTTTTAGATATTAAACTGATTAGTTGTAAATATTTTCTTTAAAAACTGTAAAAAAAAAAATATTTTGCATTAGATATTCTGTGATTTTAAATGTTCTAAATATATAATGTTTTCATAATTATTATTATTCGTTTTTTCTTGTATTGCTAGAAGTAATATAAGAATTATAGACAATTGATAATTACTGTCGCCTCAAATATAAAAAAATAACTGGTCTTACGATTATTTTGACATAAATTTTATAAAAAAATTGTTTTTTTTTTAATTTGGATTTCCCTACTTACTAATCCATAAATTTGGTTCAAATCTATAATAATAAATTTGTTTTTTTTTCTACGGAGGTTAAAAAACACTTGTCCATTATTTTTTTTATCCTCAAAATACAGATTCAATTAATACTCTGTAAACCATTCCGATAATTATGTGTCCATGTGAACCACAAACGTTGTCTGTTGTCTGGCGTTACGTGCTAGATTATCCGTCCTCGAGTTCTGCATTCTAGAGGACATAAATGATCTCTGAGTAATTGAAACTCCTTTCAACATCTGGATGTCTTCTAGCTGGCCACTATGCTGGTTCTGAAACCATCTTTACCAATTGAGAGAATTCCATTGCAAACATGACAATAAATTGTGTTAAATTCCTCATACTTTCCATTGCCCATATAAGAGCTTCTACTTCTGAATGTAAATGTGATAAGCTTGGTCTCATGTTTCTGGCACTCATCAAAGCGTCAAAACCTTCCAAAGTGCTATACCAGCCCTGTCCCGAAAAAAAATATATTTTTCCTTCCATGATCCATCCGTGAAACACTATCTTCCCGGAATCTGAGTTAAAGCTGGCGACGCTGGTGTTTCTGTATGGGGTATACGATGTGAGAGCGCATTTTGTGCCTCCTTCCAAATTGTTGCTTATGTTTCTGTCAGCTTAATTGTATCTCTCGGATCAGTATCAATGTTGCTAAAAACATGTTATTCCTAGCATTCCACATGTACCATAAAATCCAAGTGAATTGGTGATCTTCCATGGGTGGATCGATTATCATAATAAATGATCCATATTTGTAAAGATTGATTGGGTAAGGAAGATAAGAGGATTTGATGGAACCTTTGAAAGAGCCCAAACTTAGACAGCCAGTGGGCATTCAAAAAATACGTGATTGATTGATTCCTCATCTTCTCCACATCTTGTGCATTGAATATCTCCTTGCAAACCTCGTACACGTAAACTCTTCTTAACCGAGATACAACCTGAAATAATTTGCCATAGGAAATGCTTGATCTTCGGCGGACATCTTACTTTACACGAATGTGCCTTGAGGGGGTTAATATATGGGCCTAATGTCGTGGTCGGCTGCTGAATGTCGGGGTAAACCCTTTCCACCTGTTAACCAGATTTCACTGAATATTTTCCAGTTTTAGTAAAGTGCCATCCATCCTTGTTTGGTCTCTGGAAATGACTTAATGGAATACTCTCTATAGGTTTTGCATCTTACGGATCCACCAGGTCTCGAATCATCTGAGAGTTCCATGTTCGTGTTGTTGAGTTAATGAGTGTATCCACTGTAAGATCGTGCTGAAGAATTTGTTGAAAATTGTTTGCTGGTTTCGGGCAAGTGGTTGGGAGCTAGGGGTCCTTTCACACAGAGATGGAAGAGCCTGATCTCATCCTTTTAATTAGCCATTTGCTAACCAGAGATCTAGTAGAGATCATACTTCGCCATCCATATGATTGTGAATATGACCTTATCGGTTCCAGGGGTGATGCGCTCCTGAAATACCGTTCTTTAAAAACACGAGAGAACAAAGTCCCTGGTTTCTCAATCAGTCGCCAAATTTGTTTTCCCAACATAGTTGTATTAAAAACCGCTAAATCTTTAAACCCCAATCCACCTTCATCCTTAGAAATACATAATTTTCCCGTGACTGTCAATGCATACCTCGAGTAGTTCCTCCAGAGCTCCACCAGAATTGTGCAGTAACACTCATCAACTTCTTCGCCACTGTCTTTGGTATACGATAGCAAGACATCACGTGGTTTGGTAATGCCGTGATTACAGACTTAATGATCACCTCCTTGCCTCCCTTCGAAAAGAATTTAAATGTCCATCCATTAACTCTATTAGATAGCATATCTTGTACAAATCCAAAGATTTGCGTTTTAGATCCACTCATACTCTCTGGGAGACCCAAATAAGAGGCGATACCCCCCAATGTTTTGAATCCCCAGTAGTTCCCTTAACTCCTGCTGAAGTGAATCCTCAACCCTATGTCCAAATTGGATAGATGATTTCTGGAAATTTATCAACTGCCCAGATACAGCCTCTCATACTCTTTCAAAATATTTAAGATAGTTTGGCATTATTCTTTCTATGCCTTGCAAAAAAAGAGACTGTCATCTGCAAAAAGCAAATGTGAAATCGACGAACAAGCTCTGGCCACCTTTAAACTTGTCAATGTTTTCTCTCTCTCCGCCTTCTTAAAGTTTGCTATCAGAGCTTCCGTGCGCATGATGAATAAATAAGAAGAAAGAGGATTCCAGTGTCGTAACCCTCTATGTGGGGTGATGTTCCCTTTTGGTTGTCCATTCAGTAACCCTCGATATTGTACCAACGAAATACATTCCATCACCAGTTTTATCCAATGAGAGTCAAAACCCATCTTTTGTAGTAAAACCTCAATGAAAGTCCATTCTATCCTATCATATGCTTTACTCATATATGTTTTAATGGCCATGAATTTTTCCTGCCATGGTTTATTTGTCCTTAGACCATAAAACATTTCCTGGGCTATGATGATATTATCCGAAATCAGTCGTCCCGCCACAAAAGCCGATTGTGTCTCTGAAATGAGAGATGGTAAACAACCTTTTAGTCTCTGACACAGAACTTTGAATATGATCTTATACCCTATATTACAAAGGCTTATCGGACGTAGTTCTGTCATCCTAGTAGGTCTCTCTGTTTTAGGAATTAAAACCTGTCCATCATTTAATTTTAAATTCATATTTTTCAATATTTTTTGTTTTTTTTTGTTTTACTTAATTTCCTATTAGATTGCATGAAAAAAAAAGAAAAGAAATACAAGCCCTAAGGAAGTGTTTTGGGCACAGCCAAGCCCAGTTACATACCCACATCAAGCATCATAAGAAACCCTTGAGAAAACTAAGGCTTGAGCCCAAAGTTAAAGAAACAAAAGGTCGTCATCTTGGTATCAGTCGATAAAGCAGAGGAAGTGTAGCAAAGACTCATGCAAGGCATTGTTGCATCATTCTTGAAGAGAGCTGTGGACTCTTGTCATGTATGTGATGATCCTTTCCCTTATCTGCCGATCAATCAATCTGTCTAGAGAATCAACACATCGGAAATTGTTTCAGTGGAGTAGATTGTTTCGTTCTTGCCAAATCCATGAGATACAACTTTGCCAGGTAAATAGAATCAGAATTGCTCTCCAGTTTTGATTGTGATATGATTGTAATTGCGTTGTGACATTGTCCCATTGTCTTTCAGAGTCAAGACCGCAACGTCGAGCTATTGAAGACCAAAGGCTCCACGAGTATGGGCAGAGGAAGAGTAGATGATCCCGCGACTCTGGTGACGAGTTACAGAGTAAAAAAGTTGGTGATGTTTGAGGGCCCCAGCTCAGTATTATATCCTTGGTAGGACAGCGGTTTAGGATAAACAGCCAACAGAGGAATGAATGCTTCGGAATACCACCAACAATCCAGACAATATTTTTCCAAGGAACCACAGCACGATGACCAGAAAAGATGGTGATAGACTAAAATTGGATCTTGTCTACTGTCAAGTTAATAGTGTTGTTGTAATATGTTTAGAATCAATTCCAAAGGACCAGTTCACACTTTATCTTTATAGGATCAGAAATTAGCTAAAACCGTAGTGATGTTTTAAATAAAGAAAACGTAATAAGCAAGTAACAAGATAAGGTTGTTTTTGAATTGAGTAAAGTAGTAAGAAAGTAACAAGATAAGGTTGTTTTTGAATTGATTAAAGGCGCTAGTCTAGGGTTTCTTCTTCAGGTTCGGAATTCACGAGCCAAGCAGTTATTCAAGTCCAGTTATTACAAGTCTAAACTCGGATCACTCAGGTTGAAGCAATCCATTGTCGTGGTATTGGTTCTCTTCGCAGATTGATCTTGATACCTAAGCTCTCGATTGGATCAAGGGACGATAGCAAGCTTTAGAGATCAAGTCCGATAAGTTCACAATACACCCTAGTATCTACTTTCGCTGACTAGGGATGCAAAGCTCATTCAAATTATATCAAGTTATCAATTAAAGGTTAGCTAAATCAATTAACCCTAATTCATGCACTAAGTGATCAGTTCAATGCAAGCAATAAAAACAAATATGAATGTAGACAATCTTAAAATTACTTATTTATGCTTCAGCTCACGAATTCAAAACCCTAGAACCCTAAACTAACTCGGTGACTACTCAAACATAGCACAAGAATAGAGAGACATGATTTCTGAATAAAACTTCATGCAATAGATAAAAATCAGAGGGTTCAGGATGATCTTCTCTAGGAGATAGATGAAGCCTTCTCCCTTACAAGTAGCAAATCTCAAAATCACAAAGCCTTCTAGGGTTTTCTTATGTAAAAAATAAGGTAGAAAATAAGGTAAAAGGATAAAGGGTATTTATAAGGACCACAGGCGGCCAAGAGGGAAAATATGAAAGCTTAGGATAAATCCCGAGATATAATATTTGGTTCCACAGATATCGGGGAGCAGGCCATCAGGTTCCTCCGCTTTTGTAAGAACAGCTTGTCTGGCTGTTCCGGTTGGGAAAAGCTTCAAGTTAGATCTTTTTTCACTTCTTTTGCTCCACCCGATCACTCCTTTCTCCTATAAGATCTCCAGACCTACAGTGACTCAAAAAGGACTAGAAGACTCTATAAAAGCTGTAAAACTGTTAGTACGAAATACATATAATGTGCTAAAAACACAATATATCAATTCCCCCAGACTTACCTCCTTGTTTGTCCTCAAACAAAATCAAGTACCAAGAATATGAAGAAATGTTTGAAAATGTGGGAACTCCTCAACAACCATACTATAGCCACAAATATCTGAACCATACAAGCAATAAAGCTAGGACAACACACCCTTACCGAGAACCTCACTGACTGCTGTTCAAACCGGCTCCATACTCTATATTTTAGACCTACAAAAGTTAATCATTCCAAACAAAACTCCTTACATTCAATTAAGAGTGGCGTGAGCTTCTCATCCTAGGCATTATTTCAGGGCAACGGTCTAGGTATAAACTGGCCTTTTAAGTATTTATAGTTGAGCTAATCAGTGTTTAGGGGTTACCAATTTCGTAGGGGATGCAGGATATCGCGCAAAATTACAAGAGAGGATAGATCCATTAATGTCCACAGCCCCCACTCGTTTTTGCCCGTTCTCTTCTTCGCACAGTCACTCTGTTCAGCGACTGCTCTTTCTTTGGAACAGTCGCTCCAATCATCTGCATGGTTCTCATCTCTTCAACTCTAGCACACTCTGTTTTCTTCAATTTTACCAGTTGCTTCCGTCTATCTTAGAAATATTCTCCTCCTCCATCACCTTATTCTGAAGTAAATAGATTATTTTTTTTGAATAAACTGGTGATGGTGACGAAACAGGAGGTAACATTGGTTGACTTGACGTGTCACTGGAGTTTTTTGACTTGGTACTTATTCTTGTTTCTTCAGACTTTCTCTTCTCTTATATTGGATCAATGGTGGCGGAGCAGCTGCTGAATTGGTTTCGCATGTTCTCTCGGTAGAACACTCTGTAGCATTAATGAGTAAGAGACTGCGTCGATACTTTCCTCTCCGTCCCTTTTGCACATATCTGCACATAAGATTCTGAAAAGCAAATGTATGAGGGCGGAATAAAAGGTGGGTACTAGCTAAAAATGAGCTAGCCACTCTGGATCAACAAGATTGATAGAAAGAATAAGAAGTCATGAGTGTTAATCACGTTAAACCCTAATCTAATGCCCATGACAAGAAGAATTACAGTCAAGATTAGGTTCAAGTTAAATGGAGTTAAGTCTTTCCAGTGTAACCTCTACAATCTGAAAACTTGTGGAGAATATGTCAGGGTGTTCCGGGTCCACATGTGTGTGTGTCGCCACTGCTAAGGTCACTGAATAAGATAGCTAAATCACGAAGGTGGTTAATAAACATCACAAAATAAGGTCCTAATTCCCACAAAGTTTAGAGAAAGTCCTTGTAAAGTTACGAGAAAACGTTTTCCTCGTAAGACCGTAGTAAACTTACAAAGAAACTACGTGGAAAAAGACCATTTCCTCGTAAACTCGTAGTAAATGCTTTCCTCGTAAATTCCTAGTAAATCTTACTACGAAATTAAGTGGAAATAATCTTTTACTTCAAATTATCGAGGAACTTGATAGAAAATATCTAATTTAAATCTAAAACGTGTTTTGTACCTACTTTTCCTAGCAATTTTCTAGTCAATGCTCAGATTCGAAAATTTCTATAAGTACCACCATTTGTGATTCATTTCAAACACACCAAAAAAAATCAGCTTTAAGCTTGATCAAAGATAAAAAAAAATGTCCGGTCCGGGAAATATTTTCGAGTTGCGGAAGTGGATATATTCACACAGAGATAATAACGGGAGAGTGACGAAAGAATATCTCAAAGGGTTGGAGACGTTTATGCATCAAGCAGATTTTACACCACTCACGCAGGAAAGTGGTAAGATGTTCTGTCCTTGTCGGAAATGCTGCAATACAAAATTAGGCCCTCGTGAAAATGTTTGGAAGCATTTAATAAATATAGGTTTCATGCCATATTATTATATTGGTATCAACATGGAGAAGATGCTAGTTGTAGAAATGAAGGTAGCAGTAGTAATAGCAATTTTCAGGTTGAACCGGTTGATCATTTGCGTAATGAAAATAGCTATCATCACCAAGAGGAACAAATGGTAGATTGTGATAGGGTTCATGATATGGTAGGTGATGCATTTGTAACTCATGATGATGATGAAGTTGAAGAATCTAACTTAGATGCAAATTTTTTTTATGAAATGTTAAAAGCTGCGAATGAGCCAATTTACAGTGGTTGTAGAGAAGGTCTGTCTAAATTGTTGTTGGCTGCTAGAATGATGAGTATTAAAATCGATAACAATCTACCTGAAAATTGTATGGCTGCTAAAATTGTTTAAAGAGTATTTGCCAGAAGACAATGTGTCTGCTGAATCTTATTATCATATTCAGAAATTGGTATATAGTCTTGGGTTGCCCTCGGAGATGATAGACGTTTGCATCGAAAACTGCATGATTTACTGGGGAGATGATGAGAAGTTAGAAGAATGTCGATTTTGTAAAAAGCCATGATTCAAACCGCAAGGTCGAGAGCGTAATAGGGTACCGTACCAAAGGATGTGGTACCTACCAATCACAGACAGATTGAAAAGATTGTACCAATCTGAGGAGACTG
The DNA here is from genome assembly GCA_932364175.1 of Eruca vesicaria subsp. sativa. Lineage (NCBI taxonomy): Eukaryota > Viridiplantae > Streptophyta > Magnoliopsida > Brassicales > Brassicaceae > Eruca > Eruca vesicaria. The sequence continues at coordinate 14,006 of CAKOAT010120599.1, read as the reverse complement.
CTGGAGGGATGAGATGGCACGCCGAGCATACTCAGACGGATGGAGAGATGACTCATCCATCAGATGCAAGAGCCTGGAAACATTTTAACAATGTACATCCACATTTCGCTAGCAAT
>CAKOAT010120599.1:2166-13790 GCA_932364175.1 Eruca vesicaria subsp. sativa | reverse complement strand
ATGGCCGGTCTTTCTTACACCGTATAACCTGCCACCGGAGATGTGCATGCGACGAGAATTTCTATTCATGACCATATTAATACCTGGTCCAAAACATCCAAAAAGATCTCTCGACGTTTTTCTACAACCACTGATAAAAGAGTTGAAAGATTTGTGGTCAACAGGGGTGAGGACATATGATTGTTCAACGAAAACAAAATTTACGATGCGAGCGATGCTTTTGTGGACCATAAGTGACTTTCCTGCATATGTGATGTTGTCTGGGTGGACTACACATGGGAGATTAGCTTGTCCATATTGAAATGGAATGACAGATGCGTTTCAGTTGAAGCATGGTAGGAAGACTAGTTGGTTCGATTTTCATTGTCCATTTCTTCCCGTTTACCACCCATACCGAAGAAACAAGAAATTGTTCAGGCACAAAAGAGTTGTCAGAGACACTCTTCCTCCACATTTAACTGGAGAACAAATTGAAGCGCAAATCGATTACTACGGTGCTCTAGAAACAGCTCCTCGTGGTAGGAATTGGCATGTTCCCAGTAATATGCCTGATTCTTATGGTGTTCAACACAATTTGCACATAAAGAGTATATTTTGGGAATTGACATATTGGAAAGATCTTGTTTTGCGCCACAACCTAGATGTGATGCATATAGAGAAGAACTTTTTTGAGAACATTGCGAACACTATATTGAATGTCCCAGGGAAGACAAAAGACAACATAAAATCGAGGTTGGACTTACCCGATATCTGCTCAAGGAGTGAGCTACATATAAAAAACAATGGGCAAGTTCCAGTTCCAATATTCAAACTGTCATCAGAAAAAAAGTCTGCGTTGTTCAACTGGGTGGCTTCAGAAGTGAAGTTCCCTGATGGGTATGTGTCAAATCTCTCAAGATGTGTTGAGAAAGGGCAAAAATTCTCTGGGATGAAGAGCCATGATTGTCATGTCTTTATGCAGCGACTACTTCCCTTTGCATTTGCGGAGCTACTACCGGCAAAAGTACATGAAGCACTTTCAGGTAATTTATTAATTAATATAATATGATAATATGATTAATTTATTTCTTTATATATATATATATACTGATGTGGATAATTTTTTCTGTAATATATAAGGAATTTGAGCATTTTTAGGGATCTGAGCACCCGTACTCTTAAAGTGGAAGTTGTCCAACAACTTCATGAAAACATCCTCGTCTTAATCTGCAACTTGGAGAAAATGTTTCCGCCTACTTTTTACGACGTCATGGAACACCTAGTTGTCCACCTCCCGTATGAGGCATTACTTCGTGGACCTGTGCATTATGGATGGATGTATCAGTATGAAAGGGCCATGAAAACTTTGAAGGGATAAGCCAAAAACATAGCAAGAGTTAAAGGTTCTATTGTTGTGGGAAGTTTGACGTAAGAAACACCACATTTCACATCGTACTACTTACAAGGAAACTAGCTCTAAGAAGATATGATGATGGTGGTGTCGTGCCGACATATATGGAAGACGATGTTCTAGACATCTTTTGTCAAATTAGGCGATTGGGTGGGAAATTGAAAGAGGTTTGGTGGTCGAGTGATGAAGACGTTCATAGTGCACACCTTTATATTTTTCTTAATTAAGAGCATCCATTGATTAGTTATTTTGAAAGGTAAATATATAAACATACACACTTATTTATATATATATATATACATATATATTTTCCAATATTAAATAACATAACATATATGATTTTTCAGCCAATTTGTGACTCAAGTCGAAGAAGTAATACCTAGTATATCGAAAACTGAGTTAGACAAAAGAAAAGATCAACACTTTATCAAGTGGTTGAGGAAACATGTATTTAGTATAGCTTAAATTTTATGCATACATTACCACAAAGTAATTCTAATGTCTAGTTCTATTAATTACTTTTTTGCAGGTTGATTATGATGATCATGAGTATCCCGCATGGTTTTGCGAATTACTTCAAGGTCCAGTTGCAAAGGTCACTGCATCATCGATGTATTTCACCCGAGGCTATACTTTTCATACCTATGACTATGGTAGACACCGGGCGACAAGTAATTATGGAATATGTGTGAAAGGCGAAATAGATTTCTACGGGAACTTGCAGAAGATTTATGAAGTTCAATTCCCAGGTATGAGTTTGAAATGCGTTATCTTCAAGTGTGAGTGGTACGACACCGTCGTCAACAGAGGTGTTCGGATTAACAAGAACGGTTTTTGTTGATGTCAATGGTGGACGAAGGTACAACAAATTTTTTTTTTTTTTTATATCCAGGTTTCGAGTGTTAATTAATTTTTACGTTGTCTTTATTTTTGTAGGTACAACAAATTCGAGCCTTTCATATTAGCTTCCCAATCAGATCAAGTTTGCTTCATTCCATACCCTCGTATTACTATCTCGGGAATAAACTGGTTAGCTGTTATCAAAGTTACACCTCGAGGACGAATAATTGCTGGAGAAGAACCACCATTACAAGAAAAAAACACCAATAAGATCGAGGAACCTGAAGCAGAAATTGATGACATCCTACTCGTTGATCCTCATAATCGTGAATACGAAGATGTTCCTGATCACTCGACGGACGAAGGTGTAGAGGACGAGTTTTACAAAAATGATGATGTTTCAACAGATTACGAGAATGTATCCTAATGAATTATGTATGTTTATAAGTTGTTTTAATCACAAAAATGAATATGAATTATGTATGTTTAAAGTTTTTTTAATCACAAAATTAATTTTCATTTGGGGTTTATGTGTAGAAGAGGTTAGGAGTTTGGTTGTAGAAGAGGTTATAAGTTTAGGATGTTGTGGTTAGGGGTTTGGGGTTTGGGGTTTCAACTTTAGGGATTTACAAACTCTTTCCTCGTAAATCCCTAGTAACAGAAAACGCGGGCATAGCTATTTCCTCGTAAAGGCTGTTTCCTCGTAAAGTCCTAGTAATAGTGTTACTAGGACTTTACGAGGAAATAAACGCGGGCATAGCTATTTCCTCGTAAAGACTTTTTCCTCGTAAAGTCCTAGTAATACTGTTACTAAGACTTTACGAGGAAATAAAAACACGAGCATAGCTATTTCCTCTTAAAGGCCTCGTAAACTTACTAGGGCCTTACGCGGAAACAAAATTCCCTTTATAAACTCGAGCCATCCGATTTCTCTCATTTGTAGTAAGCTTCTCTCTGAATCCTCTTAAGGTTCTCTCTATTTCCTAGTTAGGTGATTAGATTAGGAAATTTAGATTAGGTAGTTAGTTTAGGGAATTTAGATTAGGTGGTTAGTTTAGGTAATTTAGATTAGGTTGATTTAGTTTTTTTAACCATTTTTTTAAAGATACGTATATTAATGTTTTAATTTTTTTTTTTTTAAATTTAGATGCCTAGAAAGAGTAAGCTTGAGAGGGCTAAGTGGCCTGTTCAGAGGAGTCATTACGGAGATCTTTTCGGTCGTCACCCAGGCGCATCATCTTCGTCTGCTCCCGGTTCTTCTATTCCGGATCATGAAGCTGTTCCCGAGACTCAAAGAGTTTCTACGGCTCCCCGGTCTGACCAACCACCTCCTCCTCCTCCACCTCTTCCTCCTCCTCCACCGGTCGCCGGGGTTCATCCCGATTTGCAGGTGCCGCCAAACGCACCATTTTCGGTGTACACGGTGGAGGATATTATGGCCCTTCCAGCAGAGAAGGGCTGCCTGAGTTAGATCCTATCTGACGGGACGGACACAACATATTATGGTATGTTTTAATTTTTAAAAAGCGTTTTTAATTTATTTGTTAATTAACAAAAAATTTACAAATTAATCTAATTAATGTTTTTATTTTGTTTCTTTCCAGGTTTGGTCTTGACGGATGTGTCACTCAGAGCGTCATGGATTGTATCAAGGGATACTTTCCCGATGCAGCTCCAAACTGGAAGAAGACGCCCAGCCACACAAAAAAAGACGTGGTTCAAATCGTTCACCGTAAGTTTAATTAATCAACTTAATTTATTTTTAATTATTTAAAATTATTAATATTATTGAACTAATCCGTCTCTTATTTTTTCTGGTTACCGCAAAAATATCGTTGGTCTATAGGGATTCACCAGCGGGTGAAGATGGAGTTTTGAGACGAAGGCAAGAGCACGATTGCTCGACATGGTCTACAACTGGAAGGGCGACTTTCAGGTGTGTATTTATAAATTATATATATGCAGTTTTAAATCATTTATTGACTTTGATTCTAATCATTTTAAAATTATTTTTTGTTCAGGTGGATGGTTACGAGGAGGGGAAACCCGATTGCCTCACATTCGATGTGTGGGATGGCCTCATCAGATATTTGGGGTTGCCGGACTCGGTCAGAACCTCCCACACAAACTCCGAGAACTGCATGACAAGAGACGAGCATGGCAACACGAAGATGCTTCACACCGCGGGTCGAAAACCTCACGGGGGAATTCGTCTTGACATGGTAAACTAATTTTTAATAACTATTTAATTTTTACTCTATTTGAATATTCCAAATTGATATTTAATTTTAAAAATTATTTTTAGGCTAAAGAGACAGGAGTTCTTCCATCTCTGAAAGAGCTTTACGAGAGGACCCACCGGAACAAGGCTGGGCAGTTTATAGATCCTAGATCCGAGCGGATCTACAACAAGGTTGTTGCCTGGTTGACGAACCCCAGACCCAGCTGACTCAGCAGACTGGGACACTAGTCATATTATCCACTCTTGGAGTGGATAAGATTTACGAGGAGGTAAATAATTTGTTTTCCTATTAATTTTTATTATTTATTTAATTTTTTTAACGTTATTAATCTATTTATTTACTGGACGCCCCTAGGAAAAAGGGGCGTATCATCGAGTATGGATTCGTTAACGATGTCCCCACAGCGACATCGTCTTATGCTCAGGAACAGCACGAGTTGCAGGCGGCGCAGTGTCATGTGAGTTCGCTCACCGATCATGTGAGTTCTCTCACCGATGTCCTGGACATTTTGGCGGTTGGAAACCCGCAATTGGCGGAGATGTTGCGTGTGAGACGGGAAAGCGGAGGGCTTCCAACCCAACAGCATCCACCGTCACAGTCACAGCCGACAACCAACCTTGCCGAGGAGGAATTGGCGAACAGGGACGACTTCGTTCGGCAATTTAATGACCAGCTTCCGTAGTTTTTTTTTATTATATATTATGAATTTTAAAACTTAAATTGTATATTATTTAGTTATTTACAAAATATTTTGTTATTTCTTTTTTTTTTTTTTTTAATTTGGTTTTTTTAATTTTTTAAAATATACTATTTATATTTATAATTAATATTTTTTTAATAGGGAAAAAAGGTTTCGGAGTAAAATCCTCGTAATATTTTCGAAGTAAAGTCCTCGTACATTTTACTAGTAAGGTTCTCGTAAACCGTTGATATCACTCAAATGTTTAACCCTAAGGAGTGAATTACTCTCTCAAACAAGAGGTTCAATCATAGTACTTAGGGATCGAATCCACAGAGACTCTGGATTACACAACAGATTATTTAGTCTTTGAAATAAAGCTAGGCAGCAGGTTTAAAACAATAACTTAAAAGGTAACCAAGCGATTTCTTGATTGATTGATTTGTTTGTTAAGAGGAAAGAAGGTAGTTAAACTTAGGTATTTTCTCAGGTATGACAAACATGGAAGTTATAAAGGGTTTTTAATATTCATAGTTCTGAATTCAAACTTTTAAGGATTTGAAGGATTAAATCTTACTGGATCTCGGATCAAGAACTATCGTTCGATGACCTTGACTCAGTATCGATCGATTGTTCGATAGAAATATCGATCGATGACGTTATGCTATATCGATCGACAAGATGATTATCTCGTCGAATGATATTGCATCCAGCGAGTTCTAATAACAGGTTTGAAAGGTTCTCTAGTCTTCACTAAATAACTTAGACTCTAGGTAATTGCCAAGCTCTCACTTATCCAGATTGATCCTAAAATCAGAGGTAAGGGTGATCAATCCTTAACACTAGTATTTATGATGACTAGATTGAGAACTATATTTTAAACACCCTAATAATGGTTACTTCAATGCATGAGTCAACCCTAATGAGAAACCTAAATCTAACAAGAGAGACTAGTCAAACATATTCATAATGGTTTGAATAATGCTTTAAGATAATGATAGCAAGAGAAACAGTAAATAAGTAAAGCAAGGGAGTTCAAGATCTTCTCTGGATTTGTAGTTCAGATCTCTCTCTCAATTCCTAAGCTCTTCTCAAAGTATAGCTAGATGATTCTCCCAAAATTAGGTCTAAAAGGTCTATGGAGAAGTCTTCTTAAACTAGTACAAAATCCTCTTAATATAGCCTAACAGGTGGCCATGGACTTAAAGTGTAATTTATTAAAATTCTTGTGAAGCAATTAGGGCTTCTAATCTTCATTTAATCACTCGGAGGACTTTTGTATCGATCGATATAGAATGTCTTCTATCGATCGATGTGGGTGATCTTTTATCGGTCGATTGCTCTCAATGCACAACGGTCGATATTTTAACACGTTTTGCTCATATCTTCATTAAGTCCCCATTTTAGCTCCATAATAGCCCTTTTACACCAGTGAGTACCTGGACCTGTAAAAGCTCTAAAAAGACACTAGAAGTATCCTTTTGTTTCCAAAAACATAGATAAATCATGGTTGAAAGTGGGTTATATCAACTCCCCCAGACTTATACTTTTGCTTGTCCTCAAGAAAATAATATTAGAACATTGGTCTAGAAAAGATTTGAAAGGTGGAAGCTCCTATAATTCTAAACTTCGAACCATCACCTCTTTACTTATTGCAAGCCACTTCAGATATCTATCAATCTCAGAAGTACATTACACCATATCCTAGCTTAGCAACCAAATTCAACTAGCCAACAACTTAATGATCATGTTTGTCTATCCCCTCTGCCGATCTCATTTATGCATAAAATAAATGTGTAGGCTTTACCTTGGGAGTATTGATTAAAGAACACTTGGATTCAACTCAAACAAGTTTCAGGCATTCTCCTTCTGGTTCCTTTTCTCCCTATATCTCCCTTCTCTGAATCTCAAATTTTCTTTTTCTTTTATATCAATCCCAATGAACAACTAATGTTCATCTTATTGATACTTTTTGTAGCTCTTTCTAACAAAGTGTAGGCGAATAGTGGGGTCATAGGTAATTTACCTCTCCCTCGCTTCCACAATGTGTGATCATTCCTTTGAATTAGAATAGTGGGGTCATGAGTAATGTACCTCTCCCTCCGCCTCTCAGGAAATCATCTCAATCTTTTATTTTTCTCTTTATGAGATGCCAAAGGAAGGAGAGAAAGAAACCAAAATTGTTGAGACTTTTACCTTCCAGACTTGCATGAGGATTCCGATCCCTTGTATACCAAGCCCCAAGACAACGAATATATGTCAGGTTAGGATGGAAATCAGCTTTGGTTCTTCCAGACATTTTCAACAAGAGTTGTCATAGCTGACAGGTGATCCGCTTTAGCATCTCTAGTACCTTCTGTACTGAAAAATCTAAGAGTGGTTCTAAGAAGTGGTTGGGTAACAAGTCTGAATCTATATGATCATTGCTTCCTTCTTAGTAAAACATTTTTTTTTTAAAAAAAGGAAATAAAATATGAAATGAAAATATTAGTAGATACCCCCCAGACTTAAACAACACTGTCCCCAATGTTATTTTGTTTAAGAGGAAAGAGTAAAATTTAATGTAGCAAATATAGTCATGTTAGTAGGAAAATTATACCTCTACCCTTACATATCGATTGATACATAGTGGTGTACATCAATCGAAATAAAGTGCCTTCACCTATTGTGCTGTCAATCATCGAACTCAACATCTATGAGTTATGTATTTCTATGTTAGCTCTGTTAGACATTCTCAAAACACACAAATAGTTAGATAATAAATAATAGCAGGCATAGTCGTAAAAAGTACGAATGAAAATCCTACAAGTCTGAAAATAAGAGTAAAAACATAGTAGTGCAAGATAAGGGATAGAAATGAGCAAGTGAATCAGTCGTCACTGCTCTCGTCATCCTGATCAGACTGGTGAGAGGGACCTGGTGCTGATGGGTCACTGGCTGAAGTGCTCGCTCGGCTTGAAAAGCGGCATCTCGAGACACGGGACCAGATGGCACAAAGAGCATCCAACACTCCTCTCCTGAAGACTCTCTCATCTCCAGCCTCGATCCCGTAGTGATCTGGGACCTGGATAGGAGGTGCTGATGATGAGGCGCGGGAAGTAGCGGCGCTGCGGACTTCTGTATCACGGCGTAGTGTAGGTGGGTCGAGGACTAGGCGCGGGTCTCTGTAACCGAAGCCTGTCGAGGTTGCCCGCAAAGGCAGTCGTCACTGGGTGAGGCAGAAGGAACCGGCGTGTACCAGCTGGAGTCTTTGAAAGCACGATGCAGCTGCCTGTCCATCCACTGGCTGTTACGCAGATGATCTGCGTCCAGGTAGGCCCGAGAAGTGACTGCGCTGCCCTCGTCTAAGCGGATCTCACAGTACTGGAAGATCGGCGTCAGCAGACTCCGTAATGTCTCCTTCTTCCTTCCTGATCCACTGGAAAAAGGCTTTGTCTTCAGGCTGACTAGGTGCTCAGCGAAGACGGCACCCAGGTTAGGTGTGGCCATGACGCGCTCGGGGTCCAGGAGGGTCAGATCGACCAGTCCGTCAAGTGCATGGTACAGAAGTGTAAGCTCGTAGATCCTTACCTTGTTAGGCTCCATCTTGCAAAGCAGAGTGGTGGCAAGGATCCGCATGAAGTACCGGAGAGTCGGGTGGCGGATATCGGTCTGAATCACCGAGGCTGAGCTCCAGGGGCCTGTGCCAAAGATCTCCTAGAACGCCTTAACTTCGGGAAGGCGGAGATAGTATTGGAGGTGGCTGTGGGTTTCTCAAACCCGTAAATAGTGCAGAGCTCGGGGACAGAGACGTAGTACCGGATGCCCCTAGCGAAGAAAGAAAGAACGCCATCACAAGCAACACTCGATTGCTGGTTCTTGTACTTGAAACGAACAGTGGCCATGAACCGCCGGACGAGCGAAGGGTAAAGGTCATAGGATTGGGAGCCCATGGTCCCAAATCCGAGCTGAATGAGCATCTCGCCGAGATCTTTCTCGATCCCTAGACGTCGGACAGTGGCAGGGTCGATGAAACGCGTGGGCGCAACCTCCACATTAAGCCATGCGTTGTAGAGCAGGGTGTCGTAGTTGTCCCAGAAGTCACTCACAGGACGGTGCAAGCACTCGGTGCTCTTAGGTGTGGCCCGTGGGTCGGTGAAACGCTGGTAGATCCGAATGGGTTTCCCATCCTCACGTGGCCAAGGGTCGCGCTCATCTTCCCTTTCCGAGGAGGAAGAAGATGATGGAGGGTTTCCTCTAGAGGTGCTAGGTGCGTCGAGTCTCTGCTTTATTCTCCTTTCTTGGCCTGGATTCATCTGCAAAAAGAGAGAAATCGAGAGTGTCAGCAATTCGCTCAGTTGGTCGATATCGATCGATGTAAACCGATGTATATCGATCGATATCGATCGATTTCGTGTTTTTCCGAATCCGACCAGAGGTGCCTATCGATCGACATCGAGTCCCAAACCTGCAAAATCCTCAACAATCCAAATCGCAATTTCATAGTGTAAATCCTAGTTCTAACACTCATAAACCTCTAATCTACCAATCCTAACAACTCTAATCGATTAAAAACAAACCTATCTACCGATTTCTAGGAAAAAATGTGTTAAACCTTGTTCTCTTTGAAAATCTAAAAATCAAAGGATTTTACCTTGAAGGATTTTGGATTTGAGAGTGAAACCGAGATAAGAGGGGAGTTTCGAATCGATTGAGGTAAAAAAACGGTTAAAATCCGTGAAGAATCGAGAGAGAAAGAGAGGTTTGTGTGTTTCGGGGGCGATTTGAGATTGTGAGGGAGAGAGAGCTGCGTATCAACTTAAAATGGGTTTGCCCTCGATATGTCCGTATCGATATACAGATGGGTGTATATCGAACGATATGACTAGATTAGACTAATATGTTTACTAGTTTTGCTTAAGGTTTAAATAACTAATAATTAAACTAAAGATCTTAATTCTAAAAGCATGATAAATTAAATCCTAATAGTGGGTTGACTTATCTATTCGGTACCCTAGGTGGAGTTAGACGTACCTAACCGAAGGGGTTTATCATTTGGAGGTTTAACCCAATAGTGTTTCACTCGTTGGCCAGCAGGCGAACTAGAGACCTCCCGGAGCCTCGATTTCCCGCATCCCCGACTCGAACTTACGACACAGTCGCTTTCTGAACCACGGCCGAAATGTCTCTCGTTTCGTCTCGATCCGACTTACCGTTCGAGTTTTACGATAAAAACCGTAAAACTCTGTTTTCTCGAAAAGAACTCGAAGAAATCGTATAAAACGGCAGCGGTTAAACGAAACACCAAACATTGCCTAGACTATACGATTTATCCGAGATTTTTTGTTAAAATCATTNAACTCGAAGAAATCGTATAAAACGGCAGCGGTTAAACGAAACACCAAACATTGCCTAGACTATACGATTTATCCGAGATTTTTTGTTAAAATCATTAAAGAACGTACTTTTAATAAAAAACGTCGAGAAAATCGTGAAAACGCGTTTTTAGTAAAAGTGTCGAGTAAATCGTAAGAAACGGAAACGATTAACCGAGAAAAAAACGTAGCTAAACATTACGATTAACTCGAGGAATTTACTAAAAAACGGCTTCGAACCCGGAAACGATTCCGCACAAGGTCAAGAAACAGATTTATCGCACAACGGCCCGGAAGGTCCTAAAACGCGATAAAAGCCCATCTCGCGATCTTAACCGAATCTAACCCGAAGATACGATAACGTTTTGACGGTTTACTCGCAGAAGGGAATAAATGTCAAGCTTAAAGATAAAGGCAAGTTTGAAGATAAATAGAAGATTTCCGCGGAAGAAAAGGAAGGATTGGGAAAAACGGAAGATTTCCGATATGCTCAAATCTGAGCAAAATGGAAAGATCGATTGGCCAAGGCGAGGAGTATATAAGCAAGAGGCATAGGTCAGAGGGAGGAGACACGAAATTCAGAGCTTCCACCACCAAAACTAGCATTTAGGAATATTTCTGTTTTTCTGTTAGCGAGCTGCGTCTCAATTAGGGTTTTCTAGTTCTTACGCTTTCGGCAATTCTTTTTGTACCAGTTCTACGCAGATTCGGAATAAGAACCTCTTTGCTCTCTGTTTTTGTTTATTCTCATTTAAATTCTAAGTATTTTCGTCATCTTATTTTCATTGTGCGGTTCTCGCAGATAGCCGGTTCCTCTGGAAACTTAGGGTTTTCCCGAAGTTTCCTTTTTTACGATTTATTTGACAGTAGGGTGAAATCGACTCCCACAGTTTGGCGCTAGAAGGAGGGGGGGGGGGTTGGATCTATCTTACACCGTAACCGCAACATGACCAACGAAGAAACGATGACTGGTGACAACCAAACTCGCGACGAACGCGACAACGTTGAAACACCACTACCAAAAGACGCGCCTGCGGCCAACGCTACCAACGCTAACGCCGAGACCGTCGAAAAGATGCTTTCCGAGTTTAACAAAAAATCGGAAGAGCAAGAAAAGC
>CAKOAT010120488.1:57383-139571 GCA_932364175.1 Eruca vesicaria subsp. sativa | reverse complement strand
GGTTGGAGAGATGTCCCTTTCACTCCTTCTGTCTGTGCCAGCCTATGGACTTGGAGCTCTTTATTTATTGTTTTATGTTGTCCTCTTGTGTCTATTGCTAGTCTATATTAATGTTGTATCCAGAACCAAAGAAAGTAATGGGAATAATGTATTCTCTTCCCTAAACTCTCTCTCTCCCTTGTTCATATCTCTCTCTCTCCCCTGTTCTTTACAAACTAAACACTAAATCTCTCTAATCTCTCTCTGATTCTCTCAAACTTTCATAAAACACCCTAGAAATTATGGTTTTAAACAATGTTTTTAAACCCGACCCGCACACGTCATTGGGTCACTGGATCAACCGCGGGTGAACCGCGAGTTAATAAATGAAACTTTATTATATAAAAAATATTAGCTATGAAAATAAAAATATAGAAACTAAAGTTAAATATATTCTAAATGTTTTTAAAACATAAAATATATAAATATACAAAATATCAAAAACTAGATTAAACTATTATTTTTTTTTATTAACAAGTAAGAATAATGACATCTAAAAAAAATCAAAATATAAAATTCATAAATATTTAAATGTCTAATCAGAATAATAAATTAAACTTCAAATCTAAAATAAACCCAAAGTAAAACATCATTGTAATAAATTATAAATAACAAAAATAAACTAACACCAAATCACATCAACTAATTTTGGTTCTCGCTACCACCCTTCAGTTTATTTTCTTCAGGTGGTATAGTGAAATCTTCATCAAAATCTAAAAAACACAGATAAAATAGTGTAGTAGGTATTATATATGATAAAAAGTCAGAAAGTTTAATCTAAATTTAAAGAAGAAGACGGCAATGCCAATAACTAAAACGTGAAAACCTAATTTTTAAATTAGAAATTTAGAATACCAAACATAATAAAAACATAATTTAAAACTAAAAAAAAACATAAGTTTATTTATTGGTTCAACCAATGGTTCAATCGGTATCGGGTTATGGGTTTTAATGGGTTTTTCTGGGTTTTTTCGGGTTTTTAAATTTTGGGTTTTTAACAAAACCCCGAACCGGATTTATTTTAGGTCACCAGATTTACCGATTCAACGACGGGTTTGGGTCGGGTTTCAAAACACTAGTTTTATGTTTCAGAATTTATAAGCGATCAAAAAAAGAAAGAGAATCTAACTGGATGCTATTGGATAGTAAATTAAAATTTAACGCTTTAGATTTTATGATCTTTTGTGATTTAATGATTGATTTTAAGTAACATCAGTTACTAAAATATAATGATTATTGTATTTAAAATATTTTTATTAAAAGATTGAAAATATAGTAATACTATACTATTAAATGATGCCTTTACATTTTCAAATTATTTACAAGTTTCAAAATTTTTTGGACCATTCAAAAACAATTCTGGACCTTTCAGGAAAAATTCTGAATTTTTCAAAAAAAAATTATGAACCCTTTAGAAAATATTTTGAACCCTTCAGAAAAAATTCTAGAGCCTTCCAAAATAATTCTAAAGCATTAAGGAAAAAAATGAATCTTTAAGAAAAAATCCGAACTCTTAAGAAACAATTCTAAGTCTTTCAAAAATAATCCAGAACCCTTCAGAAACAATTCTGGAGCCTTGAGAAAAAATTATGAACCATTCAGAAAAAAATTAACCCTTCAGAAAAATTATGAATCTTTTAGAAATAATTTTGAACAATTCATAAATTTTTTTGAGCCCTACGGTATAAATTATGAACCATTCAAAAACAATTTTGGACCCTTTAGAAAAAAAATCTAAATCCTTCAGAATCTTCCAGACAAGATTTTGAATTTTCAAAAAATATTTTAAACTCTTCAGAAAATATTCTGGACCATTCAGAAAAATTCTGAACCCTTCAGAAAAAATTCTGACTATTCAGAAACAATTCTGAATTCTTTTGAAAAAATTATGAATACTTCAGAATCAATTTTGAATCCTTCAGAAATAATTCTAAACCATTCAGAATAATTTCAAGTCATACATAAATAATTTTGAATCCTTCAGACATAATTCTGAATCCTTCAGACATAATTTTGATCCTTTAGAAACAATTATGAACCACTCGGAAAAAAACTATGAACCATTCAGAAATAATTTTGAATCCTTCATAAATAATCATGAATCCTTCAGAAAAAATATTGAACCATTCAGAAACAATTATGAACTCTTCAGAAACAATTCTGAACGATCCAGAAACAATTATGGACCCTTTTGAAAATTTTTGAACCATTCAGAAAAATTTTGAATCCTCGAGGAACAATTTTGAACCATTAAGAAACAATTCTGGACCCTTTAGAAAAAAAGCTAAATTCTTGAAAAAAAATTTCAACCCTCCAGAAACAATTTTGAACCCTTCAAAAAAAATTCTGAACATTCAAAAAAAATTCAGGATAATTCAGAAACAACTATGAACCCTTCAGAATCAATTTTGAATTCTTCAGAAATAATTCTGAATCCTTGAGAAAAAAATTTGAATCCTTTAGAAATAGTTATAAATCCTTCAGAAACAATTTTGAACCATTCAGATAAAAACTATGAACCATTCAGAAATAATTTTTAATCCTTCATAAATAATTTTAATCTTTCAGAAATAATTCTGAACCCTTTAGAAAAAAATCTTGAGCCTTCAAAAATAATTTTGAATCCTTCATAAATAATTCTAAATCCGTACAAAATTTCTGAACCTTTAAGAAACAACTATGAACTATTCAGAAACAATTCTGGACCCTTCAGAAAAAATGTTAAACCCTTCAGAAAAATGCTGACCCCTTCAGAAAAAATCCTGAACCCTTTAGAAAAAAGTACGAACCCAACAGAAAAATGTTGAACCCTTCAGAAAAAATGCTGAGCCTTTTAGAAGTAATTCTAAATCTTTCTAAAACAATTCTGAATCTTTGAGAAAAAAATTCCAAAGCCTTCAGAAAAAAAGTCTAAACCCCTCAGAAAAAACGGAATCATTGAGAAAAATTTCTTAATTTTTTTAGAAAAATTATGAATCTTGCATAAAAATGTGAATCCTCCAGAAAAAATTCTAGACCTTCAGAAGAAACAATTTTGAACCTTTCAAGAGTAATTCTGAATTATTCAGAAATAATTCTAAACACTTCAGAAATAATTCTAAACACTTCAGAAATAATTCTAAACCTAACAAGAAAAATTCTGAACTCTTAAGAAAAAAATTTGAACCATTCAGAAAAAATTCTGGATCATTCAAAAATATTTCTGAATGTTTTATAAAAAATTCTAAATCCTTTAAAAAAAATTCGGAACTTTTCAGAAACAATTTTGAATCTTTTAGAAAAGATTATGAACCCTTCAGAAAAAAAATTTGAACCCTTAAGAAAAATTCTGGATCGTTCAGAAATAATTATGAAATATTAAGGAAATACATTTGAATCTTGCAGAAAAAAATCTGAACCATTTAGAAACAATTCTTATCATTCAGAAATAATTATTAACCTTTTAGAAACATTTTTTGGGGTCTTCAGAAAAAATTGGAGCCTTCAAAAATACTTCATTCATTTCACTTTAGTTGTCATTCTAGGTTTTTGCATACATATTAAGGAAACATTTAATTTTACATATTTTCAAGATAAAAACACAATTACCTATACATATAACTACTTTTCAACCAATAGAAAAATAAAATATTATATAAAACTAATAAATTTTGCCTCGAAACTCTAAAACGACACTTAATTTGTGACAAAAAAATTAAATCTAGAATGATAAATAGTCTGAAACAGAGGGAGTAGTTCTAAATCATTCAGAAAAACTATGAACCTTTTAGAAACAATTGCGAATCCTTTAAAAATAATTCCAAACTCTTAAAAAACAATTTGAATCTTTGAGAAAAAAATTTGAACCGTTCAGAAACACTTCTAAACTCTTCAGAAAAAAATTCGGAGCCTTCAGAAACAATTCTTAACAATTCAGATTCTGAGTCTTCCAGAATAAATTCTGAATCACTCAGAAAAATAATTTTCAATACTTCAGAAAAATTTTGGAGCTTTCAGAAATTTTATTGAATACTTCAGAATTTTTTTTGAATTCTTGAGAAAAAATATGAATCCTTGTGGAAAATAATGAATCATTCAGAAACAATTCTAGACCCATGAGAAAGAAACAATTCCGATCCTTTTGAAACAATTCTCAACCCTTTCGAAGTAAATCCGAATCCTTCAATAATAATTCTGAATCCTTCATAAATCATTCTCAATCCTTCCGAAACAATTCTGAACCATTCAGAAACAATTATAAACCATTCAAAAACAATTTTTCACCATTAAGAAACAATTTTGGACCATTCACAAAAAAAAAATTTGAACCCTTCGGAAACAATTCTAAATCTTTCAGAAAATTTTTTGCATCCTTTAGAAACAATTCTGAAAAATTGAGAAAAAATTCTAGAGTCTTCAGAAGTAATTCTGAACCATTCGGAAAAGATCTTACCATTCAAAAATAATTCTGAACCCTTTAGAAACAATTTTGTACTTTTCAGAAACAATTCTGCACTACAGAATAAATTCTGGAGCCTTTAGAAACAATTCTGAACCTTTGAGAAAAAGTGTATACTTTTCACAAAAATAATGAACCCTTCAGAAAAAATCCAAACCCTTCAGAAATAATTCTGAATCTTTCAGAAACAATTATGAATCCTTCTGAAAATATTTTAAACCCTTCAAAAAAATTCTGAATACCTTAGAAAATTTTTTGAATCCTGCATAAAAAATTGTGAATGCTTTAGAAACAACTCTAGACTCTTCAGAAGTAACAATTCTGAACCCTTCATAAATAACTCTTAACCTTTCAGAAAAAAAATTGGAGTCTTCAAAAAAACTATGGGGCCTTCAAAAATAATTCTGAATCATTCAGAAAAAAATCTGAACCCTTAAAAAAAAATTCTGAATCCTTCAGAAACAAATATGAATCATTCACAAAGAATTCCAAACTCTTAAAAAACAATTATGAATCTTTGAGAAAAAAATTTGAACCCTATAGAAAAAAATTTGAACCCTTTAGAAAAAATTCTAGAGCTTTCCAAAATAATTCTAAAGCATTTAGGAAAAAAAATGAATCTTTAAGAAAAAAAATCTGAACCCTAAAGAAACAATTCTAAGTCCTTCAAAAATAATTAAGAACCCTTCAGAAACAATTATGGACCATTAAGAAAAAAACTCTCAATCCTTCAGAAATAATTCACGACCTAGAAGAAAAAATTTCTAAATCCTTTTGGAAAAATTATGAATCCTTCAAAAAAGAATTCTGAATTCTTCAGAAACAAATTTTAACCCTTCAGAAATAATTCTGAATCCTCCACAAACAATTCTAAACCCTTCAGAAACAATAATGAACCATTCAGAAACAATTATAAACCCTTTAAAAAATTATGAACACTTCAGAAAAAAATTCTTGAGCCTTCAGAAATAATTTTGAATCTTTTAGAAATAATTTTGAACCTTTAGAAAACAATTCTGAGCAAAATTGAACAAAAATAGTTGATCATTTTTATTATAACATAGTAACATAACATCAATCAATGTGAGACAAATTAAAAAGGTTAATTATACCTGATTTCAATTTTAAATATTTTAAAAGAAACACAACCGGTTCTACTATTTTGATTTTCATACGAACATAATTATTATAATATTGGATTTCATATCGGTTATCCATCAGCACAACCGATTAGCTTCAGATTTTTGCGGTTTTTGTGGATTATAGCGGATTATTAAATAATAGATATTTCTTAAAATCTAAACATGGATACATATCAAATCACCTGGTTTACCAGTTTGACCGCAGGTCCAAGTCGTAATTAAAGATGTTGATTTAAATGTAAAAAAGTTTTAAATAATTAAAATCCTTGCAGATTAATAAAACATTGGTAACATTTTTAATAAAATTCCACGTTTTTAAAGCGTGGTTTAAAATCATTGAAATTTAATAAAAAATAAAAATTTATTTATTTTATATAAAAATTCTATATAATATACATATATATATAATTATATTTTAAATATTTTAAAAAATATATATAGTGGGTTCGGACCCGGATCTACACCTAAATTTTCACTCTTCAGATCTGTAAATTCACTATCCGAATCCAGACCCTTGGATATCCATTTTTTGGAGCAGATAGGAGCGGATCCCAGATCGAATAACGGATAGTGGATATTAAATTCCAAGTCTAATCATAAGTAACTAAACTCTCAACTAATCATCAAAATGCAAACAGTTAAGTTCAAATTTGATTTTGCACTTCGAACAAACATAAAATGAAATTGGACAAACTCGAAAATATAAAACTAAATAATATAGAATATATTCCAAAAATAAAATCCATGCGGGTGCACAGATCATGATTTAGTATTTTTTATTAAACTGAAACCTGACGTTGAACTAAAAACCTTCTAATAGAGAAAAAAAATTATACATCAAAAGGAATGAGTCATATATGTTCTCTATCTAGAGCAAATATTAACAATATACCTGTACAGTTTGCATATCACATTTTCATCTAATCACATTCTCAATGTGTTTTTTTTTTATAAACTAAACCTAGATTGCTTTTTGTATCAAACTGATTAAATTTAGAATTTCCGAACGTAACTTTAATGAAGAAGATTATTCAGATGAATTCATTTTCTTTCTACAACCACTTAAATTTTTCAATCATGCTTATAAAGAATAAGTTAAATCTACAACCAGAAATTTAAAATAAGAAATATATTGGATTTGAAAATCATTTTATTGATATAAATCTACAGTAATATAATCTACAGTTACAACAGAAAAATTTACAACATATAGACTAAAGCAAGAAAAAATTTATAGGTATTGCCAATTACCACCCTTGATGTATTTGTTGTAAAATACTTACCATGATTTATCATTTAAGTGTACAAGAAGTTTTCATTACTATAACCGCGGAAGAAATGATAGGATTGATTCAAAATTTAAAAATTATGATTAATTTTTTTATTTAATATATATGATTTATTTATATATTTTAAACATGTTTCATGTATTTATAAAAATAACATGATATTATTTGATTTCAATAATAAAAAAAACAAACGATATCTCATCTTTGTCAGATATTATCCTCCTTTTTGAAAGAAAAAAAACAAAAAGAAAAAAAAAATATCCTTGGTTTCATAGTTTATTCTTTCTTTCATTTAGAGATTTGTCAATTCATGAATTTTCAAGTGTTATTCGGATTTGTAATTTTCTCATCTCGATTATCTATCTCTTGACAAACATTTGACTTGTTTATATAAAGTTAGAAAAATAAAATAAAATTCATATAAATTTTCTGGTAATGTCCAAACAAATTATAATTTGTTTCTTTTATTAGTATCTTTGTTATTATAAAAAGTTAAATATTAAAATAGCATATTTATCTCAACACACAAATTTAGCTTAAACATAAACAAGAATAATAATAATATTATTGATCTCAAATTTATAATTCAATTATTGAAGTAGCTAATCTGGATAAAGATGCACATTCACATTTAATAAAGTGTAGTTTAAAAAAAAAATGAAATAGAAGGTGTAATAGTTTAAAATCTAGTTATTTTGCATTGCGTCTCATCTGGCGGCTCTTCGCTCATCCTGAACCATATTGGGTGTCTTGGACTAAAAAATATCTACTTAAAGATGGATCTTATTGGGATGCAAAGGATGATTCATCTGGTTCGTGGACATGGCTTGGAACAGGTAAGTTGTTGGATAAAATAGGGATAATGTATTTGGGAATAGATCGTGTAGCAACTGTTGCTCCAGCGGCTAGTAGCTCAACCTAGAAAATTCAGAGTCGAGGTCAGCGTAGGTTTCCTGAGATCCATGCCGTGCTAGCATCTGTTCAGGTACCTGATCCTTTATAAGGTGCTTCGGAGGCATGATAATGATGAGTTTAAAACTCGATTCTTTTCAGCTCAGACATAGAACCATCTACGTATCAAGAAGAATAAAGTGCCTTGGAGTCAACTTATCTGGTTTTCTCTTTCATGGTCTGGCTTGCTTCCAACAACAGATTGTCTGCTAGGGACCGAATGAGGACTTTGGGAATAGAACAAATATGCATGCTATGTGGGAAAAGAAATGAGAACATTGCTGGAAGATTACTTGGCCAAGCAATTTTGCCTGATTGGGAAGCCACGGTTTCAACCCTTATGAACCCCATCAAGTGCCGATAGACACTATTATCCTGTGCTATCTACACAATTTGGGTGGAGAGGAATTCTAAAAGACATGGAGGAAGATGGCTTTCAGACTCAGTAAATGTACTTCACCGTGTTTTGTATGTGAAATATGAAAATCTTTTTTCTTTTTTCTTTTTTCTTATTCTTCAAGCTCAGTGAAATATGAAAATCGAACTCGTATTTTATATTTCAAATATTTCTTTTATTTTATTTTATTTTATTTTTCCTTTCTTTGGTTTTTCGATCTTTCTGGTCAGACTTATTAAACTCACATGTTCATAGTAGGTGTGGTGTCCGTTCAAGTATTCTGTTTTGTAAGAGATCAACAAATTGTCCAAATTTTAAGGCTATGTTGACGAAGATATTAAAGAAGGATGCAATACCAGAAAAAGAATACTGTGTAACAAAACTCAGAGATTCTGCAGGAGATGGTTCATCTCATGCAGCTGTTATCACAAGATTCGTAAGATAAAACTCAAAGGTGCAGGTAACAAATGGAAATAGTTCAAACATAATCTTATCTCTGAGAGTATAGCAGAAATTTCAAACATAAAGAGAATACGCATATAACGATCTCAAGGAGAACATAACAAGACTCAGTTACAAACTGTTGTCTATATCTTGAGGTGGAATATGATAAGGAGCGCCATGTGTACCACTTACACTAGCGACGGAGACGGGGANCAGGTAACAAATGGAAATAGTTCAAACATAATCTTATCTCTGAGAGTATAGCAGAAATTTCAAACATAAAGAGAATACGCATATAACGATCTCAAGGAGAACATAACAAGACTCAGTTACAAACTGTTGTCTATATCTTGAGGTGGAATATGATAAGGAGCGCCATGTGTACCACTTACACTAGCGACGGAGACGGGGATGTCATTCAAATTTACAAACGAGGTTTCATCAAAATCCAAGGTGTAAACGCTGTTAGGACGCAAACCAGGAAACGAAGTAGCATGGACACATAATGGTTCAGATTTTGAGAGGAAAATGGTGAGATTGTTAATGAATGAAACTAAATCCCACATCGGTAGTTGGAGAAGTAATTAAGTAATATATAAAGGGTTAGGGCCAATCCACTTATCACCAATTGGTTTTAAGTTGGAAGTCCATAATAAACCCGAATCTAACATGGTATCAGAGCCACCCGATGTTGGGCCACTCCGTGGATGTTGTTCCCACAGTTGTCCACGCATGAGCGTGAGGGGGAGTGTTAATGAATGAAACTAAGTCCACATCGGTAGTTGGAGAAGTAATTAAGTAATATATAAAGGGTTAGGGCCAATCCACTTATCACCAATTGGTTTTAAGTTGGAAGTCCATAATAAACCCGAATCTAACAGAGATCTCCTATGTCTTGAGAGTAGACCGCGTTTCCTTGTTCGTCAAGCTTGAACACCATTAAAAATTCTGTTTTCATTTTGGCAACACCTTGGACGATTTTGTCAGTCTTCTTGTACCACTTAACCAAGAAAGTCTCACCGGTGGCTCTTGACTCCACCAAGTGCTCGCTCGTGAAGCACGAATCCATAAGCTCACATGTGGCCATCATCAGCTTAGGAAGTTTTTGGAACTTTACGCTCTGCACCTTGGGGTTATCGCTGGGATTACATGGGTCCCATGACCCGATGAGGTGGCCTCCAGATCCAACAATACGAAACATGTTGTCTTTCTTGAAAAACATGACACGGGAGGAGTAGAAGCAGGGGTTTTCGATCTTGATGTTGGTCCATTTCCGTTTTTTCTTACCGGCTGGTTTGCAAAAACTGAGTTGAGGTCCCAAGAACTTGACAGCCACGACACAGTCCTCATCACCCTTTGGAGAAGCTGATGACATTGAAACATTGGTGATGATTTTTGTTTGGCAGTATCGCAGAGTCACAAGAGGAGGCAGCTTGATGCGAATGGGATTTATTTCAGATGCAAACGGGTTCAGATCGTCTTGTAGACGTAAGATTCCATCCTTATTCAAAGTAGCTACCCATCCATGAGATGCCCCTATCGTTAGTTTTTTTTCATCATTATACACCAACTCCATAGGTACTCGCTTGTCCAATTGAGTGCTGGAATTTTGATTAGTATTGCCAATTATGAGTTTTGCGAGATCTTGTCCACAAGGAGTAGCGCTGATGATGGAACAAGGAGGATTTTGCCGCAAGGAACTGGAGAAGCTATTGGAGACAAGAAGAGAAACAGAGGAGGATCTTCTCACCCCAACGCGGAACCGGCTGAGAAAGAGAGACATGATTGTTGTTAAGCAAAAGGCGAGAGAGGTCCAAGTTGGTGATGTTCCATTTTCTCCACCTAAAACCTCTTCATTAGTACAGAGAAATAGCCTTGCACACCAAGTCTTAGTTTGGATACTTACGATTTATTTTTATTAATACAGAAAATAACGCCTTCTAAGTTGGTCGGAAAATTACTATTTATTTAATTTATTATTTTTCGTATTAATGAACGTAACTTAGTTGCATATCTGATCATTTATAGGGTGCTGGAAATGGAGGTGTAGCTATGTTTTTGGTGATGAAGGTAGATGTCGAGATAGGGTGCAGTTCCTTTGGGATAAGGCGCAAGAATTGATGAGTGCAAATGCAAGTCTAAGTACAGCATTGCCAACCCGAGAACGTGTGGAGAAACAGATCGCATGGTGGAAACCCGTTGATGGTTGGTTCAAGTTGAATACTGATGGAGCATCTAGAGGCAATCATGGGCCTGCTACAGCGGGTGGGGTTGTGAGAGATGAGCATGGAACATGGCAGGAAGGTTTTGCACTCAACATTGGTATCTGTTCGGCTGCGTTGGCGGAGCTGTGGGGAGTATACTACGGACTGTGTATAGCATGGAACCGTGGTATTCGGAAACTTGAAGTGGAAGTTGATTCTGAGAGCGTGGTGGGTTTTTTCAAGACAGGGATCCAAGATTCTAATCCTTTGTCCTTCCTAGTACATCTGTGCTATGGCTTTATATCAAGAGACTGGTCAGTCAAGATTTCTCATGTGTATAGGGAAGTTAATCATCTAGCGGATGGATTAGCTAACTATGCGTTTTCTTTACCGCTTGGTTTGCATCTTTTGGAGGTTGTTCCAGAGAGTGTTGTTTCTTTGTTTTTTGAGGATGTTCATGAGGTCACTAGACCTCGGAGGATTTGCTTGTAATTCTTTTATTTTTTGAATAAAAAGTAGGAGACTCATGTCTCCTGCCTCCTACCAAAAAAAAAAAAAATCTGAACATTTATTTTGGATGTTCTTAGAGGAAAGCAAGATATTTGTTTTTCTAATTTTAAGGTTAACAGAGAAAAGAACACACACCACAAAGATGTACAAACATTTTGCCCTTTTATTTTTCTGACTAACAAACATCTTACTTTGGTATGGCCGTTCGGGTATTTAATCTGGGTCAATTTGATTTTGAATTTTTAAGAGCTCAATATTTAGGCCCATTCGATAAGTTTCTGTTTGGTGTTGGTTCAGGTTTGGTTCAGATACAGTGATATATCGTAAATCGGTTGAATCCGTTTTAAATTTGGGTTTGTAACTAGTTCGGGTTTCACCTCTTTTTTTTTTACACTGAAATATTCAATTGATAAAAAACCCAAATATTAGAGATATGTTAGGTCCTAAGATGTGTCTCTTACGAATCAAGATTGTGAAGCCCGTCAAATTTATGAAGACCCTCAAAATATTGAAATATTTGAAGAACAAGCCAATATTATTCTAGCATATTTACATTATTATTGTATTTCTATATATTTTAGATTTGGATTAGAAAATATTACATTATATTGTGTTAGTATGTCTGGTGACAAACACATAATCTATCACAATCTCCCAATAGGTGGTATAAAGAGCTCATAGGAGCAACAAAACATGAAAAAAAGAGAGGAAGAACCGTCGAACCACAATAATGGTTCCTGGATTAATCATTTAATTGCAATGAACTTCTAAGCCACCTAAACCGTAGTCCCAACTTCTTTTTCCAGTAGGAGCTGAAGTCACAAGGGACCCTTGGTGGCAACATATGATTGATACTTTTGTTCCTGAGTCAAGCTATCTACAATCTTGTCACAACTTAGTTCTTGACTGGAGATATATATGTTTGGTTCACTTATCCACACTTTAGTTTAAAAACTTCAAATATTTAACCAATTTACCCTAACGATATTCTGGTGACATAACTAAAAATTAGTTTCAAGAAGAGATAAATATAAACAAATTAAAACTACCAGCTAACAACTTTTTAAATGTAGGAAACATCATTTAAAGTTTAAAAATAAAATATTATTGTTAAAACTTCACAAGAAAAAACTTAATCATATACCATTTTTGAATGCAATTGTAAAATATATAAATATAAAACTTTGACCAAATACTAAAAGTATTAATTAAACAGAGAATATGAGTACAATTTTCATTTTATAGATACTTATTTATCTGAGTATTTTGGTACTTAGGTTTGAGTTATGTGTGAGTTTTTTTTTTTTAGGTTTCTGAATTTTTTAAATTTTATCGGATATACGTTTGGGTTCAGATAAAACCTCTGTTCGAAACTACGCTAGGCGTTAGTCGGGCTGCTATCCCAGACCTAGAGAGTTATTGAAAATATGGGGAGTACGCGGGATCTAGGCGGGACGGAATTTTTTTAATATTTGTAATGTAATCTGTTTTTTAATAATATACATAGCAAAAATGACATATGACGTGTTGTAGCCCAGCGGTGATATAGTGTGCCACTTAACTTCCTTGCGCGGGTTCGACCTACAGTTTTTTAATTTTTTTTTAAAGGGCAAAACTGTATTTTCGGTGCTTCTTCTTCCTTGACCTATTTTTTACAGACATTATGTTGCAGCCGTTTTCTTTTGTTCTTCGTCATAAATTATCATTTTTGGGTTGATTTGTTTCAATTCAACTTCGTTTCTTTGTTTATACAGTTAAATCATGATAGATCTATGATATACTTACCGATTTGAGACTCAAAATCACTAAAACATAGATGAAATTTTTTTAAACCGCGTTTTTGACCGATTATACCATAATCGCGGCAGAGTTCTACCGCCGAACGCTGCACCGACGCGTAATCGGCTAATCCGGCCGCGTTTTAGAACATGGGATAAAACTAAAGACCAAAACACCGTACAATAAGGTCCCTTCAAATATTATACCGGATTCAATTCAGTTCGGGTTTATTGAAGAGAATTACATCCCTCCACAAATTTCATTAAGTAAGTTAAACGCGGCTTATTTTGTTAAAAATGTATCATTTCAAACTTTAAAACCCCAACAGTGTTATAAAAAAAAGTTAAGCCAACTTAAAAAAAGGAAAAAAGTATGCTTGTTTTATCATATATAGAAGAGAACTAGATACGAAAGGGCACACACAATCACCTAAAGCAGTATAAAATTAGTCTTGATTAATATAATTTTACATTCATAAAAACAATGGTGTTTTGATTAATATAATTTTATACATCCATAAAAAAAAAAAAGAATTCTGATTATTTTGCTCTTCACATTTCACAGTTTACACTCTCTACTCACATCCCAACCGACCTGAATCATCATTTGGATCCATCTGAGATTATTAGAAATGAGACTAACTCACATTCAAAAGCTAGATCAAGAGTGTAAGATTATCACATTATACATATTTCCCAAAGATCTTTAATATGCACCATGTGGGATTCTAATAAACTCATTCGAGTTGTGGAACAGAAACAGTTCTATATAAACAGTTTAGAGCCACCATCTCGAAAATATCACAATAACATGGGCTATTTGTACATGTTAAAAAGGTAGTGAATGACCCCTCTCCCCGGAGAGAGAATATGAAAATTTTGGTGGTTACCTTGGTTTTAAAAAGTGATCGCTTCCCTCGCCATGGAGTTTGGTGAGGTGTAGCGGTGTACTCATCGCATTTCCACCTCAAAGCCAGGTGAGGGACACATGGCGCTCGCTATAAAGCGCTTTGCTATATGTTTTAAGTCACCTCTAGTGAAGCCCCACTGATTCTTCTCAAACCAACTTGGTTTGTACATATATAGGTCACTAAACCAACCTCGGTTTAATACTTAAGCTCTGCCGTCTAATATAATCTATCAGTAAACCCTAATCTGGTCAGTTATATTATAGTTATACAACCCCTAAGTTCTTGATCAGCTCTGTCTTTATTGTTCTTTCACTCTATTCATCACCATAGCTCTTCTTTCTTTTTACTGGTTAGTTCTTGGTTCTCATATACTATATTTTCTTATCAATCAAAACTTTGAATCATTATTTAGTGTTTTAGGTTTTTAGGTTCAAAGTGTTAAAAAAAAAGGTTTTCTAGTTCTGTTATTTTAGATTTTAATACTTTTGAATTGGAGTTTTGGCTTTAAGCGTTTATGTTACCAATGGAATTGGTGTTTTGGTTTGGTGTTTTGTTTTTTTATCAGTGGATTAACCTAACATAAGAGTTAGAAATAGATCATTATTGTTTTGCATGTGTTTTACACATGGCGATCGACTTGCCTCGTCATAGCGCATGGCGAGAGGCGAGCACCTCATCGTTAGTCAAGGTGGCTACGCGTCGTGTTTATATGAGTTAGCAGCGGATTCGAACTCGTGCCTCATAGAGATCCGTTTTGTGCATCCGACAACCACTGATTTGTAATTATTTGTACATATTATATAAGTAAAAAACTATTTATGTGAGAAATCATATAATATAAATCGAATATTATTATATTATAAGCTCCAAACTATAGTAGTGAGTCAAATTCATACCCAAAAAAAATTCAAGAGCGGTAATATTACGCAAAAGATCAATATGCTGGGACTGGGATTCTAGTAGGAATCAGGTAAAGAAAAGGAATAAGGCTATGGATCAGGAACATTCTTTGGGCCTGGATCCTGATCCATTTGTTGATTAGCGGGTTAGAGAGCATTTGCGTCAATCCTAAGCGGCTGAACTCTCACAACCCCCGTTTATAAACCCTTCTCTCTCTCGCCGTCTTTGTTATCACAAAACTCTTCCGACTCGTTTCTTCTCGATCTCCGCCTCTTCAGTTGTTTCATCGATGGTATGTGCCTCTCCGTCTCGCCTTATGCCTTTGCATAAACGCTTCCCTATACAGAGATCCTATTCTGATTTTATAAGAAGTTTTACATTCTTTTTTGGCTTGATCTGTTGTTGATTTTCATGTTTATTTCTCAGGCTTTACCTAACCAGCAAACCGTTGATTACCCTAGCTTCAAGCTCGTCATCGTTGGTGACGGAGGCACAGGTAAACATCCTAGCTTTCGACTTCCTTCGTTTAGAAACAAAAACAGTTACAGAGGATTAGCTCAATTTTGAGAAACTCTATTTGTTAAAGTTTGATGAGTCTTATCTTTCCGTTACTTAGTCTTGATTAGTAGTAGTGTAGATCTTGCATCTCAATTACGATTAGAAACTGGAGTTTTAGAGTCTGCTAGTCTATCTCTTAGAGTTTTGATTTTGTTACTTCATCCTGAGTATATGTCATTGATGTATCCATCAAGATTCCAAAACGCGATTTTCTAGAGTTTGATGAGTTTCTGCTTCGGTACTTGATGTTGCCTATTTGTTACTTACTTGTTAATCTCGATCAGTAGTGTTGATGTTGTTGCTCTATTCCGTTTACAAACGTGAGTTTGTTAGAGCTTGTTACTTGTACCTAGTGAGCTTGATTTTGTTACTTAGCTATAGTTATTACATGTTTGTGATGCCTCCATCTTGCTCCTGCCGTTCACGTATGAGAGAGTGTTCACGATAGTGGAATGCATCTGGCTATATTGTTAACCTTGTGATTATGTTGTTGCACAGGGAAAACCACGTTCGTAAAGAGGCATCTTACTGGAGAGTTTGAGAAGAAGTATGAACGTAAGTACTTCTTGCACGGAGTGCTTTGTTTATAGGAACCTTTTTATTCACGAGTTCACCGATTCTGATTCTTTCTTTCTTGCTTGTGTACATTGCAGCCACTATTGGTGTTGAGGTTCACCCTTTAGATTTCTTCACTAACTGTGGCAAGATCCGGTTCTACTGTTGGGATACTGCTGGTCAAGAGAAGTTTGGTGGGTTAAGGGATGGATACTAGTAAGTCAATTTCTTACTCCCTTGTGATAAATAATCTAGAATCTTCTATTGGTTGGTTGCTTGATTAGATACTTTCTTATCACCTTGATTGTATATAACAAAAAAAATTTGATGATAGTAGTTGATTTGATTCTCCTGTTGCAAATAGTTTGTTCGCTACATTATCATATTATACTGCATTGACAAAATGATACAAAAACTGTGTGTTTGTGTGGTGCTGCAGCATCCATGGACAGTGCGCTGTTATCATGTTTGATGTCACAGCACGTCTGACATACAAGAATGTTCCAACATGGCACCGTGATCTTTGCAGGTATGAACACACTGAAGCTAAAGTTTTATTGCAGTATGTGGCAAATTGCTAAACGTAAATGTGATGTCTTCAATTCTGTGTGTGTAGGGTCTGTGAAAACATCCCGATTGTACTCTGCGGGAACAAAGTTGACGTGAAGAACAGGCAAGTGAAGGCCAAGCAGGTGACATTCCACAGGAAGAAGAATCTCCAGTATTACGAGATATCTGCCAAGAGCAACTACAATTTCGAGAAGCCATTCCTGTACCTTGCTAGGAAACTCGCCGGGTAAAGAAGAGTTTTGACCCTTAGTTGTTCATGCGATTAAAACTAAAAAGATGGTAAGAGGATAA
The DNA here is from genome assembly GCA_932364175.1 of Eruca vesicaria subsp. sativa. NCBI lineage: Eukaryota > Viridiplantae > Streptophyta > Magnoliopsida > Brassicales > Brassicaceae > Eruca > Eruca vesicaria. Next base: position 122,594 of record CAKOAT010120488.1, on the reverse strand, counting down.
CAAAGAGTTGATTTTTACATATTTCAGGGACCCTAACCTTCACTTTGTGGAATCACCTGCACTTGCTCCCCCAGAAGTCCAGATCGACATGGCTGCTCAGCAACAGTAAGCTTTCTACCCTTTTTTTTAATCTTATTTCATTGCTAAGGCTAGGATTCTTGGTGAACTAACAGATTTTGTATTATATTTGTAGGCATGAGGCGGAGCTCGCAGCCGCAGCAAGTCAGCCACTTCCTGATGACGATGATGACACGTTTGAGTAGAGAGAGAGAGAGAGATCCGCACTGTGATTTGGGCACAAACTATTATCTTTTGTCTTCTTTTTTTTTTGATGGAGCTATTTCTATTTGTGTTTAAAATCGAGGTTTGTGATGCACCCAGTTAAGATGATGACTGACTAAACTATCAATACTTTGCTTCATGAAGGCTAGTGACATAGAAAAATGCACGACGGTTATGCATCATAACCGTACCACTTTCATTTCTGACAACACAAGATCCACTACCCATTAATTTTTTTGATTCCAATCTATAACCACATTGCAATTGACCGAACTCGTTTGAGGGGGTCTCCATAGACGTAGCCTTGCATCCTAAAGTGTTGCGTCAATATTCATTTGTTTTCTAGTTCTCATAGGCTAAGTACCAAAACTCAACTTCCTCACTAATCTTGATCACCGTTTACACGGATGGTACACATTTCCCTTCAAACAAGATTACATTTCCTTTCTTCCATAGGTACTAAATTCCCCAAAAGAAAAAGCCTTTCTCACCATTTCTGGAACCTTCTTGTCCTCCATCACCAGAAAAATACATTGAAAGTTGGAGTATAGTATGATTCTCTGAAGTCGGAACATTCAAAAGAGCTCACACTGGTCTTGCAATGGAACAAGCAAATACAGTGTGATTGGTTGATTCTCTTTATAACCACAAGCTTGACATCATGAATCCATTTTGATACCCCTCTTCACAAGCAATCCTCTCACTGAATAACATTACTCTAAGAGCACCTCCAAAAGATTCTCTATAACTTCAAATATAGAGTTTTTCATTCTCCAAAAAGAAACTTCAAAACTTCAAATTTGAAGTTTCATCTTTTTAATTGCAATTTGATCCTTATAAATACATATATTATTTATGATTTTTAAGTATTTTCTTTGTATCATTTTAATCTTTAAAAAAAAATTATCTCACAAATCTTCAAATTTATTTATATAAATTAAGTTTCACACATAAACTTAAATAAAAATATTAAAATAAATTTTTTATTATTTTAAAAGTAGAATTAGACAACAAGAATATTACAGAACAAACATAATTTTTTTTTACAAAAAGGTATAGGAAGACATAATTATTATAGAAATTTAAAAAGATACATGAAGACACTAATAATCTGATAAATCTGTCCCGGAAGCTCCAAAATCTTTAAATCCAAACAAGTTTTTGGTAACCAAAAATGGTTTTAAGCAATATTTTGTTTTTCTGTTTTACTTCTTTAAAGCTAATTTTTTTTGTTTCATTTTTCATTTGTAATTCAATTATCTCATAATTTTATCTCTACTTGTGGTACTTTCTTTTAAAAATTCAAGGATTTGTTGGTTGGATGATATCAAAGTATCAGCCGCCATATTATTACCTTCGGTAATCTTCTTTTTGAGTTTTGCTTTCTTCGATCCAATAGGACGTGAAATTGATCCACCATCATCACAACTTAAATCGATTGAAAATGAAAGGAGATTGTGATGTCGGAGAGACGAAAGTATTTCTTCCGGTGTTAAGATTGTGATGTCGGAGAGCTGAAAAATATCTGGTATTTTGCTTATATTTTAATATTTAATTATGTATTTCTATTTATAGTTTTATATTTTAATGTAAATTTTTATTAATTAATATTGTTGTAATATTTTTATATATGTGTTAATTATTTATAAAAAAAATTAGGAATCTTCATTAATTGTGATAAATATAAAGAGTATAATGTAAATTTAAAATAATTTTGAAGTTAGCTTTGAAGTTTTTCTTTTCGAGAAGAATATTTTAAAACTTCAAATATAGAGTTTGAAAATTTTCAAAATAGAATATCTTTTGGTTGGAATCATTTTGTCGAAATGACTTAATGGGTTGACTTATACCTATATTAACTGGGCTGTAGATAAAATGCAGCGTTTCATAGCGGCCTCTGTGTTAAGGATATAAATGTAAATTACACAGCTTTATCTTCAAGAAGAAGTGGCGCTTCAAAAAAAGCTCAGCTCTGTCTTCAATCTATAGAGAGAGTGAGAGAGAATGGAGCTGTGCGTTATGAGCTCAACGACCACGATAAACCCGTTTCATTCATGTGTAACCCAACGTCTTGGTTCTCCTCGTCTCCTCCAACCCGATAGTTTATTCTTCTCTCGTGATGGTTGCTCTGTGCTAAGATTCAACGGGAGGCTGAAGAAACCAATCAAGCCCTTAGAGCTATCTTGCGCCGCCAAGAAAATTGGCGGTGGTCGGCGATCAGCGGCTTCAACCAAGGCCCCTCCGGCGGTTGAACCTAGCGTAAAGGAAGACAAGCTTCCCGCTGAACTTCAGGTCAAGGAGACTAAAGCGCCGAATTCAAGTGTAAGAGACACTTCAAGTTTCTTTTTTTTTTTGTCTGTTTGTTGGAACATTTGTGTGTAGTTTGAGTTTGGTCTGAGTTTTGGGATGTAATGTTTAATTTTGTAGGTGAAATTGAGTGTGGAAGTTCCAGCAGTTGTCTGTGAAGATTGTTACCAGAGAGTTCTAACCGAGTTCATGAAAATGGCAAAGGTAAAAATGTCTGAATCAATACAATGTAAGAAACTAGAACTTAAACTAGTTCTGTGTAATGATATGATTATTGTGATGAATCAAACTAGGTTCCTGGATTCCGTCCTGGAAAAAGAGTTCCGGAGAATATCATTGTTGGTTTCGTTGGGAGACAATACGTTTTGCAAGCAACTGTTGAATCTATCTTGAAAAGAACACTTCCTCACGCCATGGAGTCCGTAAGTAACTTTTATTTCTTTAGTTATATTATGTTTAGTCCTTTAATGTTTCATTTTGGATTTGTATAGGTGACTGGAAAGGCTTTGAAAGACTCGATACAGATATTAAGCAGCTTTCCGGAGATGGAGAAGGCTTATTCTCAGCTCAAGACTCTTAGGTTCTTACTTTGTTTAACATATGGAATAATCTGAACAACGGTCTATGAATGGTCTCTGACTCATGGTTTCTGGTTCTTACTTGTTCCTCAGTTACGAAGTGGTTGTTGACGTTGTGCCTGAGCTGAAATGGAATCCTGAGAATGGGTATAAAGATATGAAGGTCGTTGTGGAATTAGGCGATGAGATTGACGCAAAGAAAGCTTGTGAAAGACAGCTTAGACAGAAATACAAGTCCCTTGGTGCATTGAAGATTGTCACTGACCGAGGACTACAGGTAATTGAATGCATAGATTCTCATGTCCTCGTATTGCTTTTCTGCAACTCGCGCTACCTTAGTTCATAGTCAACACTGCAAATATGATATAGTTGCTACAAAATCTCACTCATTGTTTCACAAAACGGTGCAGGTGGGAGATCTTGCAGTCATTGATATATCTGCTACAACTATAGACGAGGATGGATCAACGGGTGAAGCCATTCCTGATGCTGAAAGCAAAGGTTATATCTCAACAGAGCCATATCTTTTTACTCCATTCAAAACCTGTCTTTCCCGTTTTGCAAATGAATGCTGACAGCTGTGATTATGTGTACAGGTTTTCATTTTGACACAGAAGAAGGGAACAGATTGCTTCCTGGCTTCCTTGATTCAATCTTAGGTATTCGAGCTGGCGAATCAAAGTCATTCTCGCTCGTGTTTCCTGAATCATGGAACCAAGAAAACCTCCGTGGCCAACGTGCTCAGTTCACAGTGAGTTCTCTTGCATATACAAGACATGAAAGGAATCATACCTTTGGATAAGCTAAACCTTGTCTGTTTTCTTCAGGTTGATTGTAAGGAACTATTCTACAGAGATTTACCAACGTTAGATGATTCACTTGCTGATAAATTGCTCCCTGGATGCACCACTTTGAAGGAGGTAATGAAGTCAACAAGTTCTACAAAAGAAGATTGTATTCTCTCAATGTAATTCTCTAATAAAACAAGTGAACAGGTTGAAGAAACTCTGACTAAAAGATGCCAAGAGATGGAGCAGGAAGCCAAGGAGCAAGCAACAGACAACGCCATCCTTGAACAGATACGAAAGGTCTATTCATTTAATTCCATAATGCTTTTGAAGCAGTAACATTGTTGATATGTGTGATTGAAAACATTGTCCTTTGCTTCTTTTTTATTGTTTAGATGGTTGAAGTAGAGATTCCTCAATCTTTATTTGAGGAACAAGGAAGACAGTTTTATGGAGCTAGGCTTCTTGAGATTCAGGCAAGCTCTTCTGATGTCTTTTATCTCTATCTGTTGCTTTGTTTCTACTCTCACTAAGATTCTTAGTGTGCGATGACATGGTGCTATAGGGAAACATGAAGCTCAACGAAGAACAATTGGCTTCTCTTTCAAGTCAAAAAGCAGTAAATGAGTTTCTTGAGACTCAAAGAGAGAGCATTACCAACATAATCAAGCAGAATCTGGCTGTTGGAGATATCTTCAAGCGTGAAAATTTAGAGGTAATTCTATATGCTTATACTCTTTTTGTCTCAGAGATAGTAACAAAGAAAAAATTAGTAACAAAACGCTGTTTAAAAACTTGAATGCAGTTCTCAACAGATGAACTAGTTAAAGAAGTCGAGAACTCGATCACAGAGTTCAAGAAACATAAACAAGAGTACGATGAAGAACGTGTGAAAGATCAGGTTAGTACTCTTGTGAATCTTAGTATTTAATCATTTCATTGTACTATATAAGATAACTGAAAGAGAGAGAGGTTCTTCTTGAATTGATGGTTTAGGTACAAGAGATTTTGGAAGGAGCAAAAGTGCTAGAGTGGTTGAAAGAACGAGCTGAAATTCAATACATTACTCGTTGATTAGCATCATGTGTAATGTACGTATATGATCTGCAAATTCTGTTTTTCACGAGGATTTTTTGGTTTGAGTTATGATTATTTTGTCATGAGAAGAGACCTTTTTCGATGATTTTGTAAGATTAATAACTGCAGTAAATTATTTTAAGATAATACTCCTTAATCCTTTTGTTTCTAAATAATACATTTGTTGTTTTAAACATATTAGAAGTAGTTATTTTTTTTCACGATGAGATACAAAGATGAATCTTAGTACGAATCGGCAAAAGCCGAGTTGCGAGTGTCAGTCCAGTGTGGCACACACGTGTTAACATACGAGAAAATACGCTTATTTGTTCGAGTTTGTCTTATCCGGAAGTTTGTTTGGGTGTTACTGGATCTGTCCTTATAGACTATTTGTCTGTCATGGTAAGATGCTTATAGAATTTTGAACTCGTTTAATTCAGCTACAAAAGCTGGCCGGTCTTCAGGTAAAGTTATCATTTTGACTAACTCATGGGAGTCCGTAACAATTACAATACCGTTGGCGACGAAATAAGCATTTTAGCACCCAGACTAAACTTTTTAGTTCAGTGTGCAGTGGCGATATTTACCTATGACAGCCGTGAAACCCGAGAAGATCTATTGATCCATCTTGTAGTTGTAAGTTCCATCCTACTTCACTCGTGATATCATCCTTCTTCCACGATCCATCCACTCTACAAATGAAGGTGCTTCAGTAGATATTGTTGTTAGGAATCGAAGAGAGGGAATGTTTGTGAACAATGTTTGCTTTGGCAGGATGATAATTGTGATGGAAGCAAAAAGAATGTGGGTTTGACTTGTCATCAATGTAAAATGTTCAAGAGTAAGAGTGATGTTGTCTTCTGTTCAAAATGTATCAAGGTTAAGAAGCGCTGTTGCTATGACTGACTGCATCATGAGATGGTAAAAATATTTCACTTGCACACTGGAACGATTGCAGTGTCATGAGAATCTGAATTTATTGAATCTTGAATCTCTAATATATATAGGTATCAGAGAGAACCACTGAGGAAGTTCAGGCTGCATGTCCATTCTGTTTGGGGAATTGCAATTGCAGAGCTTGTTTGCGGGAGCCTTTGCTTGTCAAGGTAAGTGGGCTTGAGATTCCTTCGTTCTCATGTGAATGTAATGTCTCCTTCATTGACTTTTTCTTGGTTGTGTTTTCTTCTTGAGATAAATGTTTCATAATTTATTTTTAAGAATTCTTAGCTTAGTTCTACCATTGGAGCACTCAAAATAATTGTTTCTTAACAAAAGTTTTTAACTTAAATTTATTATTTAAATATTCATTAAGAACTCATTAAAGTCTCCATGATTAATCTATACTCTAAATTTATTATTTAAATATTCATTACAAGTTCGTGACTATACCACTACAATTTTTTTTTCTTACTAAAAAATAAATGATGAATTGAAAATTTGAAACACATTGGTAACCAAACATGTGTTGAGAAAGACAACTAGAGACTCCCGCCATTATGCAACAAGCTATTTTAACAAATAATCAAACATAACAACAAACAATTCTTTGAACTCAGGTTGATGCCATTAGTAGTTCCACATAATAACAAACAAGCCATTCAAAAAAAAGAAAAGAAAAAACAAGCCATTCCACCAGCTTGACTTTCTTGCTACTACATTTTTTTTTTACATTCTAATCACTTTTGTATATTAAATAATTTGGCAAAATAAATAAAAGTAGAGATCGTGAAAAGAAAGAAAGCTACAACGTTAAAGAGTTTAAATTCTTACAGTTACATGTCACTAACAAATCAGAATGTGGTTTTCAGAGGGTAATAATAGAGATAATAATATGTGTAAGCAAAAACAAAACCAAACAATCCAAATTTTAACAAATAATCAAACATAATAACAAACAATTCTTTGTACTCAGGTTGATGCCATTAGTAATTCCACATAATAACAAACAAGCCATTGCACCAGCTTGACTTTCTTGCTACTACATTTCTTTACGTTCTAATCACTTTTGTATAAGAAATCATTTGGCAAAATAAATAAAAGTATAGATCGTGAAAAGGAAGAAAGCTACAATGTTAAAGAGTTTAAATTCTTACAGTTACATGTCACTAACAAATCAGAACGTGGTTGGCAGAGGGTACTAATAGAGACAATAACATATGTAAGCTAAGAAAACAAAACAATCCAAATGTATGAGTGTAACCATGATAGTTAATAACCAATATGACATTTACTTGTGTTGTGTGTTAAACATTTTGAGATGTCCACACAATTGTACAAGATTATATAGTACGTACCTGGCAGAGAGCATCAAGCTCAGGGCCTTCTAATAGCATGTGTAAATCGAGCATTCGAACCGTGCCCCAAATATAAACATAAGAAAAAATAAGGAATAAATAAGGAAAAATTAAGAATTTTTTTTAAAAAATATATAGATAAACTATGATAATTTTTTTTTTAAAAAAATAGATATATTGCTAGATTAGAACTTATAATTTTTAAAGAAACATCGAACATAGTTATTAACTTTTAAAAAATTCATTAAATCATAAATATATCATCAATTTTTTTATAACAAGATCTAAAATTTATTTCAGACGGCCCTGATCAAGCCTAACAGTGCATGCGCCTCCTTGGCTAATCGTGACTACCTAATCTTTAATTTGTTAATAATGAATACTAATTGAAAACTCCTCTTCCAGACCAGGGTTGCTCTGGGACCTTACAAAGATATTTTTTTTTAAAAAAGTGATAAAAAATCACATAAAAGTTGTGAGCAAAACTTGAAAGATTCCCACTACTATGCATTAATAAACTATAACTCATCAGTTTTTTTGCAAAAAGAAGTTACTAGTTTTGGTAAGCTGTTACAGAGACCCAAAAACTTGATAGTTTGAGTAAAATTTTGAATATTTACTGTTGGAGGTCACTATAGTGGGTGGGATTGTGTTAATAATACTTTGTCTTTATATCTTTGAAGCTCGATCTTCTATAATTCCCATAACCTCATTTCTACAAACTTCCGAGAGAGATGGGAACACTGCAAAGAATCTTTCAAAGATTCCAAGTAGCGTTTCATTATGCATGCCAGAGGAAGCCCGTACATTTCTTCAATTTCGAGCATAATTTGTGCCCCTTCAAACCCGAGTTAGCAAGTGAGGTACTAACAGAAACCAAGAGGGAGTTCGATAAGCATTTAACCAGCCTGACTACTGTGACAGCAACAAGGCCAGGTTAGAGGCGTGGTCGAATGAGGCAGAACAAATTCCTGGGCGTGTGAAAGAGAAGCCAACGCTGCAAGGGATAAAGGAGATTTCAACACCCATAGTGATCGAAGAATGCAAGTAGCCAGGGCCGTGCCTGACTTTTTGGGGTCCAGAAGCCAAAAAAGTTCTGGCCCTTTAATATAACATTTGATAAAAATTGGTACAGAGGATTACTCTAACCTGCCACCTAGTTATATAAATGAGCACTCTACAACCAACTGAACCAGCTAATCTTTGGTCAAATTGACCCCTATAATATATTTAACTATTCAGGTCCCGAAACACATGTTTGATGGGCTTGTTACATTATGTCATGAATTCCAAAAAATTACATAATTACATTGATTTCCATACAATATCTTTAGTCTCTTATTATATCATGATTTTGTTTCATTTATGCTCTTTTATGAAATTATTCTTAGTTATTAACTTGTTATATTCTGTTTCTCAATTACTTTTAAAATATTTTAAAATTTTGTGTTGATTTTTTTTGTGGATATTTGATATTTTGTTAGTTTCTTTTAACTTGAGTTTAATGATCAAAATATGCAATCAATTATTAGTTTCATTCTTTTGAATTTCTATTGACCTTGCTTTAGTGAACTTTTTAAAAAAAATTGTTATTGGATTCTCATCATTTATATTTTTATTAATTTTTTTTTGAAATTAAGTTTTATTGGTTATATTATGTACTTCACTAATTAGAAGATTCTTATTTGTTTACATATCATGTCATCATAAAAACTCAAACGTCAATGTGAACTTGATGTCTAGAATGTTTTGGCGTAAGTGAAATAATACAATCAAATGGAGAAGTTGTCGTTTGTATTCAAGTTGTATCTTCTTTGTATACTTCCGTTATCTGATTGTCATTGTGGCATCTTTCTCGGTATTTTTACTTTCACAAAGTCCAAGTGTTTAAGTAGTTTTAGCTTCTAAATTACCAAAAGGTTTTTAGAAGAGAAGCTAATTTTAGATGAAGAACATATCATTTCATCATAAAAACTCAAACGTCAATGTGAACTTTATGTCTAGAATGTTTTGGTGTAAGTGAAATAATACAATCAAATGGTAAATTTGTCGTTTGTATTCAAGTTGTATCTTCTTTGTACACTTCTGTGATCTGATTGTCATCGTGGCATCTTTCTCGATATTTTTTTAACTTTCAAAAAGTCTTAAGTGTTTAAGTGGTTTTAGCTTCTAAATCACCAAAGTGGTTTTTAGAAGAGAAGCTAATCTCTTTGTCGGAATCATGTAAGACCCAGTACAAACTTAATTCATGGGTTTGAACACAATGATTATGTCGGTCCAAGAATCGTCGTCACTTTTTGTTCGATCACGATAATCGATTACGCACGCCAATTGGTTGACAGAATCTCTTAACCAAGTATTTCAGTTTGGAAGGGTATGTGTAATGGGGTTCACGACACATGACTTGTCTAAGGAAGTTCTGTTGTTGTTAACTTTGTTTGTTCTATGCAGTAATATAAGCGATTAATCTATAGATTATAAAAGAGAATGGATCCAAGGTTTCTATAAAGACTACACCTTTTCCATCTCCAGATGGAAAGCATAACGATTTTTTGACTAAGAGATTTCTTCATGTCAATCTCCATGACTGTGTAGTAATGCTTCATAGCCTTTTAAGAGTACTTCTTGTACGCAGCATTCCCCATCTCCTTGTTTACATAGTGGTTTTTATGAGAGTCGCATGCAGTACATGAACATATGGAAACAAATAAGAAGATTGAAATGGGAAAATGGTTTAAGAAATCATATGAATGAGAAAATTAAACTGGTGATTTTCACCGGACAACACATACCTTTTTATACTCGAAGTTTACAGAAAGGAAGTGATAGGGATTAGGGATGCATTCAATGACAGGTCGTGAGAGTGGTGGAGAAATTTTCTTAAAGGTTGCGTTGACTTAGATGATTCTTCGATTCAGCCTGAATCCATAACAGATCCTTAGCGAAGTGAATCGTCAGGCTGGCGTAACATAATCTCTCTCTGAGACGATGGTGAACGAAGTCGGTAAGGAACCCTAATTGTCGATGGTGAGGATGAGGTTTGTCAGTTAGCGGACTGGTCAATATAGCAAACCAGAGAAGGCCCAAAGAATAGATAAAGCCCGTATCAGTTGGAACAACAGTTTAATGAAACGCAGAGCAACTCTCGAAAGATGTCATCCTAAATGATTATCTCGTCTTGTGACGAAGAAAACATAACATCGTTTGAGAGAACTGCCAATAGCCATAAGTTTCCGAGAGGCCAAGAAGAAAACTCCTAAAACCCTAGCAGAGAACACATCATTCAATATCATGATTGGTTAATGGCATAGTCCTGAAGGGAAGGTACTATAGACTGAGTACGCCTTTAAGAGCACTTTCGGTAAGCAACCCTTTCATATGTGTGGACCAGCATTACATCGGCAAGAAAGTTACTTCTTCTGTGAATCAGAAAAAGTACATACTGGATATGAAGTTAACGTGTGGGAGGATCCATGGATTCCGACAACACCTGCTAGACCGGCTATCCCTCTTGTCCCAGTTTTACACCCAAACATGAGAGTCAGTGATTTTATTAATCAGATATCGAAGGAGTAGGACGTAGATCTTTTAGAGAGTTATGTCAACCCTGTTGATATACCATTGATAAAGAGTATAGCAAGAAGTTCTGCTCATCGGCGTGATACATATTGCTGGAACTATACCAAAAATGGACAGTACACAGTCAAGTTCGACTATTGGGTTGCACAAAACCTATTAAACGCAGAGGATGAAAAATAGGTGCTAGAGCCAAGCATCACAGAGATCCAAGCCTTTGCTTGGAAGGTTAAAGCGCTAAAGAAGATTTGTCATCTTATATAACAAATAGTATCAGGCCATATGGCTGTAACGAAAAATTTAGTGCGCCGCAACATGAGGTGTGATAGCTATTGCCCCAGATGTGGAGAACCAGAGGAGTATGTAAACCATGCCATATTTGTTCCCCCCCCCCCCGACATTACAAGTGTGGTCACTCTCAACGACTCCAACGAACCCATATATTTTCCCAGTTCCGAATATTTACACGAATATGGACTTTCTCTTATGGAGGAAGAACAACATCGATAAACCAGAACTGGACAGTGATCCTTATCCCTAGATAATCTGGTACATATGGAAGGCTATGAATGATAAACTTTTCAAGGGAATTGATAAAGATCCACTGGAGCTAATTCGTTATGTACAGAGTGAATGCCAAGCCTGGTTTAACACGAATGAGATGGTGCCATCAATGTTACAAGTTAATAGTGCGGAGGAACCCAACGCCATAAGCTGGGAAAATATATGTATGATAGATGGATCATGGACATCGACAACAAGGTTCGGTGAGAGTGGATGGGTTGGATGGACAGTTCTGGGAAAGTACAATTAATGGGAACACGAAATTGTGAAGTGGAAGCACTGCGATGAGCGATGGAGAATATGCTTCAACATTTGATTGCCAAAGTTTTGAGACGGACTACAAAGACCTGATCGCCATGATCAAGGAACCTCACGACTGGCCTAGCTTTGCAACAGAATTAGAGAAGATAGAGACGCTGCAGATATGCTTCACAGGCTTTAAAATCACTCATGTTTCACGAGAATTAGATTTCGGATTTCTTAGCTAGAATTGCTAGATCCTTCCATAGGAAGTTATGTTTTATTGGTTGTTTTATTCCGATCTGATTATCCAAGTCATCTCAAATTTGATTAATAGAATAGTCTTTCAGTTTCGGTGTAAAAAAAAAAAACATTTGCAGCTCTATTTCACAACAATTTAATATTCGGGATTCTACTAACAGTTTTAAACTTAAGCAGCAAACCATATATATATATATATATATATATATATATATATATATATATATATATATACCTGTTGAAATAACTTTGTGTGGTCAAACAAACGAAGCACCTAAAGTCAAGGAGGAGTAGAAGACACAAACCTGTCGTGTGTGTAAACAAACAAACAGTGTCATTGTTTTTGTAATAAAGCAGATAAACAAGGGGTGGTAATATTTGCGTATTGTTTGTTAATTTTGGAGTTTGCATCGTAGTACTATTTATTACAATGGCATGAGGTGTGGGTCCCGACACAACCTCTCCGTCTCTACCACCTCTACATCCCATCCATCAATAAATAGATAGATTTTCTTGCATCATCATTTGCTCAAAGATTTTCTCTCTCACTCAAATAGTATTTGAGTTTATATTTGTCGTCACTGAGCTTCAGATCTACAAGAATGACAACAAGAAGAGTGTCGTTGTGACTTGAGAGAGAGAGAAACCCATATAAAACCCCCCGCTATCAAAGTCTTGGTCTCGGTAACTAAACCCTTTTTTTTTTCTTTTGCTGTTAAGTTTGATCAGTTTGATGTTTTTGCTTTGAGTTTTATCACCAATGCTGTTTTGATTCCCTTATAGTTCGTGTTTTTCTAAACAGAGAGATCTGCTTATTCTCTCGCGTTGCTTTACTTCTGCTTGATCGGATTGTAGGTTTTTGCATTCTTAAAGCTTTGTTTTGGTTTGCTTTCTGGGTCACACGCTTAAAAACAACGTCCTGGTTCTGAGCTTCACATGTTGAAGATTTTCTTTTAATTGTTTGGTCTGTGGAGTTTAATCTTTTACTAGAGTGCAAAGGATGTGTCTTTGGGTTACGAACTTTGATTTAGATCAACTGTATAGCTTCTTCTTTTACTTCTTAAATTATATTTTATTGCAATCTGATAGAGTTCAAGCAAAATCCACTGATCACTTCTGTGTGGTCTCTAACTGGCATTTGTTTTAATTTTATCTGCAGGAAACCTTCTGAATTCGTGACAATGGTGGTCTCAGATGCTGAAGGTCCTCATCTTGGGGAGATTACTTGTGGTACTTTACTCCAAAAGTTACAGGTATAATATCTCTCAACCAGTCTCCTCCTACCAAAGTTGCATGTCTTTTCCTCAATCCTGTGTGACACTTTACAACAGGAAATCTGGGATGAAGTTGGTGAGAACGATGAGCAACGAGACAAGATGCTTCTTCAGATTGAGCAAGAGTGTCTTCATGTTTACAAGCGAAAAGTTGAACAGGCTGCCAAGTCCCGCGCCGAGCTTCTTCAGACCTTATCAGACGCTAATGCTGAACTTTCTAGCCTCACTACCTCTCTTGGAGATAAAAGCTTTGTTAATGGCATTGTAAGTTTTTTTTTCTTCTTTCTAAATATATATTTTATGAGTGACTTATGAGTGTTTGTTTCTTCTGTGTTGCAGCCTGATAAGTCTTCTGGAACGATTAAAGAACAGCTTGCTGCTATAGCACCAGCTCTTGAACAACTGTGGCAACAGAAAGAGGAGAGACTCAGAGAGTTCTCTGATGTGCAATCACAGATTCAAAAGATATCTGGAGAGATTTCTGGTGGTTTGAGCAATGAGGTTCCTCCCAAAGTTGATGAATCTGATCTGTCTCTCAAGAATCTAGACTCTTTCCACAGCCAACTCCAGGAGCTCCAGAAAGAGAAGAGTGACAGGCTGCAGAAAGTGCTCGAGTTTGTGAGTACTGTTCATGATCTATGTGCCGTTCTTGGTTTGGATTTCTTAACCACTGTGACAGAAGTTCATCCCAGTTTAGATGAAGAAACAGGTGTCCAGTCTAAGAGCATTAGCAATGAGACTCTTTCAAGGTTGGGTAAAACCGTCTTGACTCTTGAAGATGATAAGAAGCAAAGACTTCAAAAGCTTCAAGAGCTTGCTACTCAGCTGATTGATCTATGGAACCTGATGGACACTCCTGATGAAGAAAGGGAGCTATTTGATCATGTTACTTGTAACATTTCAGCTTCAGTCGATGAGGTCACTTCGCCAGGAGCTCTTGCACGTGATCTGATCAAGCAGGTATGTTAAATTTACATTTATTTACGTTGATCTATAATATCCCTCTGTTCTGCTAAGTAACAAGTTCATGTGATTCTTTTAAGGCTGAGGTGGAAGTGGATAGACTTGACCAGCTGAAAGCCAGCCGAATGAAGGAGATTGCTTTGAAGAAACAGTCTGAGCTAGAGGAGATATACGCTCGTGCACACGTTGAGATAAACCCTGAATCTGCTCGTGAGAGGATCATGTCACTGATTGATGGTGGAAACGTTGAACATACTGAGTTATTGGCGGATATGGATACTCAGATAGCTAAGGCTAAAGAAGAAGCGTTTAGTAGAAAGGATATATTGGACCGAGTGGAGAAATGGATGTCAGCTTGTGAGGAAGAGAGCTGGCTAGAAGACTACAACCGGGTAATGACACTACACTGTGATGAATGAATCATAAGACAATAGCTTCGAAATGGATCTTGAGTTTCTTTTTCATGGTTTTGGTTTGTGAGAACAGGATCACAACAGGTACAGTGCAAGCAGAGGCGCGCATTTGAATCTCAAGAGAGCTGAGAAAGCCAGGATTCTGGTTAGCAAGATTCCTGGTATGTGTAGAAGAACTCAAAGTAAACAACATTCTCTTTGATAGTCGTATCTTATTGGTTCTTTTGTGTTTGTGGAAAAGCCATGGTTGACACATTGGTTGCCAAGATCCGAGGTTGGGAAGAGGAACACAGCATGTCCTTTGCATACGACGGTGTTCCTCTGCTAGCTATGTTAGATGAGTATGGTATGCTTAGGCAAGAACGAGAAGATGAGAAACGGAGGCTGAGAGTAAGTTCACCATCTCTACCTATTCATCACTCAATAAACTCACTTTTGTTACTTAATGAATAGGAGCAAAAGAAGGTTCAAGAACAGCCACACGTAGAGCAAGACTCTGCGTTTAGCACCAGGCCAAGCCCTGCAAGACCCGTCAGTGCTAAGAAACCGGTGGGGGCACGAGCTAACAACGGAGGAGCCAACGGAACACCAAGCCGGCGTTTATCTTTGAATGCAAACCAGAACGGAAGCAGGTCTATTGCAAAAGAAGGAGGGAGAAGGGAGAGTCTTAACAGGCGGGCTGCTCCTACTAACTACGTTGCTATTTCGAAAGAGGAAGCTGCTTCACCTCCGGTCTCTGGCTCTACAGATTAAGTTCAAGCTTCACCGTGAAAATGAGAAAGGAAACGATCTGTAGTTTTCACTCTGATTGTGAGTTGTTTTAGGGAGAGATGGTTCTAATGTTCTATGAAACACCTGAGAGAAGACAAAAAGTTTGTAAGTAGAATGGTGTACTAGAATGTGTATGTTTTGTTAGTGTTGTTTGCCATGGAATAGTAAAAAGAATCTTGTTGAGTCTGACAGGAATACCGCCAAAACTGCAAGTATAGTCTCTAGAGATTTGGCTTGAGTCCTCCCGATTAATCTCAACTGAAACCTGTTCAGTCCCTTGAGAAACTAAGCAAGTGCTGATGAGTTTCCTCGCTGGCACTGTTAGGTGGTGATAATCTCTTGGTTCTCATAGAGAGATTGAGCAGAAACATAAGTATACTACTTAGAAGGCGGATCACATGAGCCACTAAAGGAGGAGAGCCCACTTTAGGCTGTCCTGCTCCTGCTGGATATGGTTTGTCTATCCCTTCCAGTGGTACTAGTGCCTCATGTGACATTTGGATTATTAATGGCACAGCCAAAGAGTAGAAAACAATGATTCAAATGATTTTCTAGTTTTTGGGGATGATCTAGAGATCCATGTCTTCTGTTACATTAATTTCAGACACATGCACAAACATAGACTATTCTTGCTATGCTTAGTGTTTAGATACTTAATATGAACATATAGCTCCTTTTATAAATTAGTACAACTGCTTAACTACTCTTGAAGTATGAGTTATGTTGTGTGACCACAGTTGTACCCAGCTAGAATGTCTGAAAATTGGTTTATCAAATGACGTTTGGGTTAGCATAATATGACACTGATATATTAGTTTTGATTTTGAGACAATAATTTGAAGCAAAATCAACAGTACTGATATTTGAGCCTGAAGATCGTTACATTTTTTGATAAAGGAATGTGCTTAAAAAAAAACGAAAAAAGTACTAGAAGAAAAGTCTACGGGGAGAAGATGGTTTGGTGTTGATAGTTGCAGGAGACTGCCTCTGGTGAGGCAGAGACATTCCTTTGTTTTCTTGTTGACCTGTTGATCCCATTTTGTCGAGTAGTGCAGCTGCTCTTGGATCAGTGAGAAGAGTCTTCTGGAAAGACTGTGAGAAGCCCGTGGCGATTATCGTTACGTGAATCTCTCCCGTGTAGCGATCATCCACAACAGCTCCAAATATGATGTTGGCTGATGGGTCTGCCAAACTTGTCACCACCTGCAAAAGCAATCCCCCCCACCAAAACATGACAAGACTGTGGATTGTGTAATACAGTAATATACCCAAACTGAACTGAATAAAGATTTCTATGCACCTGAGATACTCGGTTCACTTCCTGCAAAGTAATATCTTTTCCACCGGTAATGTTGTAAACAACACCAGTAGCTGATTGTATGGATGATCCAATCAATGGAGCCAAAGTGGCTTGCTCAGCTGCTTCTTGTGCTCGGTTCTTGCCGGAAGAAACACCTACCCCAAGCATTGCAGTTCCAGAATCTTTCATAACCGCCTTCACATCCGCAAAATCAACATTGACCAGCCCAGGTATCTGACAAAAAAAACAATAGATACAATCAGTGAACATTTTCATCAAACCAACTTGTACAAAGACAGCAACTCACAGTAATAATATCCGAGATCCCTTGAACTCCCTGACGTAACACATCATCTGCTAAAAGAAAAGCGTCCTGAAGAGGTGTCTGCTCATCAGCAATATCTAACAGGCGATCATTTGGAATCACAATAAGCGTATCCACATTCTTCTGCAGCTTCTCAATGGCTTCCAACGCCTAGACAGTCAAAAACAAAATTAAGCAACACAAGACTCCAAGACTTGGATAAATTAAACAAGAAACTGATATACCTGCAAAGATCTTTTACGACCTTCGAAGCTAAAAGGATAAGTAACAACACCAACAGTCAAATAACCAGCATCTTTAGAAATCTGAGCAACAACAGGAGCAGCACCAGAGCCAGTGCCACCACCCATACCAGCAGTAACGAAAACAAGATCAGATCCTTTAAGAGCATTAGCAATAGCATCTTTAGATTCTTCTGCAGCTTGTTCTCCTAAAAGCGGGTTCCCACCAGTACCTGCGTTAACAGAGAGATGTCAAAAAAACTCAAAAAAGCTCACATCTTTAACAAATAATGTGGTGAGAGACTAACCAAGGCCACGTGTTAAAAGCTCTCCAATTTGAAGTGGGTTTTGCGCAGAGGACTGTAAGAGAGCTTGAGAGTCTGTGTTTATCGCATAGAAATCAATGCTCTGTAAACCGCTGGAGATCATGCGATTGACGGCGTTGTTACCGCCACCGCCGACACCGACCACCTTGATCTTGGCAGTCTCCAACGGAGAGAAGGAGCATCTCAACCGTAAAGATTTGGACTTTGAACAGTTTCTTCGTTTTGGGAAGCCGCCGCCAAATTCAGTGACTGTAGTACTCCGGGAGATTGATTTCGTAAGAAATGAAGAAGACGAGGATGAAATTGTTAACTCGTTAAGATGCGCCAACGGAGTAATCGCCATTTCTGTCACCGTTCGATTTCAGACAAGAAACAGCAAAAAGATGAGGTTTTTAGGGTTTTAGGAAAATTTCAGCGTCGGTTGGTTAATTCTCACACACAAAGGAAAGTTTAAAGAGAGTGAGTGGTGGTCCCTTTTCGTTTCTCTTCCTCATATTCACCCCAACGACGCCGTTTCGCTTTTAAATTGAAACGCTTCATGATAAAAGTCAAAATAAATATATGCAGCAAACTGTTAATAGCAACAGCAGAAAACATTAAAGGAGGAATAAAACTCGATAATCTCGTCCCCGTCTAAGACATTATTTCATCAACAAAACAATTGTTTTGAGCATCTCAGCTGTTTTTGGGAATTGGATACATGGAAATTTTCAAATAATACAGACGCAAAAAGTTTATGATTTGTTTCACACCAGGATACAGAATTACAAACCATTTAAAAGATTGAAGAAGATACACAAGAATCGAAAACAGAAGAAGGTAGCAAGCCGGGTATTACTCACTTTGCGCATACTTTCCTCTAACCCTGAGTGAGTAGAGGATGCTACTCTACTTCGCTTAGGATTGGGACAATCAGAGGATTCATCTGTGCAATGTATACAATCGCCCACCTACAACCACAAGTCCACAGACAAACAAAAAAATGTGACTAAGCAAGCAACAGAGAATCAAACTCAATATTCATCGATAAAAAGACCAATGTTGATGATGAATTTCTTCAGTTATATATGCTGGTTTCCAACTCCCAGAACTGGTTAGTGACTTTGTTTCATTTTAAGATGTTATACCCACAGGAAAATGAAGGTAAGCAAATCGGATTGATGTTTACGAATTAAGGATAGAAAACAACAGGACTTTTTTGTAATATGGAGCAAAACTAGGAAGAAGAAACACCCGTGACAATGGCTGTGCCTAGAAAGCAACACAAATAAAGAGAGGGTGTGTGTGTTTAAAACATAAAACTTACATCATCCAGCAGCAGACCGTGGCAGTAATGACCAAGGTGAAGTGAAGCCTGAATCAGACAAAACAAAGATCAGAAAACTGTTACAAAAATCATAGTAAAAGCAAAGAAACAAGGGACACACAGATCATATAACAAAGCTTTAAGGTTGACAGATAAAGAACAAGACGAGATTCAAAAATGTCATTATTCGTGTGTTTGTTACAGATATCGTCATCATCATCAAGGATCCAAATTCAAAAAGTCAATGAATCAAATTTATATTCCACATTACAATTCTCAATTCCCAGCTATTCGATCTTCACATGACATCAAATTCTGGGCAAAACTAATCTAGTATTTGATGCATCAATCAAGTTAAACCTAAAGCGACAATCAATTAAATCAATGGAAAAACAAAAGAGGAGGAAGGCAAAGGAACATACAGATTTGTGGAGGGACCTCTAGCGAAGCAGATTCGAACGCACAGAGAAGCAATAATCCCAACGACGATGAAGATTAGGGTTGTTATTAGGAATCCCATGTTTGACCACTCTGATCTCAACAGAAATAATTCCTGCAGGCGAAGATGATTAATTATTACACGTGATTTCTAATCGACAAGCTTTGGGCGGCCAGAAGAGAAAGTATCTGAGATCTCACAGATTCAAATGAAAGCTCCCTCTTGGAGGAGGAAGATGGTGCGTGTCTTCTTCTTCTTCGTCGGTATGATCTGTTTTCGGATCCGTGCGATGTTGTGTGGGCCGGCCTAAATAGCTTAATTTATCTTCTTATGTGTTCGGTCAAACTCTACAGTAATTATTTTTTTTTACTTCTTTTTGGAACTCATTTTTACATTACAAGGCTTCTAATGTAAATTGATTAAGAAAGAAAAAGAAACCTACTCTATTTCGAACGATATAATAGTTCACAACAAATCATTAAGTAATTGACTAATTATATATGCAAAAAAAAAAAAAAACTATTTTCATCAAATTTTCTATCATCTAAAAAAAAGTAGCATAACATTCAAGTCATGGTGAAGAAATTTGGTAAAAAACCAAAGTTACATAAATTAAAAATTAACAACAGCTTGGGTTTTTTTGGGGGTATATAAGGTAAAACAAAGGCCGGTTTTGTCCTTGCTCTCCAATGCCTTGACAACCCATACCTCAAGCAATAACTAGAATCTGAAGTCGGGTTCTGCATCCATTGCCCATGAAAACTTCTCCAGAAGAGACTTGGTGAATATCTATTAACAAGAACATGAAACGACAACATTTGAGTTCTTCTTTTTTATATCAAGGAGAGAAGAGAACATCTTTGAGAGTTGGTTTCTTAATGAAGAAAGCTTTTTCACCTTTTCGATTGGTACTTCATTACGTTTGCACCATGCCACGGTTATTCTAGGATCAAGGTAATTGATCTTTGACGTGCCAAGCGCCACGGTTTTCAAGTCCTCTTTTGTATGCATGTCTCGTTTCATCTTCTCAATCTTTACTTCCTGTTGAGTTATCTTCTTCTCCCACCTGCATTATTAACATTCACAGGAGCATGGCCTAAATGTTAAAAAACGAAACATAAGTCTAACCACAAGTAAGAGGGATTGTTTATGTTACGCGTTTGGGTCTAAGTTTCTAGGCTTCTTTCCATCAGAACCTTCCAGTGGTGGTTTCCCCTCTTTAGCACGCTTGAGATTGGTTTTGAGCTCTGTAAGACCAATCTGTTCGGAATTTCAAAAACAAACAAAGGCATACAGTGAATCGAGAACACAACTTCAAATAGTTATCAAAAGCTTACAGGAAAAGCTTGTTTACCTGGAGTTCTTTTAATTTCGCATCCAGTTTTTCGATTTGTGCACTGTGTGACTTTGAGACAGCACGCTGATGATTACAGATTATGGCAACCTGAAATAATGTTAAACAGTAAGTATCTCTGATCGGTTATGTACAGAACTAAAATTCGCCAAACCAATGAACTATCATTTACCTTCTTGTTTGCTTGCTGGTAAACTACTACTTTCTGATTAACATCGCCAGCTCCCATCTTTTCATTCAACTGTTTGTACACAAATCAAAAGAGAACATAGTTGTGGAAAAAATGCTAGGGAAATGGAGAAATATGAATACACATCAAAAGGGAACCTGATTTTGAACATACCTGTTCATCCAATGTGAATGAAGCATTATATGTACGGAACACTTTAGCTGTGAGACCAGGTACAAGCTCCTTAAGATGAGCATTCAGTTTGTTTGTGTCTAACTCATCAAAAAGATCATCCTCTTTGGATTTTCCTGGATGACAAAAAAAAAAAAGAAGCAAGTTATGTGGTTTTCAATCACGAAAAGATAACCTATGAAATACAACGTAAAGTCCATAACTCACCAGCCTGGAACTGTCCAATGGCCTTGTAGACAGGAGGCTCAACCGCGACTGTGTTCTCATACCGGATTGAATCCTTACCGAGAAAGTCAAACTGGATGCATTTGAAGAAAGGGAGAAATGTATGAGATGTTAAGTCTCTTTTTGCCAAATTATTCATATTATTCAATTTCAGAAGTGTAGTCTCCTTGTATGAAACCAAATTGTTCGGTCCAATACCTTTATTTGATTTGGAGGAATACATTCCACATTTCCAACCTTTAATGTACAACAACCAACAGTGTCTGCCTCATCATCATCCTACAAATCAAAATATAAAATATGCGCTTTCTTCAGAAAACATTCAGGTTACGCGTCAATTATTTGCTTTATATCTTCTTTTTTCAATTTGAAAATTTTTAAATCAAAACTTACCTTCTCATTTCCTGCCCTAAGTGCCAACTTATCAATGAGATAAGTAGCAACGGCAATTTGCCTCTTTGCAACATCCTTAGATGTAAAATTCTTGGTGTAAGTTGATCTTATACTGTCTATGTGGTTCTGCAGTTAGGAAAAAATTCTGTTTGTTAAAAGGAGGAACGGTAATAGCGTAAGCACAAGCTTCAAAAAAATGAAAGATGATTACCGTAAGATTTCTGGCTTTCTCATACTTCTCCTTGTCGCTCTGCCCTTTCAAGGAACTGCTAGCTGCCAAAAATACATACTTGAATTCTTTTGGGTTGATAGGATCATTCCAGAAAGCTAGCCAGGTGACTGTGTTGTCATGCTTTACGTCTTTCCATCTGCAGTGTCGCATCTCCCATAGCTTAGTAATATCATTATATAATGTTTTTCTATTTTGGAGGTAAACCATGGGGAAAAGACACAATACTTTTCACCAGGGATTGGACATTCTGGAATAGGAACACCTTTCCCAATATTCATGGTGATATCAGATGGACGGATGCGCTTCTTTAATTTTCCCATCTGAAAAAATAACAGTAAACAGGTTTTACGAGAGAAAACAGAATAGAATACACAATGCCTTGATTAAAGCCACCCAAACCGACAACGTCAAAGTTTGTTGATCATTAAAAAAAAATAGTCTCTACGAAATGGAAATAACCTTGGGATGCTCTCCACGGCCTCTGAAGAGCCCAGGCGGTTCAACTCTGAAATTACCAACCTGAGAGATAAACAGAAGTCTGAGTGAGGAACTCTAACTTGGGAACAATGAAAACGCTATAGGACAAATTACCTTCTCTTTGACACCGTCAACAACAGCCCACATATATTTCTCCTCTAACTTGAGTTTTTCTTCTTTCAAAGCTTTTTTCTCCTGTAAAGATAAAATTTCAACGGTAAGAAAACCAGGTCTGCGGCACCAATGCAATACGATTCGAGACTAAAGATGGAGCTCTTTATGACAGAACCAAGGAAAACCACGGCAAGAAAAAAATCTTTCTAACTACCTCTGTGGTCATTTGTTTCTTCTTCTCTTTCTCTCTCAAATGCCACTCATATATGGGAGTGAAGTCACAATCATCTAACTTCTGTATCACATGCTTCTTCCCAAGCAGTTTTCGCCAGTCATTCCAAAAATTGTCTCTAAATTGCGGTTTAATGTAATAGTCCGTCTCTTTCATCACTGCAAACATTGTTGCAACCTACATATCATTGTCATATCATCAGCGTGGAAGATAATGCCTTATTGGATATTAAGATGAACCAAAAACACATTTAAGAAACAGGTATATATCATCAGTACGATCGAGGGTATGGATTGAGAGGATAACCTCTTCTTGTTCGGTTGTTAGGTCGACTGGCTTCCCCTTGTACAAAATCTTGATACCGTGCGGCTTATATGGAGGCGGAAATATTACACCGTTGTGCTCCAAGGTTGTCCATTTCTTTTGACCATCGCTAGAGGAAGGTGAAGATTTGGAAGAAGAGGAATATTTTGAATCCTTCGTTACTTTCTTGGTGTTTTTGTTAACTGTCCTGGACCTGGACGGAGGAGAAACTACTTTCTTCGTTACTTTCGGCTTTGTAGCTGATGAACTCGAATTTCCTTTTACAGCTGCTTTAGGCGTTGCTGAAGATACTTTACTGTTGGAAGACTCTGATTTGAGTCTCTTGGATATTGGAACATCATCATCATCATCACTGCCATCTTCTCTGGTAGATACTGGTTTCGCTCTCTTTGTTGTAGGTGAAACCAAAACCCTTCCCTTATCAGCTGAACTCTCTGTTTTAACAGATTCTTGTTTCATTTTCCCCGAAGTACTTGAAGCTGAGACCTTGGGCTTCTTCAAGGAAGATTCATTTACAGGATGATTCTTCTCCAGAGGTCTCTTACCTGAGACCTTAGAATCCGGCACTTCATCCTTAACTGCAGAACCATTCCTCAAAGGTTTCTTTTCATCAGTGGAGACCTTTTTACTACCTACCATCCCACTGCTACCAATCTTCTTTTGCCTCATTGACGAGATTGGTTTTTCATCATCAGACTCATCCTTTATGACTCTATTTGCTCCATCAAGAGGTCTACCACCAGTATTATGTTTCCTTGGCTGCGGTGAAGAAACCTGCTTCGAAGAGGCTGGCCCTTTATTCGACCGGCTGGAATTCCCAGATATTACCATACTTATAGGTCTATCATCATCAGAATCCTCACGCTCACTTTTACATTCAGACTGATCTTTCTGTGACTGGCTCCTATCCTTAACAACAGAAGGCGTAGCATCATTCCGCAACGGCGGCTTTGCTGGTGAAGCTTTAGAAGAAGAAGTTTTATTGGAAGGAGTGGTTCCATTTGAGCTAGTCAAAGTTGACACCTTGGTGGAAGACACTGGATTGCTTCTCTGAGTATTGGATTTTGAATTAGAAGCAGCAACACTAGTCCTCTTGAACACGATAGGCTTGTCATCATCGCTGTCCTCTACATCCTGCAACGGTGACTTCGCTGGTGAAGCTTTAGAAGATGATGTCATTGCAGAAGTTTTATTGGAAGGAGTGGTTCCATTTGAGCTAGCCACAGGAGATCTTAAAGGTGACACCTTGGTGGAAGACACTGCATTACTTCTCTGAGTATTGGGTTTTGACTGGTTCGAATTAGACACAACACCACTTTTCCTCTTGAACACCATAGGCTTGTCATCATCGCTGTCCTCTACATACCCATTTTCTGCCACAGGTTTTGTATCCATGTCTGATGCAAGTACTAAGACCAACGCCTGAGTAAGAAGCAAAACCACACAGAAATGTCAAAATGGAAGACAGACAAACAAACACCATTACACAATTACAAGCATCATAACTAAACACGCGTGTTTCTCTACGTAAGTAAGACACTACATCGTGATTAGATGAACACAAATTGAAAAATCCCCAAATCCGTACACGAAACCCTAATTTCTGGATGATGCTGAAAATGGAGCTGAATCGGATCAAATTACGGAGGGATTGAAGAAGATACCTTCTTCTAGAGATTGGAGAGATTGTAGAGCAAAGCCTATCTCGTTGGTTTCTCTCTAGTGCGCTCTGGTGGTTTTTATCGTTCTAGACGCCGCACAGACTAAGGCATGAGGAGACTCTCTACAGGTTAGAGAGTTCTACACCGCTTGAGGGTTTCCTTTCCTTTGACGACGTCGTTTCAGTCGCGCCAAATCTTTCATTTTACCCGCTTCACTGTATCCGGTTTGAAGTATACCGCCAGTGATTTTTACTTTGACCGCCATAAACTTTTTATTTGCCAAAGTCCTTTTCTTTTTCGACAACAATGCCAAAAATCCGTTGTTAAAATTAAAAATAATGCCAAAAGTCCATTCAAGAAGTTAGAAAAATCGAATATTATATATTTTTTTTTTTCCAAAAAATATAGATTAATTTCTAAACATCTAAGCAAAAGAACTTGGGTGAATTTGTTGAAAATCCTATAAGAACTACATAATTAGCAAAATACACAATGCAAAAAATTGTGGGGATGAGATTTATGTAGCAATTACCAAAGTAACCTTCTGATCTTTATAGCTTCTTTCCTAAATACGTTTTATTTTTAATTGGGGGGTTAGTAATGATTGAATTTTTTTCCCCACCTCTTTTACGTATGTATGTTCGTGCATCAAGAACCAGTAGAAACTCAGAAAAATCTGACACAGCAGATGCATGGCCAGGAAGAACAAAAAAAATAATATTGGGTTGCATGTTAGGATGCTAACAATTTTAATAGCATCTAACAATTTTGATATTCATGTATCTTTCACTATTATTATGGCACTGTTAGCATGTTTTGCGACATTGTTAGCTTGTTAACATATATAGTAACATATAAAAATGTCCTCTAATTTTATACCATTTCAAAATAACAGCTAATAAAATAATTAGTTGTACTTACAAATTCTTATCCGGCTAACACTTTTTTAAACTACAAGTTGTTGCAAATTATTAGAAAGCTATTATCATGTTTAGCCGAATACATAAAACGTATTAAATCCAATCATCCAGAAAACCAATATTATTATTTTTAGCTGAATATGAAAAGATTTATCCGGTCTATAATTGTTAGTGCACTTCTAGAACAGTTATGTATCTTTCTGTTGTCAATTATTATTATTAGTATTAGCTGAACATAAAAAGGTTTATCCATTCAATATTTTTTGATATTTATGTGTCGATTTGTTGACAAGCTAATATTATACTTACTGGAACAAATAAAGTTTTGTCCAGGACTTCCAATTATTTAATGAACCAACTTGTTATGTTGAGTTAACTCAAATCAAACTCATCTACTCAACTCGGTAAGATAATCTGAACCAAATCCATCATTTTTATGAAGTATAATTTCATCATTTCTTCAAGAACATTAAATACGTCTCATAAAAAATTAAAATCCAAGCTAAGAGGGATCTCCCACAGAAGACGGCAAACCAAAGCTAAAGGCTTTGTTAAAATCAAAGCTTTACTCTTTCCTCTTCTTCAAAATTACGTTTTTTTGTTTGACCGTTTTCCATGGAATCAAAACTTTAATTTCTGGATTATGGAGAGAGAGAGAAAGAGAGAAAAATAAAGGAGAGTTTCGAAACAGAAGAAAGAGAATGATATTGTTTAGGTATAATAGGTGATCGATATAACCAAAGTTGAACATTGTTAACACTATGACATAGGGGTAAAATGGTAAAGATAGCAAACATGATTATCACAAAAAGACAAGAATAGGGTATATAGCTAATTAGTCGATCTTCCTTGTGTGTGCAATGCAATTACTCAAAGAACTTCTCATCTCCACTTCCTATGAAAGATCGAGAGAGAGAACAGATAAAAGAGAAAAAAAAATAAATTTTAAATTGTTTTATAATTTCTATTGTAAATGATATATATAGTTTATAAAATTAAAAAAAAAAAATCTTATGATGATCCTAAAAAAGTTTTATCACAAATATAATTCACAAGAAAAAAATGACCAAAAGGAATTTCATTATTAAAGAGATTATTTAATCTAGGATATTTTCAAAAATAAATCCAATTTGAATTTGAATACAAATCTATATCACAAAATTTAACTAAAGTTAAAAGTAATCTAAAATTGTAATCCAAATGATGTGAAGATCATTAAAGGTTTGACGTAACCGATCAGATTTGTATGGGTGAACTTTATAGAATCAAGTAAATATTCGGTTAAATCAAGATATAAGACTAAAACACTATATCCAGATAATGGTACAAAGATGGTTTTTTATGGTCCGGACACGAAACATTTACTGGCCTTTACGTGGAAATTGCGGTATTCTAAAGTTGAGACATTTCATCTAGCAAATTTTATCTGATATTCTCCCGTTTTCGA
The DNA here is from genome assembly GCA_932364175.1 of Eruca vesicaria subsp. sativa. Lineage (NCBI taxonomy): Eukaryota > Viridiplantae > Streptophyta > Magnoliopsida > Brassicales > Brassicaceae > Eruca > Eruca vesicaria. The sequence continues at coordinate 95,549 of CAKOAT010120488.1, read as the reverse complement.
AGAATTTGAAGGCACGAGGGATGGAAAGTGATCTACAGTGTAGTATTTGTGGTGCAGAGGAGAAAACTATCAATCATGTTTTCTTCGAATGTCCACCAGCTTTGCAGGTTTGGGCTCTGTTAAGGATTTTTTCACACCTATGAATTTTTCTGTCATCTTCAGTCATATTAGTATGGACTATCTCTTTTGGAGACTCCTGAGAGACTATAACTGTAGTTATTTTCCCTGGATTTATTGGTATATTTGGAGAACAAAAATGATAAAATCTATAAGAATAAGAATGAGAACTTGCAGGTCTACGTATCGCTGAATTAGAAAGGACAGTGTGGTCTGAGGTGCAAGTGATGCTTAACCACCATCCTCAGACGATTCAGCCAGGGCTCGATTTACAAACCCTAGGGCATACTAGAATATGTTATGTCAATGGTGTATGGAGGGAGCATGATAAGTGGACCGGTCAGAGTTGGTTCTGTAAAACCATATGATCCAATGAGAAGATGATGGGAGCGATGAATCTCCGAAGAAGTCTATAACCTTTACATGTCGAATATTAATCTTTGATTTGGGTTATGTCGTGCATGACGATCATGTAGTTCTCAAACATAGTTTTTGCAACAGATTATTCTCATCTGATGAAGATGGTGTCGACGCCTGAAGAGTGACCAGCTTTTACTACTCATATGGAGAAATTTTGACAAAGTAAAACTGTATTTCCTACTTTTGTGATCAAACATTCCAAGGGCACACAATTTTACAACAGACAAGGTTACACGCAGTGTGATGAGTTGTCATTCAACTATGTTTTATGTTGATTCATCTTCTCATGTTTGGTTTTCCAAACCGGTCGGAACAAATTCTTAGCTTAGTTTATTGTTGTCAACAAAAAAATAAATAATCATAACCATATGCCAAAAAAAAGAAATTTGACAGAAAGAATCAACAATTCACATAATTAAGAACGAGCTTAACTTGTAAGATTAACCAACCAGCCCCTTTATAAGTTAGCTTGTAATGTGTAAAACCAAAATGAAATACAAAACCACTAAATGTGACATTTGAGTCTGTAAACATAATCAATACTAAGGAATTTGATAACACATATGAAAAGAATCAACAGTAAGAGAACGAAATAATTGATTTGGTATATTATTTTGGGTGTATATGTTAATTTTTTTAGAAAATTTAGGACTCCTGCCAACAAGTTTGACTAAGTCAATGTTTTCGGTAACCATAAACAATTTTCAAGACAGTTGTTGATCCTAAAATCCACACTAAATATTTTGTAGTGATCGAGAGGTTAATCAAGGGAAGACAAATGATGTGGATAACGATGCTCTTAAACACAACGACACAATCATAATTTGGTTGACAAAAATGGTTTTTATTGAATATGTAACTCGTTACAAGGTGGTAAATAAGATCGAAAACAACAATGAAAAGTAAAGTTTATAAGCAAACTAGAAATCTATGGAGTGAGTTCGATTTGATTAGTGATGTGCTCTAGAGTTTTTCCGTCTCCTTTGTACTCTGCTTTAGCTCTCTTTTATAGTCTTCTCCTTTTCTAACTGCTTCCACGATCTTCGGGATACCATTTCGACCTCGTTGGGTCCGATCGATGTCAAGCTCGTGGCGATCTTACATGAGCTTGGGACTACTTAATTTGGTGCTGAAATTGGGCCCAACAACAGTAATACCACTATATGTGAGACATTACATCCTGCACCAAAGATATGCCATATCTTATATGTAGATTCAATAAAATCTTATTTACTATTACAATATTTATTCATAACTTATGCTGTCTGATGATCTTTAGATTGAATTTGAAATTCAAAAATTTAAGAAAATCACATAGATCATATTTATCTTTCCATTTTCTCTTGCATCTGCTACACTCTCTCATAAATTTATGTTATCGTAGAGGTAATCCCTATTACAAAGGAAAGAAACTCTAATAAATCACAAGCAAGTGCCGTAAAAAATGGAGAAAGAGGAATCACAATTACCACCATGCCCTTTGCCGGATAGATTATTTGCCGCCGAAGAAGAACCAATAGGCGTGAGGGTAATAGCACACCACAAATCTTGCGGGATCAGACAAATTCTCAACACACTCGACACCAACGAAGTTGAGATGATTCGGTTTTTGCCTTTCGGTAAGTTTATAGATGCCCACAACTTATAAAGATATACAATATATTTGCTACATAATGATTTCTACATAATGTTTGTGGAAGCACCGTAACCTAGTGGTTAAGGTTTAAAGGTTTCTACACCAGGTCTGGGGTTCGAATCCCAGGCTACGCAGTTTCTACACTATGAGGGTTTCAATTCCCGGAGAAGGTGAATGGCGAATTATGCAGATTGGAGAAAAAGCTTACAAGAGATCTTCAGCATGGCGCAAGGCGTACCGTCAGGAATGGATCTCACAGGGCGGCTCAGGGTGATGCAGTCAGACGTAAATCCGCATAAGGCAGGTAAAATTGTCGGCTGTAATATCGTCTATGTAATTTCTCATAGTTTGTAATGCATAATTATCCAGTGTTAAAAAAATGATTTCTATGTGCCGGGGGGGGAATATTTTGTTTGATTGTTTTTAGATATGTATCTTTTGTCAGAGATCTTGTGGATAAAGATGAACTAGGTGCGACACTGTACATGATCTTTTATCGATGCAATTTTATAAAATCTAAATTAAATCTTCACACAATCTATATTTTTTGTCTGGTTTAATTATGTTATTACAAACTATGAGAAACATTACAAAGATGATTTACAGCCGACAATTATACTTGTCTTATGAGGCTTCATGTCTGACTGCATCATCCTAAACAGTCCTATGAGATCCATTCCTAACGATACTCTATGCGCCATGCTTAAGATCTCTAAGATTTTCCTCCAAATTTCTGCATAAATCACTTTTACAAGAATTTAAATTTAGAAGTTGCATTGTTGGGATTCAAATCCCAGACCTGAGTGTAGGAGTCTTTAAACCTTAACCACTAGACCACGGTGTTTGCACCACACAATCTATCTAAATTTGTAAATATCTCTACTACCACCTAATAAACCTAGAAGCCTACTATCTCCAAGGGTGTGATTGGCGTATGAGCATTAGAGGTTTTGTGGTTATCTAAAGTCATAAAATTCAAAAATTTGCCAATCGCTTATTTTAAGCTTTAGAAAATTGTAAAATCTTCAAAGTCCACTTTTTAAAAAAACTGTTTTTTGTTCATATTTCTCAATAGCCACTTTTTTAGACTTAAAACATTATCTTTCTTCATTTAAAAAAAAAAACATGGATGAACTTTTTTTGTCTTTTGTTCATTCAAAAAAAAAAAGTGGTATAATAACTGACAAATTAATTTTTAGTAATTAATTTAGTTTTTAACATCAAGAAAATTCATAACCTACTATTATTAGATATTTATTTGTTCAACACTAAAAAATATTGCAAACACACAAAACCAACAAGAAGAACTTCCAAATACGATATAACGAATTCCCAGTTCAAAACAATATATGAAAAGTGTTCGAGATGAGATTGCAAACATTATATGGGTTAGAATTCATTAAATGTTTAATAATATTTTTGTTATATTTAATGAATTGTAATCTTATTTAAAATTCAATAAATAATTTTTTTGGCTATAATTTTAAACTTTTTACAATAAAGAAATAAATATATTATTGATAGTTTTGATTTCTTGTTTTAAACTACCCATCATATTTTATGGACTGGTATTAATAAAAAATAGAATAAAATAAATAAGCTGTACATTTTGAAAATGAATCATAAATATATATTTTCAACAAAATAAGTTGTACATTTTGAAAATAAATCATAAATATATATTTACAACAGTCACAGCTTCTAAAGTTTATGATGCTAATCAAACTTTTAACTTTTTTTTTAAAGTAACAATCACATCTTTTAAAACCAAAATGTTTACGGTCACAATTTTCAAGTCCCAATTGGACCCCAAGTCTGAATAACCAAATGAAACAGTTATTTTTTACTTTCTTACACTATTTTCTCATTTCTGTGTCCATAACTTATTGTATTTGGTATTTACCTAATTATCATCATCTTCTTTTGTTTTTAATCTAATTAACTCTATTTTTAACATATAGCACCTATTGTAAAAAAGATTGTGGACAAAACTTTATTTTTGCTTGTTAAAACTCTTTTTTTGCCAAGTCTTCAATAAAGTTATTATAAACATCAATTTAAAGTTTAGGATAATTTTACTTTTAATAACAAATTTTACGTTCATGCATTACATAGACGATATTACAGCCGATAATTATATTTGTTTTATGTAGATTCATATCTGACTACATCACCCTAAACCGTCTTATAAGATTCATTTATGACGGTATTCCTTGCGCTGGTGAAGTTTTTTGTATTTTTTTTCAATAATCTCTATAATTTGTTATTTATCTTTTTCGGGAATTGAAAATTTCTTGGTGTGGAAATTGCATATCATGGAATTCGAACCCTAGATCTCGTGCAGAAGCGTTTATCTTTTGAAAGTTTTGTCGTTTAAAAATAACTCTATGAGTCAACGCTCGTGGGAAATGATTAACACGTTTATCCACTCTAATTTACAATACACCCAGGGGTACACGATAATTACCTCCTTCCTTAATCCACAGGTCCGACAGACGATTGATTTTGACTTTCAACGTCTCGATGAACACTGAATCAGCAGGTAATATATCTCACTGATCTTCTTCTTCTTCTTCCATCGCCGCAAGTTGGACTGAGAATTTATTTGATAATGGTTTTCTTACAGTTGTGGAGTTCCTTGGGAAGGTACCCTTGTTGCATCGGTTAACTACTTGTTCTTTTAAGAAAATCGCACAAGTCATTGTGTTCAAGCGTTACGGTCAGTCTCATGTCTTGTATTTTTGTTTTCAATCATAAATGTTGATTTTGAGATGTGTGTGTGTTTTGGAAGAGAGAGGGGACTATGTAGTTCGTAGAGATGATGAGGAGATGGAGGGAGTCTATTTTGTCATGGAAGGACAGGTTTGATTGTTTTACTTGTGTTGTGTCTTCTTATATTAGTGAATTATAATACAAATTGCAACTTGTTTATGTTTGTTTTTTTTTGGTTTTCAGGCTCAGGTTCACGGAGAAGAGAACTGTTCGGAGTTCCTCTTGAAACCATTTGATTTCTTCGGCCGTGGTGAGAGGAGAAGGACGAGGATAATGATTCTTTCATTTACTGGCCATTTGTAGGTTGTAGCATCCATGATTTACTTTACAGCTCTTTTCCAATTCTACACAGGCATTTTTGGGAATGTTTATGCAGTAGATGTTGTTGCCGTCTCAGAGGTTTTTTTTTTAAATCTCTTCTTTATACATATATACACAATACTGCTGCTTTTGGTATGCTAATGGGGTCAATACTACCACTTTCTTGTGTGCCTATTCTTTGCAGCTTACCTGCCTACTCTTGACTTCTGATCATTGTCATTTGCTTGAGACAAAGCCGACTTGGGATTCAGATAACGAACGCTCTCTCCTGGAACGCATTTTGTATATGGATCCATTAGATGTACCAACTCTAACTTTCACCTTAATATTTACCCTTCTCTCTCACTTTTCTACTACATATTTACGCTTCTTTATTTAGTTGAATGTGTTCAGGGGGTTCACTCTACCCAATGCTCCAGCCCTTGCAAAGGTTTTCGGAGGGCAATTTTTGGGACAGGTATGTAGTTTTCACCTATGTATTGATTCTGGTTCATTTGCTTTCATATATATAGCATTTTCTTATCTACAGGGACTTGCCGCAGCCACAAAAACTGTTGAATTTTCGAAGATAGTCCATAGTTTACATGCCTATTTCCTTCTTTCTGGTGATATAAATAGTAAGGACTCTAATCTCAAATCTGCTTTTTTCTATGAAAGTTCTCTTGTAACTCTTTTAGTTCTGTAACTCTTGCAGTTCCCATCATATATGAAGTTAGCCGCTTACGTGATGGCAACAACTTTTCCACCCGAAGAGTAGATGCAAGACAGAAAGGAAAAACCATATTCACCTTGTTTGCATCATTTCAGGTTTCATGTTTGTGATCCTGAAATATTTCATTATGGATCTGTACGCATAAGAGTCTTTACTATATGTCATCAAGAGAGACTAGCTTTGTAACAACAAAGAAAACACCTTGTAACTTCTTCTTCTTTGCTCTGGTTATTACAGAGAGAGCAACAAGGTTTTGATCACCAGGAGTCTAACATGCCTCATATGCTACCTCCTGAAACGGTAAACATTTCTCCTTGCTTATAACGGATGGTGATGATTGTCATTGTCATTGCCGTTTCTATCTACTGCAGCTTGTATCAAGGGATGAAATGCTTCAACGGCGTATGACTGACCATCTACTACCTAGGTTTGTGGAAGTTTTGTGCCAGAAAAATTCTTCCCAAGACCTTAGAGTGAATCAGTTTTTTTTTTCATTTCAGGTATTACCGAAAAAAAGTTGCAACCCAATATACTGCCCCATTGCCTATAGATATTCGATTTTGTGAGACAAATTATTCTACAGAACAGACAAAGACTCCTTCAAGGTCAACATGTCTAAATCCTGATAAACTAATTATATTGGGTCACTCTTAACTGTTTCTAAAAGGTTTATGTGCAGATTGAAATATTGGTTTAGGGCAAGGGGAGAACTTTCTGACGACCAGGCTTTGCACCGGTGAGCAACCTTTGCTATATAATTTGACTGCAGTGTTTTATAACTTGGGAAAGTGACTATATTGTGCATACACAGATGCGTTGTTGCATTTGCTTCAGATTTGATGTACGCCTTTATAAGTTCAGACCCTCACCTTAAAAAGGGCATGAGTGCAGTTCCTGTTAGCCTTGACCATTCGTAAGCCTTTTCGTTTCTTTGAGCCAAGTCATGTCTATTCTATGCAAACCATGTATATATAAAACAATATTAAGAGAAAGTTTCTTACTCTTGTTAATTACCTTTGCAGGATGTGGTTCCACCGACCTCTAAGAGCTGATGACTGGCTGCTCTTTGAGGTTAGAAATTTTCATCTTCTTTTTTTTTTTCTGAAGGATACGAAACCCGCTTATTTTCTGAAAATCAAATTGCCTAAAGTACAGTACACTTAGCACAGATTTGAGTTGTTATTAAAAGCCATAAACTCTCGTATGTATACTCAATATGAAGATGCCATTGCAGTGTATCAAAACCGTGGGAACATGAACCTCTACACTAGAACAAGTCGTTGTTTGGCTGGCATATTCGTTTGGTTTATATCTCTGTTACTTATGAATTGATGTGGTTTGTGTTTAGAGTTACATGTTAAAAATTAAGTATACATAACAAATTAGCGCTTATGCAGATGGTGAATCTAACAGCGTCCCAGAGTCGTGGTTTAGCAACTGGAGAAATGTTCAACAGAAAGGGAGAGGTATCCTTTTTACCCCCTTTTAAGTAGACATACTAAAAGTCCAGTTGAAGAAGCTAGTGTAGTTCTCTCATGCTCCTCTTTTAATTATCAAATCTTAAAAGAGTTAGTTCTGAATACAACAATGGATCTCTCACTTTTGTGCAGCTGGTGGTATCGTTGAGGCAAGAAGCTTTGCTCAAAGAAACTGCAACTAGTAAGCCCATCTTGGACGCCAAGCTCTGAGTGATAGACGCACCACATACATACAAGACAGCTTGTGCAGCTGTTACATTCTAATGCTTGAATGATTGTTTCCCCTGGAGAAAGGGTATTGAATGTATATTGTCTTGTATTTTGGTCAACAAAATTTTTGACGGTTTAAATTCATTTGGAGCTTAATTCATATAAACACGTTTTTGTGGTAAAAAAAACGCTCATAACGTTTATACATTAAATCATATTCAACTGTGATCAAATAAAGAGATGTTATTCGACAACTTGTTAAAAACTTACAAACTACAACCAATTTAACTACATCAAAAGTTTCCAGAAGAAAATCTACAACAATAAAGTTACAGTTACAATCAACTAATATACAACACAAATCTTTCTTAGATTGCATAAGGATAACCATAAACGTTTTTACGGGCTAACTACAGGTCAAAATATATTGTATCGTTTCATGATAATATGATTAATATCTGTTTAGAATCACTGTGATTTTAAAAAAATATATTTAATCATGGAATTTTCCTTGTTCAAATGAAATGTATGAAACTGAAAGCATTTAGTTTGCAAAAAAGAAACAATAAAAGAATTATAGAAAAACGAGTGAACATGGACAAATATAGTTATCATTTAAATTATTTACTTATGATATCTTTGTTTTTGATACTTGAGAATAACTGATAAACAGTGGGTTGAAAAACAAACATCAAAAATCATTTATAGGCATATTAAAAACAATGTTCATTATCTTATGGATGGCTCCGTAGCTGATACAAAGTAAATGAAGGTTAATGCGATGTGATAGTTATTTAGAAAATTCACTTCATTTTTTTTTTGCTCTTAAAATTAGATTCTAAAATTTTTAAAAACATAATGCTTTTATGTTACTCATATGTTTTATGTTCATATCTTAGTTTTAAAAATGTCAAACGGATTAACCAAATAACTCGCTGTAGATTCGATTTTCTTTTGATATATATGCGGATCAACACACCATGAGTTGTGGTTTGTATACATATGTGCGTCATGGTACACTTTAACATCTCTACTTTCTACTTTGATTCATTAGAAACAATGGAAGTATATTTTTATAAAATAAAAAATCTTTTACAAAAAAAAAAAGTATATTTTTATAACAAAAAAATGCATATATCTAAAGTATTGTTACTTAACTTTCTTTTATAGTTAATCACTTTACCATATGTATGGTTTATCAGTTAAATTATGTAACAACAAAAATATAATACGCAGTATCGATTTCATTAGTTCAAATTGTTACATTAGACCGATCGAATATATGTAATAACTACCGAAATAACAAACCAGATGAAACCATTAAAAACCAAAGAAAATCTACCTTAACCAAAAGGGACGTAAACCGGCCGGCTTATTAACCGGAACAATCCTCGCCGAGAAATTGACAATACCGTTCCTTTTGCCGTACTCGTCCCACAATCTGTAACTCAGACATTGCAAGAAACCCTCCGGCGCATATTCCCCCGTAAAATCCTTTATCGGCACACGTGCCGTTCCCACGTGCTTATCCTTCCCGCCTAAGATCTCGCAACAAACCCTAACGTACATGAAACCCTCTTTCTTCTCCGATGGTAACGAAAACTCTGTCTCCAGCTTCTCTTTCCACACCGGATAATCCCCACAGACCTCCGTTCTCATCGCCCGGTTGCAATAATCCCCGGCGATATCAAAGTCAACGAACGCGTTTTTCCACACCGGATTTCTACCGTCGAGGAGACCCTCTGCTGATACGGCCGTGATTTCGAGTTTATGAGTCGTCATGTTACCCTTTTGCCCTAGAGAGACGAGTCTTTCACTAGGCATTGGTTTTTCAGAAGAGAGAAGGCTTTCACGAGACATCTATTGCTTGGAATCTTGTTTTTCTTTTTTCTTTTTGTTACACAGGCAGGAAGGAATGGACTTGTTTGTATTTATATAGATAGATAAGGTTTTTCCTTTCTTTCTTTTTTTTCAGTTAGCTTAGGATTAGGGTTTAGGAAAGTGATGAGAAATTTCGTTATCAAGAAAGGCAATAAGCTTAGATCTATTCTTATAAATATTTTCGTGATATTATTATTATCCGATTTTTTTTTATCACCAAGGATAGTATAGATATTAAAAGTTAGAGCGGTTAATATCTATTTTACCCTTAATGAAATTTTTATATATAATTAATTTTATAATTAAAAACGAAATTTAACAAATAAAATTAGATTAGTATGTTATTATCTTAGATAACTGAGAAGAATTAATATAATAAATTTATTAACATATCAAAAATAAGATAATTCTTATATATGTTATTATTATCTGAATATGATATTGTAACAACATGATAATGCTTATACATCTTAATTTTATATATAATTGATTTTGTTTTTTGAAAATAATATCATTCTATTATAAAATTGAAAAATTAAAATATAAAAAACGATTTTAATTAAATATTAATCAAACAAAAACATTTGTATAAAGATACTTTTAATTATATAATTAAATATTAGATATTAAAAATTAGAACGGTTTAAGTTAATGATACTTTTAATGAAATTTATATATTTCTATATAAATTAGTTAAAAATGAATTTTATGTTAGTGATAAAAATTTATATTTTATTATATTAGTTAATTTATTATAAACTAATAGGATAATTATCCATATTCATGCATATTTAAAACATAAAATATCTTATAGAATACTACACAGTTATCTGGAAATAATCTTTTTATTATGAAAAATGTAAGTTATAAAACAATTTAAAATTAAATATTAAGAAAAAATGTAAATATATTTTCAAAAATATTTTATTATGTGGATATTTTCAACACTATAATAAACATATAGATTTTGATGAAAATTCATATAAAATATTTTAATGTTTGATTTAGGTTTTTTAAAACTCTAAAAAATAATTTATAATATTATTTTAGAATTAATAAAACAAAAAATAATAAATATTGGTAAGAAAATTATGTTCGCATATGCGGGCACAACACCTAGTTATGATATATATATGCAATAATTTTTCATTTTATTATTTTTCTTTTACTAGTGTGGAAAAAAAAAACATTTTCTTCACAAAAATATGAAACGGATATAAAGGAAACTAAACGTCAGATCCTGATCAGAAAACTAGACTAGACATCAAATATGTACACGAAGGAAAATTGCTCCCCAAGAAAATAAAACTAACTGCTGAGTTCATAAACTTGATGATTCCAAGTATAAAACCTTATAAAAAAGGGTATGGTCACTTGTCAAATAAAATCAAACTCCAAGCGCCTCTCTAAGGGTTTTGAACCTGAACAAGTGTTGCTGTGTTTCATGAGTAAGGAGCTGAAAGTAGAAGAAGAATTTGAAACTGAATGTTCTTCCTCACTTGACTGGTAAGTTCGAGCACCTGTTTGAAATGATGATTCGTTTTCTTGTTTACGCCATGAGGATGATGATCTTCTTCTGGAGATTATGGAAGGTGTGTTCTCGAAAGTACTCGCAGCCATTTTCCATCTCCCTATGATCTCCCTCACTTCTTTTCCATCGCTGCTGCTCTGTGGAGTTTCCGGACTCACTGGAACTAATTTTACACAAGGCGGAGTTGTTAATTGTGGAGTTGTCTTGTGGTGATGATCATCTGAAGGTGTCCACTGAGATATTTCAACCTTGCTATTGTGTCTTAACCAATCAGATTCTACTGATGATGAGATTATTGATTCTTCATCCACTTTAACAGAGTTTGTGGATGAAGACGTGTTCCTCCAGTTCATGGGGGGCCCTAGAGTTAATTCCAGTGAGTCCCTTTGAGGACTCTTGCCAGATTCCTTTATTTGAAATGGTTTGGATCTTACAGGCATCATATTGCTTTGATTGACAGAGCTTGACGTTGAACCACAACCAGACAAGGTGCTACTAACAAGGTGTTCCCCTCTCCTCTTAAGTGAGCAATTCCAGTGGTTCTTGATATTATTTTCCGTCCTGTTAGTTTTCATGCATGATCAATATTTTAGAAAAAAAAAGCGAATTAATTATCAAGATCCATACAACTGTTTATCAAAATCAGATAACGATGATCATATATCTGAGTTCTATGGACAAACCTTCCAGGCAAGAGCTTGGCAATCTCGGCCCACTTATTGCCTTGATCCCTCTGTGCCTGAATGAGAATCAGTTCCTCTTCTCTAGTCCACGGAGTTTTTTTGATAGTCGGATTTAGATGATTATGCCATCTATATAACACGCAAAATAATCAGCTTTAATTTTATGGGAAAAAACGTGGGAGTTGAACATGAAAAGCAAAAAGAAAACAAACCTTTCACGACATTGCTTGCCAATGCGACCAGGGAGTTGTTTGGAGATTTTGGACCATTTAGGCTTATCATTCTCAATAAAGACATTAGCCAATTCACTCAAGAGATCATCTTCCTAAAATAACAAGAAAAATTTATATCATCATGGGCAATCAAACAGCCAACAAACAGCCAACAAACAAAAAGTTTAAGAATAAAATGAATATATCAAGAATTACCTCTTTTCTCCAAGGTCCTTTGTTGAGGTTAGGATTAAGAACTTTTAGCCAACGGTGTTGACACTGGACATCAGTCTTCCTCTTGTCTTTTCTCCCAGGAACACACTCAGCTAATTAACCAAAGGCAAGAGAGAAACAAACTATGTTGGTAAGATATACAAGAGTTTCTTTTGTAACATTACTTTGATATGACAAAACCAATTAAATGAATATATCTATTACCAATCTTTTTCCAATTCTTTCCTTTGTACCTCTGCACACCATTCATCAAGAGTTTGTCCTTGACAAAAACAAAAACAAAAACAAAAAAGATTTCACCAATCACACAAAGACTTCTCAGTTCTACATGAAACAGTTGAGCTACCTGCTCTGGGGTCCATCCTCCTTTAGTTGATCTCCTCGTAGGACCACTAATTCTTCTGCATCTTTAACCAGACATGAAACATCAATCATCGAAACACAACTTCGTTAATTGAACACAGTACACACACACATATATATAGTTGTTCATAAATACAAACTGGAAGAAAGAAGACCAAGAAGAAGAACATACTCTTGTGAGTCGATTGCAATAGTAGGCGTAACTTGGGCGCTAATATCAGACTCGCATCGAATCAAATCCTTAGATTCTGTCATTGTTTCTGAAAAGATGTGGACAAAATCCTAACTAACGACGACAATTCACTAAAACCGAGGAGTTGCTATAATTACATATGTTTCTTAAACTAAGACCAAACGGAGATTCAGCAACAGAGAAACATTATTTACTGGAGAACAAAGAATGTAAATCTCTAGGAGTAGAGAAAGTAGAGATTTTTGTTATCCTTGAGAAGTTACTGGCGAGTAACGCTCAATTATATCTTTCGTAACTTTTTGAAATATCAATAACAAAATTCCAACCATAAAATAAATGAAATCAATCGATAGGATAAAAAAAGATCTCCAAAATCTTTCATTTAGATTTTTATAACTGTTTCAAGCATTTTTACCTAATGTTTATATATGCATATGACGACTTCTAGATGTTTTCTTAGAAATCTCCTCTTTATTATTTTCAAGTATTTTGGATTATATTATGTAAATTCACTAAATTATCATTTGTTGAAAAAAATTTGATGTCATAAAATGAAAATGAAATATTGATTAGAAGAAAATAAAAATTTAAAGATAATTTCTTAATTTCATAGAGACAATGAGAATATGTCAAATTTATAAGATATCTAACTAGATTTGATCCGCGCTTTTCAAGCACGAAATTTTTTTATGATTAAAAGTTTATATAATTGGGGTTTGTCTTAATTTAAAGAATGTTTTGGTATAAAATCAGTTCACCAAAATTTGTGGTGGTGATTGTTTTTTCATAGGTTTCAGTTTATATTTTTAGATTTGGTTTCAGATTTTGGTTTTTGGTTTTTGGTTTTTAGTTTTTAAGTTTCTATTTTTGATTTTCAGCTTTTGGTTTGAGTTTCTAATTTTTAGATCCGCTGAGTTAGTTCAAACTGATATTACCAACAAACAAATCACAAATAATAGAACATCTAATTAAAACTGAAAAGATGACACAAATTTTTTTTAAAAAAAATTACAATAGTTTATTTTTTAAATAAACAAAAGCCAAAAATATAACATGCGTTTTCAGTTTTTTGGTTTTGGAATTTAGTTTTTAGATTTGATTTTGTGTTACATTTTTTTTTAATCAGTAAATTATCTATGAAAAATAAAACATTAACTTATATAAAAGTTATCTTGAAATTTATCAAAATAAAGTGATTGTTATTTAAAATAAAAAATACATTAACATGTTTTAAAGTGCATGATTTAAAGAAATGATTAATAATAGAGAATATGTTTTGTTAAAAATATTAAATATCTTTGGGCCTGAATTTTTTTTTTTTAATAACACTTTGGTAGAATTCGAGATGATACAGGAAGGAAATACAAAAGAGATAAGATGAGATGTCAGTAGACAACAAACAAAAGTGATATGGACTACACCAAACCCCTTTATTGCTGAGTCTCCATGGCGAGTAAGTGTTGTAACCACACCAAAGCATTGCGGGAGATGTATGACTGATGACGCCGATCACGAGTGACGCTTAACGCAATTGCCGTTGCTGCTTCATTACGTTCTGGAAGAAAGTGAGCCAATCCATAGATCTATCCTTAGCAGAAGAAAGCAAATACTATGGCGAATAAGGCTGAGGCTATGGTGTTCGCCAGTCTTTGTGAAAACGTCATGTAGGCTCTCTGAGGAAGTCTCAAAAATGATATTTGAGAAGTGTAAATTATGCATACACTCAACCGCCCAGAAAAGAGCCCATATGTCAGCCTCTGTTTTTGTGCGCATACATGAGTAGGTTCGCCGGCTATGCATGATTGTACATCCATTTTCATCACGTAAGATCCAGGAAACACCACTCAGGTGATTCCAATTTACCCATGAGGAGCCAACATTACATTTGAGGAAACCATTGGGAGGTTTTTTCCATCAAACCATTTCCGCTCCGACATCACCCACTCCATCTTTCGATCCTGAGAATGTGTCAAACCATGTTGACTCTTCTTCATAGGTTTTTAGCAATAAATGAAGATGGAGTAGTCTTGGCTTCAAAAACAAAAGCATTTTTAGCTTTCCAAATTTTCCACAACAACCATGGAAAAACTTTTCTTGTATGTATACCCGCAGAGGAACTTTTACCAATCTTGATCAGGTGTACAAAATTTAGAAAGGTGGAATTCCGCGAGAAGCCTCCTAAGGGTAATGGAAAGTTAGAATGGTCCCATATGGCACGTGCTTTTCCACATGTAAAAAGGACATGACATATACTCTCATCACCATTACCACAAACAGAGTATGTTGGGTCAATCGGAATACCTCGAGTAGTCAAACGTTGTTTAACAGCTAACGCACCAGATAGAACACGCCACAAAATGTTTCATTTTTGGTGGAGCTTTTGTCTTCCACAAGTCTCTCCATAAATGTTTTTCAATAGGAGTGAGAGTGTGTCCTTGAGGGTGATCAAACTCCACCAAAGCCTCCAACAACTTATATCCACTCCGAGTCGAGTATGATCCATTTGGTGTGAAACCCCATCTAATCGAATCTTCGAGTGTCAGTGACGGTTTCAGAAGTAATATCCTTTGAACATCCTGTGGCGTAAAAGTCTGATTTAACAAATTAATATCCCATTGATTCGATCCTTTCTGGAGTAAGTCTGAAGCTTTTAACGCTAAGTTTATGGAACTATTCTTACGGTACATTGCAGACCGAGGAACGGTGTCAATAATCCAGTTTTTAGCCCAAACATTAGTATCCTTCCCATTGCCAATATGTCGATACAAGCCTTTTTTGAGAAATTCTCTTCCATGCATGATACTCCTCCATGCATATGATGGACGTGTCCCCATTCCACAGTCCATGAAATTTCCATGTTTGAAGTATTTGCCTTTAAGAATCCGAGAAACCAAAGAAGCAGAATTATTTCAAATTCGCCAAGCTTATTTCCCGAGTAAAGCCTGATTAAAACGACCAATGTCATGAAACCCAAGACCCCCTGTTCTTTGGGGTTGCACAACTTTTCCCAAGAAACTCATGGGATCTTTCTTTTTTTGTCCCCACCACTCTACCAAAATTCTGTAATCGCACTTGTAATTCGTTCACAAAGACCTTTTGGTAACCGAAACACCGACATTGCATATATGGGGAGAGCTAAAGCAACTGATTTTATTAAAACTTCCTTGGCCCCCATCGACAAAGTTTTAGAGTACCACCATTGTAACCTTCCTTCTAACTTTTCTTTGATGAAATTTAAGAGATCTTTTTTTGAACCTTGAAAACACTCAGGAAGTCCAAGATATGACCTTTCACCACCTTCATTCTCTATACTCAAAACACCTTTTATAGCCTGTTTGATCTCATCTGGTATTAG
Source organism: Eruca vesicaria subsp. sativa (assembly GCA_932364175.1). Lineage (NCBI taxonomy): Eukaryota > Viridiplantae > Streptophyta > Magnoliopsida > Brassicales > Brassicaceae > Eruca > Eruca vesicaria. The sequence continues at coordinate 79,431 of CAKOAT010120488.1, read as the reverse complement.
GGCCTGAAAATAAAATTGATTTTTTGATCCATTAGGGTGGAAAGTTTATTTAATCTTTTTTGGAGTTTTTCCTTAATACTAAGCCCAAAAATCAAACCATATAATTTATCATAAAAACTAAAGTAAGTCCAAAACTATATTCCATAAATAACTACCGGTTCAATTTAAGTAATGCGGTTCAGTTAACTATATGGCTTGTATTATTTGTAACACTTTAGAAAAGATCCAAATTTAAATGACAACTTATATTAATATATAAAAAGAAGGATTCTATTTTAATAGAGTAGATAATGAGAGAGATGTTTTAAGGAGAAAGTGAAACCTCTTTATATATATCTATATATATATATATATAGGTGTTATCATGTAAAGTAACTTGCCAATAAATAATCTGGAACAAGATAATACAAGATTTACTTCTTCAAGTTAATTTAATTAATAAATAGAATTTTACAACTTACTTCTTCAAGTTATTTAACTAACAAATAGAATTAAAAATTATTCTGTACATACATATTTTTTTTGTTTAATTTCCTTGATATCTTGAGGTTATCTGAACTGGAAGTCCAACTAATTTTTGAAGCAAACCCGATTGTTTTGTATGAAAGTTAGATATTCACACCGCTTGATTACACAGATGGGTAATTTAAGTGATAATTTTAGAATCTAAGATGTTTGGAACATTTCCAAACCCGCCATACTACCCTATCACACACACGCGATTATTCTGTAAACATGTTATTATGTTCTGTATTATACACCATAATTACTTTATTGAATATAAAAATGTAACATGGGGTAGATTGGTTCGAGCCGTGACTTTTTTTTTTTTTTTTGTTCTAAGAATTAGGTTTTAGATTTTTAACTTTGGTTTTAGTTTTTCTTGCTTTAGCATTCTTAAAAAAAAAAACTGTAGAATAAAAGTGGTTGTCCACAGTGGCGGAGGTAGAGTTTTGTTTTGTAGGGGGCATGATTAAATCTGTTCATAAAACTAAAGATAGTTTTGTTAAAATCATGGGGGCATATGTAGTATTAGTCAATGTTTTACACAGAATTTTCAAAATGAGTTGGGGTCAGATGCCCCCCTCTTACTCCATGTGCCTCCGCCACTGGTTGTCCACAGTTTCTACGTTATCTACCGATCAACCCCTATTTTTCTTTAAAACATCCTAATGCTAAGTCTTTCCACTATACTATCAAGAGAGAATAAAACCTTCTTACATGTTTTTGTTTCTTTTGATTAAAATTTATCTTCTATTTTCTAACGAAAATCTGAACTTTCCCAATTTCAACATTTTTTTTAATTTTTTCTAAATAATTATTGCATATATATATTTTCAAAGACATAAGTTGTTTTTATCTCTGAACATTTTTTTTGCTTTTATTGGATAGTGTGTATAATCAATTACAGTTCGCATTTTTTTTAGTTAAAATATATTTAATTTATAAAAGAACTTGTGGTTCTCAAAGATTAATAAATTACTAGGAGATACCCGGAGATAAATTTTGTATATTAATGTTTGTTCGATTTTAATATTTTGTAACACTATAATCTTTGTCAATTGTAAAGTAATGAATACAAATATTTGTCTTTTAAATATATCATATGCTTGGGCATTCGGAGATCCGACAGTTTTGGTTCGAGTGATTCGTATTTTTAAACTTTTGGTATTATACTTTTCAGACCCATTCAGATTCCACTAACTATCGGATCGGTTTCAATTCGGTTCCTTCCGGATTTGATTTTGATTGGATTGTAACCAAAATCTGAATCGTCCCCAAAAATATTTTTTAAACCTAAAAATTGACAAACTATTTAGATGGGTCTGAAAAGTATAATATATATATGTATTCACATATTTTGGGCCTACGGAATCACATATTTTGGGTTTGCTTTCATAATATATGGACCAATTTATTTTTATAAAAATTTTGAAAATTATCTCGATGAAGACACGTGGCGACGAAAACATGTTGTAATATTATAATATTAATATATAAGAGATTTTTATAAGAAAAAATAAAACAATTCTTCACAAAATTTTTATAGTAAGACTTTTAATAGTTTTAGTAATTTATAGCTGTTTAAATTTTTTTTAAATATAACATATAAGAAAAAATAAATAAATATATGGTTAATGTGATTGTTTATTTTTTTTAATAATATAAATTAAACAAAAATGATCGAGGATAAAAAAATATTATCAAATTTTTATTATTTAAAATTATTAATTATCATATATATATTAATCATATTAGATAATTTTGTAGCTTTTACTTAAGGAAAGAATGAAGAATATTCTTGATGCAATACATATGATTTTGATAGTTAATTTAATAAAAATATATTTTATATTTAGATAGACCAACATATTTTTCTAAGAATTCTAAAAGTGATCCTAATGAATACACGTAGCTACATTTAAACGTTGCAATGCTCCAGGATTAATATATAGGAGATTTAATCTTTTGAGTTTAAACTAAATAACATATTTTGAAACAAAAGTAATATTTAGGTAAAAGTATGTTAAAAGAATTACAAGTGAGGGAGTTAAAAACTTAAAACCATACAGTTTTGACAAGAAAATGGAGACAGAGAATGTTTAGTCCGGAATTAAGCTAAAATTGCATAGTAGAGAGAGTATTAAGAGAAATGGAACTAAGAGACAAGATACCAGTCTCCAACCATAATCATTTGCTACCTAGTACCTACCCGGGCAAGAATCTTCACCTTACTGAAAAGTTTCTGTTTCAAAAGGTCATTGAGTTAATCCTTTCCCCATGTCCATTGAGTCATTCTCCTCCATGCACACTTCAGTTTCTGCCACACCCATGGAAACATCCAAAAGACAAGAAATATTTGAATCAAGTACATTTAGGACAGCTGGAGGTATATCTTGGAGAATCATTCTTTATTATATGCAGTTTGTGTAAGAATAGGCTCAACCTCAGGTGAGAGAGCGGTTTCTTTAGGAACTTCCGAGGCCATTTTATCAGCATGTTTAATAGCCGGCTCAGTGAATACAGGAACATTACTGTCAGTTGCGTTGACCGGCTCAACTATCAAAAAATCTGACTCCCCATCAGTTGCAACAGTTTCTTTCTCAGTCTCTTCGAGATCAATATCCAACTCTTCTATTTGCTCCTGCATTGAAATACAAAGACAATGAGACCGAAAAAGTTCAAAAACTGTTCTGATCAAAGCTCTTAGAATTTGCTTATATATTTATTTTACCCTTAGTTCTTCTATTTTCACAGCCATCCTCTCAACTTGTGGTCCGTGAGATTCCGAGACGGTTCGTTGATCAGGGTCAGAATTGATGGCGACCTTTGGATATATAACCAAACAATTTAGATGATAACACTCTTTCATTAAACAAGTGTCCTTGTTACATTACCTTCTCGTTTCCAGCGCCAAGGGATAGCTTGTCTATAAGATATGTAGCAACCTCTGTTTCATGTTTTGTTGCATCCTTGTTACTAATATCTTTGGTGCGAAGGCCCTGGATCCAAATATGGGAAAGCCTGATGGTTCACGCAAAAGCTTTTCAGTGGAATCATCAAAAGCTCCATTACCTTTAACAAACTGCTAGCTGGCAAGAATATACACATGATCTGTTGTGGATTGATAGGATCATCCCAGAAAGCAAGCCATGTGACAGTATTGTCATGCTTAACTTCTTTCCATCTGAAAATTAGAATTGGCATTCTCAATATCAAGTCACAGAAAAAAACCAACAAATCTGTCTTCTTCCACAAGAAAGACAAAAGATAGAAGATGACCTTTCACCAGGGATAGGGCATTCTGGAATAGGTGCATCTCTACCGATGTTGATAGTAACATCACAAGGACGAATCCGCCTTTTCAGTTTCCCCATCTACAAAGTAATAACGCAAAACAGATAATTACTATTAATGAGAGAAGCTATGGAAGTTAACAAGAAATTGATGTAGACTAGAGAGCACACTACCAAACACATATAGTTTCAAGAATAATGTAAGAACAAACGCAGAAAAACATACGTTGGGATGGTCTCCCCAGCCACGAAACAAGCCTGGAGGTCCAACTCTGAAATTTACAACCTGTGATAGTTGAAACTTGCAATTTATGGTCAGAAAAATTCCAAAAAAGCCAAAGATATATTCCTATCAATAATGTGAAAATGTTACCATCTCTTTGACGCCATCAATAACAGCCCAGTTGTATTTTTCTTGCTGCTTCAGTCTCTCCACTTTCAAAATTATTTTCTCCTGCACATCAATAGCATTAACATATTATCAACAACAGCTTCGGGATATAGCATACTAATGAATTGTTTATATATTAGAAAGTGGTTATTTTACTTCTCTACTCTTTTGTTTCCTTATCTCCATGTCCTGCATATACCATTCATATATGGGACTGAAATCACAATCATCTAAATTTCTAATCACATGGTTCTTCCCAAGTATATCCTCCCAATCATTCCAGAAATTCTCTCTAAACAATGGTTTATTGTAATATTCCGTTTCTCTCATCTTTGCAAACATAGTGGCAACCTGCAGAGATAAATGAAGATAAATATATCAGAGCTCAATATCATTCATGAACTACTTCAGAAAGTAAGCAAAGGAAAATCTATCATGGGACAGAGAGACAGGAGAAAACAAAGACAGAGAAAGGACCTCTTCTTGTTCAGGAGTTAAGTAAACTGGCTTTCCCTGATACAAGATCTTAACCCCATGACATTTATATGGAGGTGGAAACATAACACCATTGTGCTCGAGTGTTGTCCATTTCTTTTGCCCATCTAACGATTTAAAATCTTTCATCACCCCTTTGTTCACGGATGATGGTTTTCTATTTGACCTCATCCTCGAGGCAATAGGGATATGATCATCACTATCTGAGTTATCTTCTTTAACCATTACTTGGTTAAGTGTCAACCGCTTGAATGCCTCCAGATTGCTATCTGGAGTAGCAGCAGTACGTGAGCCTTGCTCCATATTCAATGGACTAGTAGGCTCTGAAAGCTTAGGCCTCTTAGCTGGAGATGGATTTGAAGAGCTTCTTTTCTTATCAGAAGGTCTCTTCTCAAGTGCCTGAGAGCTCTGCCCTTCAATCTTAGGTTTTAAACCATTGCGTTTGATATTATTATGAACAGACTTGCTACTTGATGCACCCACACTGGTCTTTATCTGAACCGTCAAGGAGGACGTCATGTGAACGTTGCTACTTTGTACTGGAAACTGCTGTTTGGTAAACTGAATCAAATTCACTTTAAGCCTTGCACTCAAAGTCTTATCATCATCACTTTTGTACACAGATGTAGCTTCTCCCAAACCTTTCTTCATCTGCTGATAAACAAATGAAAAAACATATTTAATTCCTATTATTGCAACAGATTATTTCTGAAACTGTTTTTTTTTTTGTGACAACATTATTTCTGAGACTGTTGCGCTACGGGTTGAAACAAAAGCTTTATTTGGTAGCCGATTTAACAAACGGATCAAGCAAAATCTTAACTGAAGTCCGTAAGTTAAACTTCACAAGTTTGGTATGTCAATGAATTGAGGAAAGAATGATGAAGATGGAACGAGAAACCCTAACTCTGCAAAAAGAATACACTCGGAATCGTATTGACCTAACCACGTACCTTCCTTCGGCCACAATGAATCTCAGGACACTCAAAAGAGCAAAATAACGGGTTGCGGAAACTGAGTCTAGGGTTTTGATCACAATGTTTATATACTAAATCATGAATCACTCAGACAAATCCTACTTTGCCACATGGCTTAAGTTTCTTTTTTTTTAATTGTTTTTTTAACTTGAGATAAAACAATTTATTTCATTTCAGAGATGCACTTTGATTTTCAAATTGTAACTTTGTGTTTTTTTAACTAAAAATACGCCAAACAAATTTGATTTATGTAATGTTTTGATTTGATTCCGTTTTTCAAAAAAAAAAAGAAATTTTATTTCATTTCTCTTTTCAAAGAAAAAAAACTGTACTGGTTGCCACATATCAAAATAAATTTAGGCACATGCCTAGTTTTTTACCCAAATTCCCAATGTATCATTTCCTTTCCATAAAAATTATTAGACATATTATAATATAACTTTGGATCCTAAACAAATCCTTTGTACCTAATATGTGTATGGAAAGTATAGATAAATAATTTTCTCCCATCCAAAGTTTGTTTTTCGTTGATGAGTTTTTGCAATTAAGGCATGCATCATGAATGTGCTGTCTACTACAAACTAGCGAGAAAGAGTGTATTTGACACACTTAACCCGTTGATGATCAAGTTCATGCATTCATTATTAGAGTTTATAACATTGCAGGCCAGTTTTTTTTCTTTATCAACACATTGCAGGGTAGTTTATGAGTTTTAATGTCACAGTAATGCAGTTATTACTACTTAGACAGTTTTTTAGTAAAATGTCTTAACTTGCTCTGGAAAAAATGTAATTGGTGGGGTAAAACTGGAAAATAGTTTTTGGCTTTCTAGTTACATTTTTAAAATTTAAAATTAGTGAGTGGACCCAATGGATTTCATTGAGTTTTTGATGGAATTGAATGAAACCGATGCAAAAAACATCTCGAGGGAGGAGGAACTTCGGCAAGGGCGAAGCTGCTACATGAAGGATGAAGCTGATAATGGGAGAACATAAGGTTTAGCTGTGAGCCACCGGGTGATTTGGCATATTTAAGAAAATGGATTCATCAAATTATCCTTTTTAGTTTGGAAATTGATCATTTGCAAGTAAATCTATGATTTTGCTGCCAAAATAATATAAAAACACACCAAATTCAGATGATTTAGGAAGATACATGGTTTACGGCCGTCAAAATTTTACAGAAATCCTAAAAAAAGTAGATAGGTAGAAGATGGGTTAATTATGATTTTGCCATTAGTGAAAATTGTGTGTACATAGATAATATGTGTACATGTGTACAATTTCACATGTGTACAAAGGTTATATGTGTACATTTTCACTTGCAAATGACTAACATATATACATGGGTAAATTTGTTATACGCATTTACTAGTTTTATTGTCCATATGTACACATGTTAAATTTCTGTCATACATACTCGTTCAAACTTCATTACTGTGTACACATATATTTTAAATGAATTAATATATGATATAAAAAAGAATAAGATTTCACCATGTTTTAAAATGTCCATGTGTATGTTATTTACACAATTTGTTTGTAGTTACAAATATAGAGACAAATACGAGTATCCATGTGGAGACCTTACTTCATAAACACATTTTTCATTGTCCACATGGATACAAAATTATCTACTTTTTAGAGGCCATAATGATGCACGTGCTTGTGATTTACCTTTGTTTTTGAGTGTACAGAAAATACAATAATAAATTCATTGTGTACATGTTTCAGTAAACCCTAAAAGTGAGGAAGACGAAGACTTATTTACTAAGATACACGAAAAACTTAGATACTAGTGAGATTATTTCGTTTGGTTGTGTAATGATCTGATTACAAACCTCATTATTTGATTTTGTTTGTTTAAGGTTTGGTGTTTTTGGAAAATCTTGTTAGGGTGTACACAAACAAAAATATACACATTCATTAAAGGTACATGTGAATAATACATTATATGTACGTGTTGATTGTTTTTGCATATTCATGTGTTCTAACAAGTTTGAAGCATGATTAAGAATGATGTCACAACAGAGATGAAATTCATGTTAAGGTACATATTAAGCTAGCAAAAAAAATAACACTCAAACATTTGTGTACATGTAAATATCTGAAAAATGTACATATATATTTCAGTGTCCACATGTGCAATGTTTAATGAAAACTCACATGTACACCGGTATGTGCAATGGTCCATATGTGCATATGTGCAATGGTCCATATGTACACATGATAAATTTGTGTATATGTGCAATGATCCATATTGAACATGTAGACACTGAAATCTATAACATCGATACCATTTCAGTTATAGTCTCAGTTATACACCAAAAAAACATGTACACAAAATTATTGAACATCATCAGTAAGAACAAATGGTTATGCATGTTAAGTACGTACAATATAAGTAAGTTTAAACAATTGGTATGAATGTATATTTTTACATCTATAACATGGACACAATTTAAAAAAAAAAATCAATGAGAAATGTCTTCAGTAATATGGCTGATAGTCTCAGTTGCACACTAAAACAATATGTACACATATTTGATGTACATCATCAGTAAGTATGTACACATATTTGGTATATATCATCAGTAGAAAATCACATGTACACTAGTGTTTTTGTACATCACACAAGTAATGATTATTATAAAAATCACATGAACACTAGATGTACACATGTATACATTAAAGATAAAATTATTATTATTTTGTGTACAATTTAGGTGTGTATGTTATGTATCGCGTACAGGTGTACATCATAGCTGTGTGTACACCTTTTAATATTAATTCATTAATGGCATTATCGTAATTATTTCATCTTCTTCATCAGTCTCTTAGGATTACAAATTTTGCAGAAAATTTGGGGGTTTTTTCAGCCCCTTTATTTACTCCTAAAAAATTGGAATTATGGAGAATCTAAGCTTCGTAAACCATAGCTACACATAGAAACCCAGAGAAAGAAAATTATACAGTAGATACACAATAAGAAAAAAATTGACGATGAACTTGTTTACCTCCAAAGACAATCCATTTGTAAGGGTTCTGATCCATGACAATCTCACGGTATACCAAAACTGACTGATCTGGAGGATTTAATTTTAAAGGTGGCGGATCTTAACAAAAATTCCCATGTTTGCTTCTGAGTATGAAGAAATCTACAAGACGATGACAAAAAGGTAAGGATGTTGTGATGGTGGGAGAAAAAAGATAAATTTTTTGACATGGTACCGATAAAAAAGGAAAAAGAAAAAGATTAATTATCGGCATCTCAGATCTGATAAAGAAGAAAGAGATAAAAAAATAAAGATCCACTAATGATAAAAATAATAAATGATTTCGTGTTAGTTAGTGAACATAACGAAAAAATGGACTTAGTTGAAAATAATTACTTTAGTAGTAAAAAGTGCCTTAAAGTGTAATAATAAACTTGAAACTGTTCTATAGTGTAATATTTTCTCATTATTATATACGAATGTCGCATGTAGGAGATCCGACAGACGTACGTGCTTGCTTTTAGACTTCGCTAGTGAGAAGCAGGACCAAATCTGAGAATTTGGGAACATTAAACATTTTAAAGAACATTTAAAAAAAACATTTGTAAAAAAAAATAACCTTTTTATCATAATTTGAAGACCTATATCTATGTAAAAAAGTCTAAATTTTTTTGGAGACCAGATCCGGCCTTAACAAACAGGCGTACACAAGTTTAAAATAGCGTAAAAGTTAGTCAGATAAAATGTAGAAACCTTAAATATGTAACTGGGTAAAATGCGTTTTGATTTCTTAAAATTCTTTGATTTCTTCAAAAGTAATCCGCGTTCGTTCACAACACAACTCTAACTTACTTGAGTTGAAATGTATGTTTGAATGCTGTGATGTCAAGTAGTACTCAAATCTTGTTTTTCAAACTTTTCACCAAATAGTAGATGTTTGCTAATAATGATACCAGATCACCTTAAGAACTAATGATTATAAATATCATCAACGGAAGATACAAGACTTGCGGTTCAAGAATTTAATGAGCGACAACATTTCATTGGCTCGTGTCTCCATGACTCCACTCCTTATAAGCTGAGGGAAAAACAACAAACCACCCGTCACTACCACAAACCCTACCGTCAGAAGTCGTGAAACCATCGGACTCATCCTCCACCGCCGCGCCAAACTCGTCCTCTTCACCGCTACTTCCGCGGCAGTGCAAACTCCATGTAACACGAAGAACGAAGTGACTTCCCCTGTAGGAATCTCAAACGTTAAACTGAAGAAGAACACCTCATGTGCCACACCGGAGACGATAAACGTCATCAAAACCGCCAAAAACCTAGCATGATCGGAGCTCATTCGGCCATTGCAAAGCCGCCTCACGGGGATGTATATAGCCGGCTTAAGAAGTGCCGGGACCATGAGGTTCCACCGATTACTCCAGAAGTCCTGAAGAGATGTAGCTAAGTACGGTTCATTAAAGTTTGGCTCAAGATTGCATCCAAGAGCAACAGACACAAGAAGTCTGACTAGGGTTAAGATAATTTCATGCTCCAAGTATAATTGAAGAGAATAGTGAAAAAATAAAAAGACCGGAGGCACCTTATGTTTGTAACCACACCAATATAGTAACATGCCATAGATGGCAACTTTAGTAACAAAATTAGACTTGGAGAAAGGGTTTTGAATTTTCGGGTTTCGTTGAAGCTTGATAGGGAAGCAAGTGAAGCAGATAAAATGAGAGAGACAACTAGGAATTGGGAAAAGAGGACCTTGGTCAAAAGAGAAGAGGATGAGCTTTAAATTGGCAATCCCTCCGAGGAATAGGGATATGATGAAGGACATATGCAGAGAGGAGAAGAAGAAAGGGAAAACAAGGAATATAGCATAAACGGGAAGAACAGATATTAATCTGAAAATGCCAGATTTGATTCTAGTTGATAAGTAGTAACAATAAGATACTAAGACCATAGCTAAAACCCATATTATGATGAATAACTTGAGCTCTTCTTCCATCTCTCAGATCTTCTTTTATTTGTAATTCATTTCTGATACTTTTTTCAGAGTCAAATCCAGGTTTTAACTTGGTTGTTGTGTATAATAAGTAACCGGGAAACAGCTCACCAAATATAAAATTAGGGATATGTGGTTTTACAGCTACAGAAATGAATTCATCAGATCGGAGAGTGAAGCGGCTTGTGCGTCAGACTTTGTCCCAACTTTTTTGTTGTCTTGGAAAACACATTTTAAAGTTCTTAAATCAAATATCAGTGCAAGTTTTTTTGTGTGTGCTAGTAATCCAATAGTTTCGTGTTGACGAAATTATATATATTTAGAAAATGTGAAAACAAAAGAAAGCTATTAATGATTCAAAAATAAACTATTAAGTTATATATAGAAAATGAGAAAATGTAGCCAAAAAATAGAAAATGTGAAAACAAAAGGATCGCTTGATTGGCAATAAACAAGTGTGAAAACTTAAATACTTCTTCCCCTTTGATGTTCGATTCACATCAGTCAATTTTGAAAACAGCGTTAACATGAGAAACAGAGGTCTCACGTGGGCTCTCCTAATAACAAGGATCACATGATTGGCAATTAATGATATCCAGCGAAAACTATCTTAATTTAAAGGTTTTCTTTCGACGGAAGTAGTATGATAAGGACTTTCTTGATGAGGACATCACTGAAGGTTGATGAGGAAGTAACCGAACATGGGAAATGTTAAAATATGCCTTGAATCTGCGAGCTGACAAATCGATCGATACAGGTGTCATGTATCAGTCGATCTGAGCAGACACATATCGGTCGATATGTGTCAAATCCGAGAAAATATGGAAAGTTTCATTAAACGTTTTCTTATATATCTTTAGGGTTTTACACTATTCTGTAACACGATTTATACTCTGAAAAACTAGCCTCCACTAATAAAGTACTCCTTTTGCCCGTGGATCAAACCACGTTAAATCTCTGTGTCTTTCTTCTCTGTTCATCTNATGGAAAGTTTCATTAAACGTTTTCTTATATATCTTTAGGGTTTTACACTATTCTGTAACACGATTTATACTCTGAAAAACTAGCCTCCACTAATAAAGTACTCCTTTTGCCCGTGGATCAAACCACGTTAAATCTCTGTGTCTTTCTTCTCTGTTCATCTACTCTGTTAATCTATATCTTCTCACATCTGTCACAACAAACTGGTATCAGAGCTTTGGGTTGAATCTGGTGAGAAGATGTCTGGGATGAACATGAAGATCGATAAGTTTTCTGGAAGGAACAATTTCAGTCTCTGGGAAATCAAGATGAAGGCGTTGCTGAAGCAACAAGGTCTTTGGGCACCGTTTTCAGGGAAGAAGACTGAATCTGTTACCGCTGAGATGGAGGTTACTGAAGAGAAGGCGTATTCAACGATTTTGTTGTGTCTGGCAGATGAGATCATCATCGAGGTTTCTGGTGTTGATACTGCAACTGATTTGTGGTTGAAGTTGGAGAGTCTATACATGACGAAGTCTCTAACTAAGAAGCTACTTCTGAAACAACGTCTTTTCGCTCTGAGGATGCATGAATGTACACAACTTCAGGATCACCTTGATAGTCTAAATTCCATTATGTTGGATCTGAGGAATATTGACGTTAATGTGGAGAATGAGGATGCGGCACTGATTTTATTGGTTTCACTTCCTAACTCATATGAGAACTTTGTTCAGTCATTCATAGGGAGTAAGGATACAGTGAGTTTGGAGGAAGTCAGGTAGGCACTTCATAGCAGGGAGTTGCGTCACAAGGCATCAGGTTCTGGTACAGATGACCAAGCTTCTGGGTTGTTTTTAGGTGGTGGAAAGAACTTTGGGAAAGACAAAAGATCGTTTACAAAGGGTCCTAAGCCAACTGATATTTGCCATTATTGCAATGAAAGAGGACACTGGAAGTTTGATTGTTCTAAAAAGAAGAAGCAAGCTGATTCCGCTGCTGTAGCAGAGAATGAAGCTAAGTCTGATGACGATATTGCTCTAATTGCTTATGGAAAAACACATTCTAGGGATGTGTGGGTTCTAGACACTGGAGCGTCATATCATATGTGTCCAAGAAGGGAATGGTTCTCAGAGTATGAGGAAGTGACTGATAGCAAGATCAAGATGGCGAATGACTTCGTTTGCGATGTTGCAGGAATCGGTTCGATAAAGCTCAGGGCACATGGTGGTAGAGTCTGCACATTGACCGGAGTTAGACATATTCCAGCTATGTCCAAGAACTTGATCTCAGTTAGTCTTTTGGATAGCAGAGGTTTCAAGTATTCAGGTGGAGATGGAGTTCTGAGTGTCTACAAGGGTTTAGATGTGATTCTGAGAGGTTTCATTCACGGTACTCTGTATTTGCTGGAAGGTTCTACAGTTTCAGCAAATGGTCTGGAACTTTGTTCATCAGAGTTCAATCAGTTTTGTAAGGATGCAACAACCACAAAGCATCTTACAGTCAGAGAGATACACCACAGAAAAATGGTGTAGCAGATATGAACCAAACTTTGCTAGAGAGAACGAGGTGCATGTTTTCTAATGAAGGTTTGGAGAAAAGGAATGGGGATTTTGACAAAAAGGTGGAGCTGCAAGAAGTGCAGTCGGATGAACCGTGTGGATCGATGACAGATCAAAAGTGTCGATCGATGACAGATCAACAGTGTCGATCGATGACGGATCAACAGTGTCGATCGATGACGGATCAACAGTGTCGACCGATGTCAGATGTTCAGTATCGATCGACGTCGGAAGGTCAGTATCGATCGACGTCGGAAGGTCAGTATTGATCGACATCGGAAGAAGGGATCGAACGATTGACGTCATACGAGTTCTCTATTTCTGGAAATCAACGTGTTGAGTTTGAAAAATGCAGCAATGCTAGAGATAAACCAGAGAGAGTTGATGTCAGGCCACCAGAGAGATATCACTTTGATGATATGGTGGGTTATGCACTGCAGGTTGCTGAGGAAGTGGATACTTATGAGTCATGCACTTACAGAGAAATTGTTTCTAGTTCTGAGTCTGAGAAATGGTTTGTTGCAATGGAAGATGAGATAGATTCTCATGAGAAGAATTATACATGGGATTTGGTCACACTATCACCTAGGAGAAAGGTTGTAACTCCCAAGTGGTACAAGAGGTGTGACAGCTATATGGTCAAGTTGGGCTACGATAGAAGTCCTTATGATTGTTGTTTTTACATAAGCAAGGTGGAGGATGTTTCGTGTATCTACCTGGTGTTGTATGTAGATGACAAGCTGATAGCTTCCAAGAAGATGTATGATGTTCAGAAGCTGAAAGAGCTGCTGATTCTGAGTTCGAGATTTTCTGGTACCTTAAGGATACATCTGATGTTGGTCTTGTCTATGGGGACAAGGATCCAAGACTGGTTACTGGTTATTATGATTCAGATTATGCAGGAGATGTGGACAGCATGAGATCTATGACTGGTTATGTATTTACTTTAGGTGGTTCTCTTGTGAGCTGGAAGGCGACTTTGCAGTCGACGGTGAATTTGTCTACAACTGAGGCAGAATATATGGCATTGACAGAAGCTGCTAAGGAGGCAATATGGTTAAGAGGATTGGTTAGTGATCTTGGTCTTCATCATGATCAGGCTACTGTGTTCTGTGATAGCTTGAGTGCTATCTGTTTAGCCAATGATCAGGTTCATCATGAGAGAACCAAGCATATTGATGTGAGATACCATTTTCTGAGAGATGGAAGAGGATTGAAGTGAAGAAGGTAGGAACAGCTGATAATCCTGCAGATACGTTCACTAAGCCGGTTCCCCACAGCAAGTTCAAGCATTGTCTTGATTTTCTGAACATTCAAGCTGTTAATCTGGCCCTGATGGGCATCTGGCCCTAAGGGGCATCTGGCTCTGAGGAGCGTCTGGTCCGACGAGACATCTGACATCTGAGTTCGACGGAACATCTGAGGCAAAGAGAGAGTCTGGTACATCTGAGCACAAAGAAGTGCATCCTGGTACATCTGATTATGGAGGATTCAAGTCAAGGTGGAGATTTGTTGAAATATGCCTTGAATCTGCGAGCTGACAAATCGATCGATACAGGTGTCATGTATCGGTCGATCTGAGCCGACACATATCGGTCGATATGTGTCAAATCCGAGAAAATATGGAAAGTTTCATTAAACGTTTTCTTATATATCTTTAGGGTTTTACACTATTCTGTAACACGATTTATACTCTGAAAAACTAGCCTCCACTAATAAAGTACTCCTTTTGCCCGTGGATCAAACCACGTTAAATCTCTGTGTCTTTCTTCTCTGTTCATCTNATGGAAAGTTTCATTAAACGTTTTCTTATATATCTTTAGGGTTTTACACTATTCTGTAACACGATTTATACTCTGAAAAACTAGCCTCCACTAATAAAGTACTCCTTTTGCCCGTGGATCAAACCACGTTAAATCTCTGTGTCTTTCTTCTCTGTTCATCTACTCTGTTAATCTATATCTTCTCACATCTGTCACAACAGGAAACATAACAATTACGTTATGAAGAATCAAATCCGTTTGAGAAAGGAACATATGGTGCTTAGACCTATTGATCTAGGATTTTCTTAGTTTTTTTCTTTCGACAACATGCAATATTGAATAAACGACCAAGGAATTTAACTGAGAGTAGGTTTTGCGATCACTAATCGTACGATGTTCCGACATCATTTACTGAGAGTTAACTGGTTTTTTTTTTTGTTTAATCCAGGCTCATGAAGAGGCACAAACTAATCTCCAAAGGAGTGGTGCTGCCTACGGATAGACCCTTATTCCGGATATTCAAATGGGCCGTAAGATATGCTCATATCCGCGTGGCCACAAGGTAAGATGTAGTGGGGTGCCTTCGAACCTGGGTTGCTTAACAAATCCCAAAGCTCGACTACCACTATACCACCACCTTGTGGTTAATGGACTTAACTGGTTTCTCTGTTACTATCCGCAAATCCAGCTTTTACGCTTGGTAATAGTTATTGACATTTTGTAACAATAACAAATTTTTTTTATTTCTTCTGTTTCATAATAAATGTTATTTTAATATTTTTTTGTACATAAAAAAATCACTTTAATATTTCAATGCAAAATATATTTATTTTCAGTTGAAAATTAATTGCAAACTACATTGATTTTATAAATAGTTTGGTTTATCTCGAATATTTTTGGTCAATAGATATAATTAGGGGTGGGCATTTGGGTACCCGTTCGGGTTCAGTTCTCATCTATTCGGATTTCAAATTTTCGGGTTCACAAATTTTAACCCCATTCGGATATTTCTAAATTTTGGTTTGGGTTCGGTTCGGATCTTTGCGGGTTTGGTTTGGGTTTAGATAATCCATTTAAATTATTTTCAAAATTTTAAAATTGATTATATAATTTAAATTTATAAAAATCTATAAACAAAATAATATATTACAAATAATTGAATAACATAAGTCAAAATACCTAAAATTAATATATAAATTAGTTTGATTTGAATATTTTGATGTTTTGAGTGTACTTTAGTAAATTTAGATATATATATTTGACTATTTACATGTATTTACAAGTATTTGAAAAACTTCAAAGTATTTTATATATATTGAATGTCTTATATACATTAAATCTAAAATAATTAATATATATAGGTATATAATTTTTTCGGATATATTTGGGTACCCGAAATACTTTAGTTTGGGTCTGGTTCGGTTTCGGTTCTTCAAATACCAAAATTTTAAAACCATTCAGATATTGAATCAATTTCGGTTCGGATTCGATACTATTTTTCGGATCGGGTTCGGTTCGGTTCTTCGAACCCGAGTATTTTGTCCAGTCCTAGATATAATTAATATCAATTTATATATTTTAATTAATTACTTAATATATGTGAAAATATGAAAATGACACTTATGTTCCTTCTACATCATGCAAGTCATTTTTATTTCATATATATATATATATATATATATATATATATATATATATATATTTATAAATGTATATCATATTTAAGTAGAAGCGAATATCAACTCATTGGTTTCACAGATATCAAAGTGCAATGACAAAATTACAAAAACAAAAACCAATATGTAAAACGAGACCAACAACTTCGTTAAACCAAAAAAAATATAACGGATAATGAGATAAACAACAACATATTTTTTTTTTTGACTAGGAATGTAAATATCATAAAATATGAAGATGTTTCAGGTATACAAAATAGCTGCAGAATATCATCTTGGCAAAAAAAGTAAAAATAAGGTAATACCATTTTAGAAAATGTTCAAGAGAAAGTTAAGAAAGCCATAGAGACATGAGGCCCTCAAATCGCTTTCTTCCCTTTCTTCCTGTGATTGAGTTACAGACCTCTCGATCGATAAGCCTGACAACGGTTATGGGAGGGAGGTAGACACCATTGTAAAGACTGTTGTTCCTCTGCTTCCAAATGTGATATACACTGTTGCCTGAGCTGCCAGCATTCTGAAAGTTGAAGGCGCGGTTGAAGAAAAAAGTCTGATCCAAGACATAAGCTCTGCCCATGAATAGAACAAGTGAGATCGGTGGAGCTTTTGCAGGATATGGTGCCAAAAAAATATCGTATAGCCACAAGAAATGAATAGATGGTTCTTAGATTCATCCTGAGTGGTACATAGACAACATGAAGGCTGAATATTCAGACCCCAATGAAGGAGCCTGTCCTTTGTAGGAAGACGGTTCAGATTTTCAATCCACATTGTGAAAGCATGTTTTGGTATGGAACCTTTGAACCAGATTGTGGAAGTCCACGGTTTGCTAGTTAAGCGTGTCTAAGAACATCCCATGTTTTTGCTAAAGAGAACCCTTGACAATCAGTTCCATTTATCATCCAGACATGAGAGTCGAGTGCTGCAGATGCTCTAGGAGGCGCTACAGTGGTTAGATGAATATAGAGAGAGAGAGCATTATCAGACCTTGGATGAGGAAGTGTCCAGGTTTGACGTTTGAAGCGCTGGAGACTGTTGCTGATATTGGTATTCTCATGTCGCACGGTCCTCTAGCTCCAATGAAGTCCAGTAGACGTCCAAATGGAGTCCAAGGATCATACCAGAAACTGAGATTTTCACCATTTCCTATTCGACATTTAAGAAAATTCTGCGCCACAGGTCTTAGTGAAAGCAACACTTTTCAGGTCCAAGTGTCAGTAGACCTTGGCTGAATAGCCCAAAAGTTTTCTCCTTGTAGATGGTGGAACCTATGCCATTGTGACCAGAGAGATTGGGCGTTTTCATACAGTATCCAGATATAGCGTAGACATAAAATCTCATTTCATACTGTAAACCTGCGGAGCCCAAGACCTCCTTCTTGTTTAGGAAGAAAAATTTTGGACCATGAGACTTTTGCTCCTGCACTTTTCTCAATATCACCTGTCCAAGGAAATCTAGCACATAAAGCTTCTATTTTCCGGATACATCCTTTGGGCAAAAAGAATGTAGATACCCAAAAGTTCACTGTCCCTGCAATAACTGAGTTAATCAATTGCACTCTCCCTGCGAATGATAGAGTTTTAACGCTCCAAGACTTGAATCTAGCGGTTATTGCAGCGAGAAGAGGGTCATATTCTGAAATCCTGAGCTTCCTACACATCAGAGGGAGTCCTAGGTATCGAATAGGTAAAGAGCCAATGGGAAACCCATAAGATACCATCTCTGTAGCCTCTGCTTGAGTGAGACCGGCATGATAGAGCTGACACTTTGCAGGGTTCATTCTCAAGCCCGACCAGGAGGCAAAGTCTTCCAAGGCCTTAGTGATTCCATGTAGAGAGGATCCACCACCATCAAAAAATATCATTATGTCGTCAGCGAACATGAGGTGAGAGATTTTGAGCTCATCTGCCTGAGGGTGGTAAAGAATGTATCCTGCTTTAAAAGGAGAGGCTAGAAGCTGAGAGAACACATCCATTGACAAAAAGATAGGGCAAGAGGAGATCTCCCTGCCTCAGACCCCTTGTACTCTTAAAAAAGCCAGTAGACATGCCATTTACTGAAATGGAGAACGTAGGCGTGGTGATGCATTGCGAGATCCAACCAATGAATTTGGAGGGTATGCCAATAGTCCGTAGAGAGGCAAAAACAAATTCCCAGCTCACAAAATCAAAGGCTTTTTTTCAGGTCCACCTTGAGCATAGCACGGCGAGAGATGTTTTTGTGGTTGTAGCCATGGACAATTTCGGTTGCTAGCAAAACATTTTCTCCTAAAAGGCGTCTAGGAATGAATACAGACTGCGATGGAGAGATCATTTTTGAGATCACTTTGACTAGCCTCGAAGTTAGCAGCTTTGCAATAACCTTGTAGACTGTATTTAGACAGGAGATGAGTCTAAAATCAGACATGGTCTCTGTGTTGGTAACCTTTGGGATGTGAACCAAGGTCGTTGCATTCCACTGCTTAAGAAAAGTTCCTGATATGAAAAATTCTGAGACCGCATCAGTAACCTCACCTCCCACTATAGACCAGCAAGCATTGAAGAATTCATAGGAATATCCATCAGGACCACTCGACTTGTTTCTGGGGAGACTGAGGAAGGCACTTTTGATTTCTTCATCCGTGAACATCGTGTCTAGCCCTTCCTTCTCCTCAGTGGAGCACCTGTACGACAATAGGAGACTCATATCTTTTTCTTCAAAGCTACTAACTTCAGTCTGATCACCCAACAACTTTGAAAAAAAATCAACACAGTGGTCTTGAATTTCCAGCTGTGTTTCTACTCGTTGGCCATTCGAGTCAATGAGGTAGTGTATATGGTTGATTGATGTCCTTGTGGTCACGAATCTGTGATAAAAAGCAGTGCTTCCATCCCCATTTGCAAGCCAGTTTACATGTGACCTTTGCATAAAGAAAGATTCTTCAGCGTCTGATAAAGCTTGCCATTTTCTCTCTGCTTCTAAAGCCATGAAAGCAGTAGCATTAGATGGAGAGTCGAGGGATCTAGCTTGTGCTTTCGGCATTTTTTTATGGGCGTGAGTTACTATTTTCTCTATACCAGAGTAGTTCTGTTTACTAAAAGCTCTGATGATGGTTTTCAACTTCTTGAGCTTTGTTGAGACTCTAAACATAGCCAAACCTTCAACTGAGATTGAGAACCAGGCTTGAGCAAAGGTGGGCAAGAAGTATGAATTTTGCTGCAGGAGATTGAAGAACTTGAAAGGCTTTTTAGCTCGTTGCGAAAGAGGGTTCAGAATCACCGTGCAGGGAGAGTGATCAGAGAAGTCTGGTTCGCCAAAGGACCCTAGGGAATCCCCAAAGGCTGAGGTCCACTGGTCATTTATCAAAATTCGATATAGCTTTTTTGCCACCGGATTTGATTTTCTCTTGTTCCACCAAGTGAAGGTTGAGCCTCTGAAGTTCATGTCTGAGAGATCCGCTTGAAGGAGACAGTCCCTAAATTATCTCATTCTTATGTCTGTGTTTCTGGTGAAAGGAGATGAGTACTCAGTTGGGGAGAGGATCTGATTAAAATCACCTCGTACCAGCCAAGGCTTTTCATCCGTCAACCTATTCTCACCAAGTGCAACAATCTCATTCCAAAGATCGCTTCTGACCTCATCATCATTTGAGGCATAAACCAAAGATACAATGATCGACTCCTTATAGCCTGGAAGAAAGACTTCTGAAGTGATCATCTAAAGAGAAATTTCCAAAATAGTTACCTTTACAGTCGGATGCCAGACAACCTAAATCTTGCCAAGGTCTGAGTAGTTGTAGTTATCCGCAAAATTCCAACCAGGCAGGACGTTCTTTATGAACTTAGCCGCCTTTGGCTTTTTTACATGCGTCTTAATGAGACCTCCGAAAGTGGTCTATTGACCGTTATCCATTTTTTAAATCTGCTACGGTGGTTGTATTTATTGAATCCACGTACATTCCACCCAAAAAAGTATGTACACATAATTAATTGTTAGAGGTGGCTTGCCCCATAACCCTTTACAATGTCGCTTTGACACCAATTCTGTAAACTCAGTTAGAGTACGCTGCATCTCCGGTTCTGATGTATCCATGCTAGAAGAAATGTCAGAGGAATCATGCTCAACTTCCATGTGCAAAGGGCTATCATCCCTCTGCTCCTGGTTTTCCTTGCGAGTACTAGTCTTCTTGCCTTCAGGGTTGCTCGTACTCCCGTTCTCGAATGCCTTTGGATTACCTAAAGTGGAGACAGGAAGAACCTCAAGCTTGGAGAAGCTGTTAGAGACTTTCGCTGTTGTCCCTTTCGGAGGCTGGGGGATTGCCTTGTTTTTAACCTTATATTGCTTCTTGTTTGAGTGAGCAAAATTAGGCTTACGAGGGCAATCAGCAGATAGATGGACTGTTGAGTTGCAGGTGTCACAGTTTTTTGGTGCAGACTTGCAATGCTTTATACTGTGTCCGATTTCTTTAAAATGCAAACAAACTGGTGGCATCCACGGACTTGATACACCTATACATTTTATCTCACCAGAACCAAACTGAACATTCACAGCTTTAGGAAGTGGCTTTCTAGGGTCTATTAGCGTTAGAACCTTCGCCACTTCTAGATTCGTTTTGTTCGCCATTGAGGGGTGAAGGACTTTTGGGTCACCCATCAAACCTGCGATTCTTTCGAGAGCGTCTTCATTATAGAACTGGAAAGGGGCATCTCGTAGCTCCAGCCAAATAGGAGCTGAAGTTAGCTTAGGCTTCACTGGGATTACACCCGCTTCCCAGTTGGCCACAAACATGGTTTGGCCTTCAATCTGCCATAAGCGTTGATGGATGACACGATTTCTGGTTGCAGCATTGGGTATTCGGAAGAGAAAAGAGAACCCTTTCTTTGTCACTGTAATATCCCTATGATAACGACTCCAGATGCCATTAACAACACTGTGAACCAGATCCTGAGCTGGTGGATCGGAGTAAAACTGCCCAAGGATGAAAAAATCCCAAGACTTTTAATTTTTCTCGATTATCTGGTTAGGGATTTTAATACAGGCTTCTCCCGATGGGAGGGTGAAAGCCTCTCCCTTCTTTTGAAGTAGCTTTGAAGTTCCTTTGACCAAGCTAGTCCAAACATCAGCCGCCGGAGTCGATTTGGGGACTGTCGTTCCTGATTTTGCCACCAGTGGAGATTCGGGGGCTAGGGTTTCAGAGTCAGCCGTTTTGGCCTTCGCAGAGAGAATCACAGGTTCACCGTTGCGGTTTTCTGGGATATCACTACAAGAAAACTAAGCCATTACTAGGAAAATTTACTAGGAAAACATTTCCTCGTAAAAATACTACTAGTTTACTTCGACTTTACGAGGAAACATCTTTTCCTCGTAAGGTTCTCGTAAACTTACGAGAAAAGCGTTTCCTCGTAAAGTGGAAGTAAATTTACGAGGCTCTTACGAGGAAAATAATATTTTCCT